>OZ059907.1:3638742-4107135 GCA_964057215.1 Oscheius myriophilus | reverse complement strand
ACTCACACGCTCACACACTCACACACTCACACACTCACACGCTCACACACTCACACACTCACACACTCACACACTCACACACTCACACACTCACACACTCACACACTCACACACTCACACACTCACACACTCACACACTCACACACTCACACACTCACACACTCACACACTCACACACTCACACACTCACACACGCACACACGCACACACGCACACACGCACACACGCACACACGCACACACGCACACACTCACACACTCACACACTCACACACTCACACACTCACACACTCACACACTCACACACTCACACACTCACACACTCACACACTCACACACTCACACACTCACACACTCACACACTCACACACTCACACACTCACACACTCACACACTCACACACTCACACACTCACACACTCACACACTCACACACTCACACACTCACACACTCACACACTCACACACTCACACACTCACACACTCACACACTCACACACTCACACACTAACACACTAACACACTCACACACTCACACACTCACACACTCACACACTCACACACTCACACACTAACACACTCACACACTCACACACTCACACACTCACACACTCACACACTCACACACACTCACACACTCACACGCTCACACACCACTCACACACCACTCACACACTCACACACTCACACACTCACACACTCACACGCTCACACACTCACACACTCACACACTCACACACTCACACACTCACACACTCACACACTCACACACTCACACACACACACTCACACACTCACACGCTCACACACCACTCACACACCACTCACACACTCACACACTCACACACTCACACACTCACACGCTCACACACTCACACACTCACACACTCACACGCTCACACACCACTCACACACCACTCACACACTCACACACTCACACACTCACACACTCACACACTCACACACTCACACACTCACACACTCACACACTCACACACTCACACACTCACACACTCACACACTCACACACTCACACACTCACACACTCACACACTAACACACTCACACACTCACACACTCACACACTCACACACACACACTCACACACTCACACGCTCACACACCACTCACACACCACTCACACACTCACACACTCACACACTCACACACTCACACGCTCACACACTCACACACTCACACACTCACACACTCACACACTCACACACTCACACACTGACACACTCACACACTCACACACTCACACACTCACACACCACTCACACACTCACACACTCACACACTCACACACTCACACACCACTCACACACTCACACACTCACACACTCACACACTCACACACTCACACACTCACACACTCACACACTCACACACTCACACACTCACACACTCACACACTCACACACTCACACACTCACACACTCACACACTCACACACTCACACACTCACACACTCACACACTCACACACTCACACACTCACACACTCACACACTCACACACTCACACACTCACACACTCACACACTCACACACTCACACACTCACACACTCACACACTCACACACTCACACACTCACACACTCACACACTCACACACTCACACACTCACACACTCACACACTCACACACTCACACACTCACACACGCACACACGCACACACGCACACACGCACACACGCACACACGCACACACTCACACACTCACACACTCACACACTCACACACTCACACACTCACACACTCACACACTCACACACTCACACACTCACACACTCACACACTCACACACTCACACACTCACACACTCACACACTCACACACTCACACACTCACACACTCACACACTCACACACTCACACACTCACACACTCACACACTCACACACTCACACACTCACACACTCACACACTCACACACTCACACACTCACACACTCACACACTCACACACTCACACACTCACACACTCACACACTCACACACTCACACACTCACACACTCACACACTAACACACTCACACACTCACACACTCACACACTCACACACTCACACACTCACACACTCACACACTCACACACACACACTCACACACTCACACGCTCACACACCACTCACACACCACTCACACACTCACACACTCACACACTCACACACTCACACACTCACACACTCACACACTCACACACTCACACACTCACACACTCACACACTCACACACTCACACACTCACACACTCACACACTCACACACTAACACACTCACACACTCACACACTCACACACTCACACACACACACTCACACACTCACACGCTCACACACCACTCACACACCACTCACACACTCACACACTCACACACTCACACACTCACACACTCACACACTCACACACTCACACACTCACACACTCACACACTCACACACTCACACACTCACACACTCACACACTCACACACTCACACACTCACACACTCACACACTCACACACTCACACACTCACACACTCACACACTCACACACTCACACACTCACCCACTCACACACTCACACACTCACACACTCACACACCACTCACACACTCACACACTCACACACTCACACACTCACACACTCACACACTCACACACTCACACACTCACACACTCACACACTCACACACTCACACACTCACACACTCACACACTCACACACTCACACACTCACACACTCACACACTCACACACTCACACACTCACACACTCACACACTCACACACTCACACACTCACACACTCACACACTCACACACTCACACACTCACACACTCACACACTCACACACTCACACACTCACACACTCACACACTCACACACTCACACACTCACACACTCACACACTCACACACTCACACACTCACACACTCACACACTCACACACTCACACACTCACACACTCACACACTCACACACTCACACACTCACACACTCACACACGCACACACGCACACACGCACACACGCACACACGCACACACGCACACACTCACACACTCACACACTCACACACTCACACACTCACACACTCACACACTCACACACTCACACACTCACACACTCACACACTCACACACTCACACACTCACACACTCACACACTCACACACTCACACACTCACACACTCACACACTCACACACTCACACACTCACACACTCACACACTCACACACTCACACACTCACACACTCACACACTCACACACTCACACACTCACACACTCACACACTCACACACTCACACACTCACACACTCACACACTCACACACTCACACACTCACACACTCACACACTCACACACTCACACACTCACACACTAACACACTCACACACTCACACACTCACACACTCACACACTCACACACTCACACACACACACTCACACACTCACACGCTCACACACCACTCACACACCACTCACACACTCACACACTCACACACTCACACACTCACACACTCACACACTCACACACTCACACACTCACACACTCACACACTCACACACTCACACACTCACACACTCACACACTCACACACTAACACACTCACACACTCACACACTCACACACTCACACACTCACACACTCACACACTCACACACTCACACACTCACACACTCACACACTCACACACTCACACACTCACACACTCACACACTCACACACTCACACACTCACACACTCACACACTCACACACTCACACACTCACACACTCACACACTCACACACTCACACACTCACACACTCACACACTCACACACTCACACACTCACACACTCACACACTCACACACTCACACACTCACACACTCACACACTCACACACTCACACACTCACACACTCACACACTCACACACTCACACACTCACACACTCACACACTTACACACTCACACACTCACACACTCACACACTCACACACTCACACACTCACACACTCACACACGCACACACGCACACACGCACACACGCACACACGCACACACGCACACACTCACACACTCACACACTCACACACTCACACACTCACACACTCACACACTCACACACTCACACACTCACACACTCACACACTCACACACTCACACACTCACACACTCACACACTCACACACTCACACACTCACACACTCACACACTCACACACTCACACACTCACACACTCACACACTCACACACTCACACACTCACACACTCACACACTCACACACTCACACACTCACACACTCACACACTCACACACTCACACACTCACACACTCACACACTCACACACTCACACACTCACACACTCACACACTCACACACTAACACACTCACACACTCACACACTCACACACTCACACACTCACACACTCACACACACACACTCACACACTCACACGCTCACACACCACTCACACACCACTCACACACTCACACACTCACACACTCACACACTCACACACTCACACACTCACACACTCACACACTCACACACTCACACACTCACACACTCACACACTCACACACTCACACACTCACACACTCACACACTCACACACTAACACACTCACACACTCACACACTCACACACTCACACACACACACTCACACACTCACACGCTCACACACCACTCACACACCACTCACACACTCACACACTCACACACTCACACACTCACACGCTCACACACTCACACACTCACACACTCACACACTCACACACTCACACATTCACACACTCACACACTGACACACTCACACACTCACACACTCACACACTCACACACTCACACACTCACACACTCACACACTCACACACTCACACACTCACACACTCACACACTCACACACTCACACACACACACTCACACACTCACACGCTCACACACCACTCACACACCACTCACACACTCACACACTCACACACTCACACACTCACACACTCACACACTCACACACTCACACACTCACACACTCACACACTCACACACTCACACACTCACACACTCACACACTCACACACTCACACACTCACACACTGACACACTCACACACTCACACACTCACACACTCACACACCACTCACACACTCACACACTCACACACTCACACACTCACACACCACTCACACACTCACACACTCACACACTCACACACTCACACACTCACACACTCACACACTCACACACTCACACACTCACACACTCACACACTCACACACTCACACACTCACACACTCACACACACACACACACTCACACACTCACACGCTCACACACCACTCACACACCACTCACACACTCACACACTCACACACTCACACACTCACACACTCACACACTCACACACTCACACACTCACACACTCACACACTCACACACTCACACACTCACACACTCACACACTCACACACTCACACACTCACACACTCACACTCACACACTCACACGCTCACACACCACTCACACACTCACACACTCACACACTCACACACTCACACACTCACACACTCACACACTCACACACTCACACACTCACACACTCACACACTCACACACTCACACACTCACACACTCACACACTCACACACTCACACACACACTCACACACTCACACGCTCACACACCACTCACACACCACTCACACACTCACACACTCACACACTCACACACTCACACACTCACACACTCACACACTCACACACTCACACACTCACACACTCACACAAAACAGAAAAGAGTAGTTTAAATTCAAAGATCACTGCTCAAGACGACAATGAATTCTCCGAAAACTCAGGTGTAGTCGGTTCCACGCACCCGTCTTCCACCTGAACGACTGCGACTTTCTGTTGTTTGGCCAAAAAAACTTCGACCAGGTGTAGTATACTTTCGACCTAAGTCATGTAGACCGCAAGGGTTTATAAACTCAATAATTATTCGTTTAATCAACAACAAAAACATAACATCAAACAGTTGGGCAAACCGCAAACAACACTATGTTCTATAACAAACAATCATTTCTGCTTCTTCAGATGAAGAATAGCTCGTTTCAGCAAACCGCGATTCTTTTTCAATTTCTTCGTTAATGCCTGTTCTTCCATTGTGACATCCATAAGTTGACTCATGCATCCGTTCAACCTCGCGGTCAGCTCCGCCCGTTTCTCGAGAAGAAGGCGCTCTTTCTCCTCAAACGAGCCTTCGATTTGGTTCTTGTCCTGAAAAACAACACCTTGCAAAATGTATAAGAGCAATACACGCCAAGGAAAGGCTAATAATCTACAATAAAAATTTGGGGGAAAACTGTATTGTAGATCTTACCTTCACGACAATGACGTCATTCTTCTTGGTGGTGTTCTCCAACTCCTTAGAAATCCCGATTATCCACTGAGCTTTACCAACAGAAACGGGTTCTCCACTTTTCGCGAAATCCTAAATGTTTCAGAAATGTTACGATTTTCGTGTTGTTGTCTCGAAGACGTCTTAAGACGCCGTTTCTCATCAGACCGGTCATAGTCACCTTGATCAATCAGTCAAAAAAGTTAGGCAAAAACGTTTTGACGACGGGGGATCAAACTGGGATCACTTTCGTTTGCCAGTCCAACCTCTTAGCCACTCGGCCATGGAATTGATTGAAAAATTATATATGGTAGTTCGAAACCTCTTTTGAACTTTATCTTTTGCACATTGAAAACGACGTTTTCCAACAAAAAGAATGGAAAAATATTAATCTTGAAAACAGTTAAATAACAAAAATAATAACAAAAAATCACGGGCGTATTTTTCTGAGGTTGTAGGAGATTTTTGGATAGAAATTTTTTTCTATGACAGCGCCTTCAAGACGACCGTTCGAATTTTAGAGAGACGGCTTTAAAGAAATTTCCTTAAAGGATTAAAAAAGTTTACTGTGGCGATTTCAAAGCATACACTTTGACATGACGTTTTAGGACATGACATTCGGTGTTCTTTGACAAACTTTAACATTGGGTGTTTTTGGTAGCCTAGTTTTGGTAAATTTTGGTCGAAACAAAGTTGAAACAAATTTCCAAATCTCAATTGAATGTGTGGGTAGTGTGTGGAAAAAGCCTAAAAAGTTGACCTACATTTTTCCGAATGGTTCCTTGTTTCGTTCCGGCTTCATCCATCGAGTGACTGTTCTTTTCCAAGTCCAGCTGTTGACGAGCGTCAAGAAAGGCAAGTCTCTTGCATTCTTCACAATGCTCGATCTCATATTGAAATGCTATCTGCAATGGAGATTTTATATATTGGTGCTCAGAAAGCCAGAAAAAGATAGAGACAAATAGAGAAAGAGAAGAGAGAGACATAGAAACTGACCTTCTGCAAGGAGTGCAACTTTAGTGGCCGACGGAGGGGTTTCGCCTGACTTCCAATAAATCCATGATAGTGTCCTTGATTTTGATCAAAGTTGTCGTGGTCCTTCTTCGCGCTTTGTTGTTCTTCATGGGCTGCTCGGACGTTCTGAAAAGTAATTTTTTTATTTAAGATTGGTAGGAACTTACTTTTCTATCGCAATCACTCAAAATTGTTATCACAATTTTCCAAAATGCGCAGAATAAAAAAGAAAACATAAACAAGATGTTTTTATAATTCCACCGCACAGACATAAGAAAAGATTGAAAATAAGTATGGATCGCTTTCAGACCCTGCGCAGATGTTTGACCTGTAGCACATTTTTGTCTTAATTATGGTGTTCTGCCAGGTCACTTTTTCCACTTAGCCAAACAGTTTCATATCTATTGTGTTCCTCCATCTGCGTTCTTTCAGATATTTTATTTTTGTACAAACGTAATAACTTTTGAAAAGAAGAATTTGTCAATCAGACGGGGAAAAGTTCAGTTAAGCCCCCCCCTCCACACTAGTATGGTCCCCACGCTTGGTTTGGTCACCAATCAATGGGAATTGGTGAACTTCCGTAGGTGGGGGACGTAGCTGAATTCTGTATCCTGGGGTGTTTAACTGAATCCAGTTTAACCCCCTCCCCCACACGCAATTGAAATGGGGAGCGTCACTTGTCACCCGGAGTAATGCCCCGCAACCGAATACTTCAATGAAACCCCACAGCTAATTCAGTTATGCCCCCCAAACTAACAAGTAAGGTAAATTACAGATTCACACCTAAAATCAATAACTGAAATAGGTAGATATTAATAATACTAATTGATTTTAACTAAACATAACACTATTAAAAAGATAATATAATAATAAAAGTGAAATAAAAGTCAAACTCCTAAAACACAAATTTAGCTGCTTACAATAAAGCGTTGGGCATGGGATACTCAGTTATGGGGCGCTTGAATGAATTTCATGGAGTGTTTATCTGAATTAGCTAATCGGCACCTGAAGGAGGGTACTCAACTGAATTGTCTGGGCGGTGGGGCAAACCGAGCGGCTATTTTGGGGGCGCAACTGAATTGGTAGGGGAGGGGGTTAACTGATATCCCCCAATCAGACTGTCAGACAAAGATGGAAATAGGAAAACCGTGAGAGAGAGTGAGTGAGAGGGAGAGAGAGACGAACAGACAAAGAGTGAGTAAGACCAATAAAAACTCACCTTCTGCAAGGTTTGCAACTTCAGTGGTCGGCGAAGAGGTTTCGCCTGACTTCCAAGAAATCCATTATGTTGTCGATGACTCTGATAAAAGTTGCAGCTGTCCTCTTTCCTTTTCTTCAAGTTTTGCTGTTCTTCGTGGGCAGCGCGGACGTGCTGAAAAGTAGAGTTTTTAAATTATGAGTGATAGCAAATTAATTTTCTATCGTTTTCTAAAAATTTTCTAAAAATGTTAACATAGTTTTCCAAAAAAGCGCAGAATAACCAAGGGCATGTTCTCAAGCTATTTCTATCATTTCACGGCATTTCCTTTTCTTTTCACGGCGTTTTTTTGATTTCACGGTCGATATAGACAGAATTTATTGAAAACTGTATCGCTTTCCGACCCTGCGCAGATGTTTGTCCTGTGGTCCACATTTGTTACAATTATTATGTGCTGCCAGGTCGCTTTTCCTTTTGACCAAACAGTTTCATTTTTTTGCCTTCTTTTTTTCTAGTATTTTTTAATAGATGCGCTCTTTCAGATAATTTTTTTTAAATAAATAAAACAAGTTTTGGGAAGGAATTAATTCTTTAGATAATCAGGTACGATTTCCCTTTGTTAATTCCAACTTGTTGTTTTAGATGTTTTAAGTCAATTTACGGAGGAATAAGATTATCGATAAAATTGATCACCTATCCACAACTTCATCCACACATCAGGTGCGTTAATTTAATGTTTCTAGAATAATTGGGTGTCAATCCCTGGTCGTTTGCATCTCCTTCATCTAAATAGTCTAAAACTAAATCTAATGGCTCTAATTTCGGTTTTCATAGAAGTTAACTTAAGTACTTCGTGAACCTTAAGCGAAAAGTCATTTGTTTACTTTGCCCACTTTCACGTCACTTCAATGTGAACTTTTTGAAACACCCTGAGGCCTTGGAAATCGTATTCTTAGCTTTAATCGTATTCTTACCTAACCACTAACGGGAACAGATTTCAAGTTACCCCATTAAACTGATGCATTATTGTGAAAAGCGGTTCAAAACACCAAAAGATAAACAAATAGATTTTTTACTTATGATGAAACCAAAAACATTGAAAATTATGTTTTTTTAAATGTAGTTTTGGCTTTTAAACAAATTTAGACAGAGAGGTCACGTCCGCACCTAATTCAAAATTTACCTAGCCTTATTATAGCTTTTATAATTTAACTACGACGCTTTTTGTTTTGTTGATTCTACCAATTGTTTTTAAAAAATGTTCTAACTAACCATTACGTTGTTTTCCTTAAGCGGAGGGGGCAGCGAATTCTTGAACGAGCCTTTGTTTGTTTGGTCCCCCATGTCTGGTTCATCATCACTTGAGAAGAAGTCATCGTAGTCGGATGATCGAGAATCCTTATTCACGGGTAGCTGATTTCTCTTGCGACGTTGATAGTCCCCGTAGGTTTTGTTGATTCGCTGACGCTTGTAGGTAGTATTAGGCTTTCTCTGGCGAACCGCCCTTCTTTTTTCGCGGTGAGGTTGACATCCCCAATCAGAGAGCGATCCTGAGTCCGAATCGGACGAGTTGAAGAACGGGCGTTTTCTGCGAACTTCGGTGTAACGCCACCTAATTTGGGGTGTTCTCCTTCCTGACTCGAAATCGGAATCGGAATCTGTATCCGTGGCCGAGGAAGTAGAGCCAGATGTTGGTGGTTGAGGAGACTCGGGATGTTCGTAGGTCGTTCTGTCGGAATCCTTGGGCTCTTCGCGGAATGATTGGTACATCCGGCCTGAAAACTAGGTATGCATCCAACTGAAACGATTTTTGAACGTTGGCAAGGGCTTGTATTGAGAACTGTGCACCCGAAAAACGGTTCACTTTGCGCAATCGGGCGCCTGATACTGGGAATCGCGAACATGAAAAACGAGGGCTAGAAAAGTGAGGCACAAAGGAACAAAGGTAAGCGGTGACTGTGAAGTCGCAACGCGCGTCTTTTCGTTGCGCAGCGAGAATTACTCAGTGTCGTATGTAAACGCCCTACCTCCGTTTGCTTTCATAATTTCCTATCTGGCAATGTGCCCTAGCTACAATCTAGAATCTCCTTTTCCTATTGCTACTAGATGGAGCTTAACTAGAACTTACGCATAAAGAAGTTTTTTTGGGTATTCTAAGAACATCTAGCGAGATCTGTAAGGAAACTGTCCTAGAAATCAGTTTAAAGAAGTGTATCAGATTAGTTGATGGTACAAGATGTTTTTTGAATAAAAGTACCACATAATACGCACTGTCCTTGATTTTCGAGCTGTTTGGAATAGGGGCGGGCCTGGTAAAAATAGATTTTGCTGAAACGTTGAAAATTAGTTAGTTAGGCCCTGACAAGTTGTAAAGCACACACTTTTTTTCGAATGCGGAAACCCTAAGATTCTTAAGGGATTGTTGAGGTCAAATTTTTATATCTAGTTTCAAATCCAAATTTTTGACTATAAAAAAACCATTCGATAAGCAATTGTACAACTAAAAACGTTTGTAATTAAAGCCAAAATGGTACTTTAAACTCGAAACCTCAAAAAAAGGAAAAATTACCCGAAAAGCCAAAAACAATCTCAGTATTTTACGGATTTTACTTGGGGCTTTGTCACCTGCGTTTTCTACAAGTAATTTCATGCCTCAAGAGTTCCTAGCAGTTTCCGTTCACTAAAATTCCTTGAACATTGCCTACATTTTGTTTTCGATAATCGACAAATTCCAGAAACACTGTCAAAAATACAAAATGGTCAAAAATACAAACTCGAAATGCCATTAGAAAGAAAATGCAAAACTACTGTCAGCCCAAACAGATATTTTTTGAAATCGTTTTGAAATGCTTTTGATAATTTTGGAACAATAACCGTACCGTTCCCATGCCAACAATACGAAACCGAAACCTTTCGCCATACCGTAGGCTTTTTGACATTGGCTCTTTTTAAAAAGAAGATTGTAGACCAAATTTGAGCCCTTTCTAAAACTGGCAAAGTAAAAAAAAGAGCGGCCAGCTTAAATTTCGATGTGTCATGAAATATACGATACTTTTTTATCGCACAAAACTTAAATTTGGCTATCATTTTCACCCGCTAGATTAGAATTTTAGAATTCAAAACCCCGTCGCCCCGCGCCATTTATGCACTTTTCCTACACATTCACGTCATTTCAAAGTGCATTCACCTTTTTCCCCTAAAAATGCACTTGGTGTTTGTCTATTGGACTGATTTAAGAAACTAACTGAAAAAAAAAACAAAATTGTCTGAATTAGTTTAGTTAACTCGAAAAAAGTTTCAGTGTGTAAATTTAATACACTAAGCTGGAACTTTGTTTTGAAACTGGCAGATTATTTGGGGCTTTGTAAATAAGATTTGTTGGAGACATTATGCAGAAGCGTAACTTCGGCCTACGTTTACTGTAATGAAGCGCTTACTAATTAATTGGCGATTTGTTTTGAGAATGGTCACATAAAAAACGTACCCATGATTCCCTTTCTTCTTTCGGGCAGAGGGGCAGTGATGTTCAGCTTTTTCGATCTCTTCAGGAGCGAGTTGAGAAATCCCATTTCCTAAAAAAACCACGATAAGAGAATCAAAGTGAGAACAAAGTGCAGAGAGCCGAATCAAAAGCTACTACTAAACGAAAAGGCAGTGAAATGAGCTGTTTGAAATGAAATAGACCTTTGGCATTCAAGCGCGGCGAACGGGTTACTGTAGTGCAAGAACAATTGAGATACATAGATTAAACTTTAGCCACAGCAACATAGAGAGACAGACAGACAGAGAGACAGAAAGACAGACAGACAGACAGACAGACAGAGAGACAGAGAGACAGAGAGACAGAGAGACAGAGAGACAGAGAGACAGAGAGACAGAGAGACAGAGCGACAGAGAGACAGAGAGACAGAGAGACAGAGAGACAGAGAGACAGAGAGACAGAGAGACAGAGAGACAGAGAGACAGAGAGACAGAGAGACAGAGAGACAGAGAGACAGAGAGACAGAGAGACAGAGAGACAGAGAGACAGAGAGACAGAGAGACAGAGAGACAGAGAGACAGAGAGACAGAGAGACAGAGAGACAGAGAGACAGAGAGACAGAGAGACAGAGAGACAGAGAGACAGAGAGACAGAGAGACAGAGAGACAGAGAGACAGAGAGACAGAGAGACAGAGAGACAGAGAGACAGAGAGACAGACAGACAGACAGAGAGACAGAGAGACAGAGAGACAGAGAGACAGAGAGACAGAGAGACAGAGAGACAGAGAGACAGAGAGACAGAGAGACAGAGAGACGGAGAGACAGAGAGACAGAGAGACAGAGAGACAGAGAGACAGAGAGACAGAGAGACAGAGAGACAGAGAGACGGAGAGACAGAGAGACAGAGAGACAGAGAGACAGAGAGACAGAGAGACAGAGAGACAGAGAGACAGAGAGACAGAGAGACAGAGAGACAGAGAGACAGAGAGACAGAGAGACGGAGAGAGACAGAGAGACAGAGAGACAGAGAGACAGAGAGACAGAGAGACAGAGAGACAGAGAGACAGAGAGACAGAGAGACAGAGAGACAGAGAGACAGAGAGACAGAGAGACCGAGAGACAGAGAGACAGACAGACAGACAGAGAGACAGAGAGACAGAGAGACAGAGAGACAGAGAGACAGAGAGACAGAGAGACAGAGAGACAGAGAGACAGAGAGACAGAGAGACAGAGAGACAGAGAGACGGAGAGACAGAGAGACAGAGAGACAGAGAGACAGAGAGACAGAGAGACAGAGAGACAGAGCGACAGAGAGACAGAGAGACAGAGAGACAGAGAGACAGAGAGACAGAGAGACAGAGAGACGGAGAGAGACAGAGAGACAGAGAGACAGATAGACAGAGAGACAGAGAGACAGAGAGACAGAGAGACAGAGAGACAGAGAGACAGAGAGACAGAGAGACAGAGAGACAGAGAGACAGAGAGACAGAGAGACAGAGAGACAGAGAGAACTAGAGAGACTAAGAGACACATAGACAGAGACATACAGATGGATGTAGGACTAAGCCGGGTTGGGTTGAGTTTTGAAGAAAACCTCCGCAGCTAGCCCACACCGGCTGACAGTGACACCGGATGACAATGGACCGGTGAACCCGGCAGCGGAGCATATTCAAATCATGCCTTGTCGCGCCTGGCGGGCGAATACCGTACTGTGGGAGAGTATGGCTGAACACCTCCCCAGATGGCGAAAAACACCCGAATTTGAATGCCGAGGGTGGGAAAACTTGGTGAGAGGGAACTGTGGAAGAGGGTAGAGAGATGTCAGAGTCACTGGTACATTTGAATAGCACAAGGATTACTGTATACAACTATCACGACCCCACAAATTTGGACTGATTATAGTGTGTTTTACAAAAATAAAACACGGAAAACGAGTTTTTCTGCAAAGGCACTGATGGTACTGGTACTGATGAGCCCTCCGCGACTGTCTGTGACTTTGATGGTAATTTGTCAAGTGTTCTGCCAGTAATCAAAACATGGGCTCCACACCACACCAAGACTGATTTCTCTCACTGTAAGCCAAACAATCTTCTATTTTTCTGTCAAGTGTACAATTCGTATTTTTTTCCTATTCTCTATTCTCCCGTTCTCTTTTCCTCTCCCTCTCTTTCTCTCTTTCTCTCTCTGTCTCTCTTTTGCTCTCCTCATTAGGTACCCACAAACACGTGATTGGGCTTCGTGGTATCTCTTGCACTCCCTTTCTGTCTCCCTGTCTTTCTGTCTGTCTGCCTCTCTGCCTCTCTGCCTCTCTGCCTCTCTGCCTCTCTGCCTCTCTGCCTCTCTGCCTCTCTGCCTCTCTGCCTCTCTGCCTCTCTGCCTCTCTGCCTCTCTGCCTCTCTGCCTCTCTGCCTCTCTGCCTCTCTGCCTCTCTGCCTCTCTGCCTCTCTGCCTCTCTGCCTCTCTGCCTCTCTGACTCTCTGCCTCTCTGCCTCTCTGCCTCTCTGCCTCTCTGCCTCTCTGCCTCTCTGCCTCTCTGCCTGTCTGTCTATCTGTCTCTCTGCCTCTCTGCCTATCTGTCTCTCTGTCTCTCTCTGTCTCACTCTCGCGTTTTCTCTCATCTTTCTTTTTTGAAACAAAATCAAAAACCGACATTCATTTACTTGTAACATGTGATCGCCAAGGACGTGGCTTAATAGTCGGAAGAAATGTCTTATTTCTTCTTCAGGTCACCGAACTTCTTTTTCCCCGTTGCGTTTTTGGTGACCTTCTTGCCCTTGTTGAGAATGGCGTCTTCAAGCCTGGTGACTTCCATGTACTCGTTCGCGAGCTCGTCCATCCGCTTCTGGAGAATTTCACGCTTGCGAAGCAGGAAAGCCTTTTGCTCATCGTCAGATAGCATTTTGGCGTTTTGCATTCCCTGAAATTTCTTAATTTAGCGACTATAGAAAGCTAGAAATTTGTTCAAAGTTTGAATAGTGGAAATACTAGAAAAAGGACGGAAAGTAATGAAAGCACCTTGGCTTCTCAATGAATCCACCAAGACCAGGGTCAATAATACATTTTTTGCGAATCATGGGAAATAACACTTCCCTTAAGTGAAAACAACTCTTTTTTGGAGCGTTACGACTACAAAATGGAATGTCATGGGTAACGATCAGGGATTCTGAACCCGAAGTTGTATAGCTTGGGGCACTTCTCTGGAAAATTTCGGATCTCGCAGCGTGAACAAGTGAAAAGGGTAGATGGGTGGCTATAAAGCAGGTTTTTAGTTGCGTACTGTTGTGCAAATACATTTTAAGTTAACTAATTTTAAATGTGAACAATGACCAAGGTGGTGGTGTAGTGGTTCAAGGCTCGTGCTACCACTCAAATGGTCACAAGTTCGATCCCGCCCCAGCAATTACCCCAGCCTTGTTATATAGGGAGATGGTAAACCTTTTTGGTGGCATACCGTTTTACGGGAAGACCGAAAGTGTTTCTGGGAGAAAAAAAGACTACAGAAGACCCGAATGAAGGGAAAGAAGATTTTATATATGCTCACCAAATTTCATTCAATTTAAGACATAAATTTTTGTGCGGTTTGTGGCGGAAATGTAAACTAGTGGCGAACAATTTCCAAGAACTTTGAACAATCACATTTTTGTTTCAAATCAGACTTAGTTTATAAACATACATTCCCATTCTTTGCAAACTACAGTGAATCATCCGTAGTTTAAAAAGGAAAAAGCAGGAGGGGAATTATATAGAGGTAGTTGTATACTTTAAGGCAGAGCAAGCAGAGAAGAGGAGGACTGTACTACTCAGAGCGTTTAGCGTTTTATGGTTTTAGGGTTTTTCTAAGTGTCTAGACTGCGTCGCAGACAGAATGCACTTGAACGGAGTGGTTGTCTGGCAGATGCGCACGAAAAAGTCGCCAAGAGGAGAGAAAGGCAGCGAAACAGACAGAGATACGCACAAAAGGGAAGAAGAAAGCCTTTTTAAAAACAAAAACGGGGTAATGGGAAAGTGATATAATCAGAAAAGCCGATGAGGGGAGAAGTGAGCAATTCTTTCGCATTCTCGTGAATCGCAAAGTTTTCGATTTAGTTGAAAGACGTTCAAAGAAAGTTGTTTCATTTTTCTTCTCGCTATGTAAAAGCGTTAGACGCAACCGAAAAACCAAACCAGCGACTGTTATTTTTCAATGCCGTTGGGTACCAACGTACCGTGACGTTGGGTATTGTGAATGCGGGTAGGGGCGGTCGGCCCCGTGCGATACGTTTGGCCCCTGGGCCAGACGGTCGACCCCCTGGTGAGACAGTCGGCCCCCGATCGAGACGGTTGGCCCTCCCCCTAGGCGAGTGCCAAACGTCTAAGATCTTGTAAACGCCTTGTAAATTCCTGCACCAGAATTCAAATAAAAGCCTTCGGCCGCTCGAGTTCGCTTCGCGCCAGAGCGGTTCCCGGCCGCCTTTGGTACCCTTCCCTCGATTTCGATCGCACCAACCCTATTCCTCCATAATGAAGGGTGGGGTGTGCCCAAACAATGGGATAGAGATACCGAATTCTTCTATTGGAATAATAGAGAAATTGAAATAATGTAAAGTGCCGACTACCAAGGTGCCTCAGGGCTAAGCTAACCCCTATTTACGGTCAGTTTTGGCGGCTCGCGGGACAGCCGGGTTTTTAAGAACCTATTTACGGTTTCTAACGGTTTACTTGTCGGCGAAACTGTCAGTTATAGCTTCCCTTGGAGGTGCTGAGAGAACATTCACTCAATTCAAACTCATGAAACGGATTTTCAACATAATTGAGTAGTATTTCACTTTGGGAATCACGAAATTTGCTTGAGGCAAGAACATCCCCCGTAAAAGTGCAATCTAAGAGATGGGTTTCAGGCTGCCGCAATGGAATTTCGGTTTAGGCGGGAAATGGCGACATGAATCGGGAAACAAAAAAGAAAGAAAGACCAGAGTTGGAAAAGAGTCACCAGCTTAATGATGGATGCCTTAGACTACTAGAAATTCAGATCATTTGGAAAGGAATGTTTTACAAAATCAAATATTACACATACTTTATTTCGGATCGTGAATGTGAGTAAAATACGGTCCCATATGGAGAAAGTGCACCCACCCCCGTTACGGAAATGAACATACCGTCATGAAGAAGTGCTGTCCGGAAAGTGCAGTCTTTGGCGGTTGTGAAGCACACAGAAACTCCCGCGTTTCGGTGATGACTGGCAGTGAGTCAGCCTCACCCTCCCTTGTCTGCCGTCCTATAAACAAACCGAATTCGTATGGAGGGTTGAAATTCCCCAACAGGGGAAGAGAAAAAGAGAACAAGGGATAAAGACAAATGATGAATCATGGTCAACCACAGGAAAGGCAAACTTAGAGGGGTTCAGGGGATGAAGCGCTCGAAAAAGACCTTTATTCGTCTGAGGAGAAATGGTGATCCTTTTAAGGAATTAAGAAGAAAAAAGAGCTGAAGGTCAATTGTTTTGAAAACAGTCGCAAGTATTCCCTCGATCTCTCGGTGAGGTCCGAATGCCTCAGAGCCAGCAGGCTGCGTTCGGCTGCCTGGCCCTTGTAAACAATGGATGTCGGTAAAGTTTACAACCGTTTTGACGAATTTACGGAATAAAGACCTGTTTTTTTTGTGTTTTAAAGTAAAATATGAACCGCTCTGCAGTTTCCTATTACTTTCGCGCCAGCCGGCGGCGGTTGGCTTTTGTGGGATGAGGCCCGTAAACAACGAACAGTAGGAAATGAACAAAAAAGTACTCTGGATCACATTGGAAAAAATTATGATGCAATTTGGAGCTTAAAACTTTACAATAAAGATCGTTAGTGGAATTAAAATTGACTATTTAAAATTGAAACACAAAAATAATTTCTTGAATTGGCGTAAACATGAAAAATCCCCACAATTGTTTCCTCGACAAGCAGTAAAGTCTATCTTTGCGGCAAGGAACTGATATAAATTTTTGTTTTAAAAGTTTTACGAGATTTCACGGAACTGCGCGCAACGTGCCATAGTTTGTCTGTGGGCACAGAGAAGGCAACCAGGAGAACAGTGAACTAAGGCAAACAGAATGCATGGCCAATTCGTATTACTTTCTGAATGTATTAATGCTACATTTTTGTAAATCTGTGCTGTTTATGCTAAAATTCGTGTTTTTCTGGTATATTTCCCCTAAAATCATCAAATTTCGTCCGGAGTCACGGATTCCTTTTGTAGTTTCTTGTAATTTTACATGACAGCCTCAACGAAAGCGAACAAGCACAACCGTGGATCAAAGTCACCGTCAAAACATGTTTGAAACGTTTTAAATGCTACTAACAAGGGGCTCTAACGAGCAAGGCACCCTATGGGTTGGCCAAGTAAAACAGAAATGCTCCAGACAGATGAAATACAATACCCGATGACCCGGGATGAGGCATATTGTGCAGAGATTGTAAACGAAAAGCGTCAAGGCCGCGGGGGACATCGCACCCGGCAGAGAGCCGCTGGTCAGCCGCCCGAAAGGAGACGGATATTGATTTAATGACTATTCATAAGTTTGAAAAGACGCCTGCCGCGCAAATCGTGTGACAGGGGACGCAAACGACCAGTAGTGATATGGGCGGAAAGAGGAACGTCTTGAGCTCTACGGAGACGTTTGAATGCTCAAAGCTTAGAATTTTAAAGAATAAAGTGGGGAAAGTAGAAAGGTTAGTGTTCAGAAAACTTTTTAAGAGTAGAATTCATCACAGAAGTCAATGTTTTCTTATCTCGAACGAGATCTTGCCGACGAGACTGTCACTTCTTGTTTACGGGAGATACGTAAGATGGTCCGTCATTCACGATGCTATTCAAAACAACTTTACTCTATAATTACAACTGTTGGCTCACACCTCACCCTTCATTTCCAGAAAAGAGGGGGTAATCGGGCCGGTAGGAGCGAGGGGGGGGGGGGGGGTAAATGGCAGCCGGAATCTGCTCTCGCGCGGTCTGCCGCCTTCTGGTAGAGTGGCCTGCCAGCCTTTGGTGCATGTGCACATATGTGCCGACGATAGACCGCAATGCGGCCCGAGGTAGGCAACGGCCGCGTGCCTGAGAGGTCGGATATTTCCGAACGGCGGAAAACCGCGATAACCAACTGAGGCGGCCGAAGGTTCAATTGCGTGCCTTAACAAACAGAGCTAAAGAGCCTTATCCTGTATAGCCTCTCTGTTTCATGTCTTTTTGGCGAAATAGGTAATTAAGGGAGAGGCAGGCAACGACCGCTTAACTAAACTAGATTTATTGAGCACAGCTAATATCTACAACATTTTACCGGATGGGGGGGTCATTTTACAGGATGGGGGAATTGGGAATTGCGTCTCACATGGGTGAACTTCGTTCAAAGGGTAGACGCAAGGAATGTTGGACGATAAAGGCGTGGAGATACGTAGTGAGGAGTAGGGGGCAAGAAGATACAGCATGCTCTAACTAAAACATCTGGGTTCCGGTGGGAATGGAGTCTCCGGGACGTATTCGAGCTCGTTCTTTTCTTCGTTTTCGATGTACTGGATCCACTTCTCCACCAGCCACTCCACGAATTCGTCAGGAGTTCCGGGGAAAACGCCGGCAATGAGCTCCAGGTACTCGTGCACCTAGAAAAGAAGGTTTTGATAGTATCCACAAGCTTCGTTAACACTGCATACATGTAGCTGTTGTAAAGAGAACCAACGGCGCACCAACGCCACTCGTTCTCTGCTTCTTTGCGATGTTCGCCCTATTTTCGCATGATGACTATGCAACCGTTGTAGTGAGGTCGTTTCGCCAGGATAACAAATTGGAACAAGCCGTATGGTGTAGCTGTTTACGTACTTCTAGCAAAAAGTTGTTGTGAACACGATTTTTCCTGGGTCACCTGAGGTGGACCGGGAGCTAAGTTGTTTTGGGGCAATCAACTGCCCTCTGCCACACCTTTCTAACCATTTTCTAGTTAATTCTGTACCAAAGACTACAGTTTGTACAATTCTACTTGGCTTAACGTTTTTCAAAGCACAAACTGAGAGATATAACGCTGTTTGGATGCCTTTTCTGAACTAAGGTACCTAGAATCCTTGTTTAGACACAGACAATACGGTTGTAAGCAAAAAAGGGCAAACATATTTACAGATGTTTTACCCCTGAAAAAACGGGCGACACTCAAGAAGGAGCCAAGAAGGAGATTCTACAACCAAAAGTTAAACCAGCTGTTATTGATTGTGGAACTGAGAACTTCAAAAACAGAAACCTCACAGTTTGATAGTAAATGGGTGGCTATTCAATACATTATCTCACTTGTTCGAACAATTTTAGGCCGTACCTCAAGGATGTCGTCAGCAGTAGGCATGGGCTCGAAGTTGAAAATCATCTGGTTGATTGCAAGCTCTGAAAGTTAATTTGTGGATTACCCAATCGTAGACCGAAGAGCTCACCTTCGTCAACTGAAGATGGGGGAAGAAGCGATGTGACTGGCTCTGTCAGACAGACGAGTAGAGCCAGCACGGAGGTTTTGCCGAATTCAGAAAGAAACTGTCTGCTGGCGGACGTGTAGGCGTGACGGGCAGATGTATGCACTCGTGCCTTTTTGCCTCCACCGTCGGATGAATTCTCTATTTCCCACATCTGTTCTGTTTTTGTGGTGAGGGGGGTTAGTCATCGAGGCAGATGATGTCTACATCATCACAGACAGCTATCGTTCGGTATAAACAACAGTGCACCTGAAAAGTGATGAAAGGTTGTGAAATTCGGAGGGGGCCGAAGATTTGGGATTTGGACCTCCTTCCCTCACAATGCGATAATGTAACTTTAGGGCTGGCCTCCAGGAGTTAGCGCGGCCTTCGGCCGTCTCGGGCCGCTCTGTGGCCCAACGCCGGTAGATCAGGAAGCATCCCTCTGCCCGGGAAATGAAAACGGGCTGCAAAAAATACATAATCCATTTGTCCCATGTATGCATATTTGGAGAGACTTATTTTCAAAACCTTTAAATTAACTTCCCTCGGCACATACATATCTCATCAAACGTTTCTTTGGAAAATATTAAAGTGCGTCAGTCACACCCACACGGTTTTCACTCTACTAATCAGAATAACCCTGCGCGGAAAGCAATATTAGAAGCGTGTCACATAACTCGGGTTTCTGACTTCTTGAAGATCTAGGCAACCAACTTTTTGTGTATAATAAGCAGCCGTGGGTCATACCGTGCTTTAGCAAACTTATATTACAAAGGAAGGGTACGCCAACAGTCGTCATGACGTCATTTTGGGCCTTACTGCCACCCGGTTGGTGCGAAAAACGGTAGGTCACCCGTAAAGTTTGGCTAAACTAGGCTAGCCCAAAAAACTGTAGACAACCCAGAGGGATACTATATTACAAAAGAGGGGAGCAGAAAAAGAAAGCACAGGTTCTTCATTTTGGGATGATACGTCAACAGACGAAATGACGTCATTATGGCCCCTCTTTGCACCCGGCTGTTACACAAAACGGTAGAAAAAACGTAAACTATGGCTATATTGCATAAAACGATGCACAAAGATAGAAAACGCCAATTTTTAGCCCGTAATTTTGAAATGGTACGTCAACAGTTTCTATGACTGCATTTTGGGTCCTATTGACACCCAGCTGGCACGAAAAATGGAAGACCACCCTGAAAGTAATGAAAAATTACACAAGAGATAAGTACAAAAAAGAAAGCGCAAACTTTTAGCCCTTCACTGGTTTCAGGAAATCGCGAAGTTTTAGTGAGAAAATAAACATGCCTAATTGTTTTAACAGATTTCATCAAGTTCTTCACCATTTCACAGTTGTAAAGTACTAAGATATATCGCAATTCAAATACACCCTGGTTCTGGTGGGACCAATTCCAGTCACACCTACGCGTTCTCACAATTTGTAGTGTATAGCTAATCAGCAAGTGATATGTTGCACGTAATTAGATACGTGATTATCGCAACGACGATTTGTACTCCTACATAGATCAGGTCTCTGGAAGCCTATTTGAGAAAATGGAAATCTTAACCCAAACGACCTACTAACAGCAGGGGTCCTAAATACCTTTAAGTGCCCACGTTCTTAAGAGTAATGGGGTTTCGGGATAAACGTCTGTTTAAAAAAACTAGGGTTTTGTCAATGTTGATTGGATGGCAAAGTTTAAAATTGTTACACAGCAAATTTGCGGCCTTAGGGCGACCTCAGGATCGCTTTCTGACCTAAACATTAAGCGACCCTAATCTGTTTAGAGCTGGGAAGCGCTTTTTCACGAGTGTCCACGTTCCTGAATGTTTCCAATTTTTGTCAGAAACGTGGACACTTGGAGGCATTCAGATGCCCACCACCCCATCCCTCTGAAAATGGGTTACTCAGGTTTTCCTAACGGAACAACAACAACCCCTTGGTAGAATTTCACCAACCCTAAAATCGCCATGCTCATTCAATCGTAACGTAGAGCTCAAAACGCTCTTGCTACAATTTGGTGGTCGGTCTAGTTACGTACTGCCCTGTACCGAAAACACTTTCAATTTGTAGTTCTGAACGGTAAACATGTATAGTCTGTGCCCAAACATCAATCGTCCGTTTGGCAGCCTAGAGGATTCTAGGCACATGGTCCCACAGCGAATAGAGTAGGCCAGAAAGGGTCGCCAAAGGAGGGGAAGAACGTTTTGATAAGAGGTCGCCTATTCAACCTCCAAAATCGCGTACCACGGTTACTTGTTACATGGAATTCAAGAAGGCCAACTTTTGATTTTACACAGACTATTCCGATCCCCAGTGCTGCCTGGCACCTGTCAGCCTTTCTTCAAAGTGCCGCTCACCGTCCTATTGTCTCACGATGGCCGAACTTCCCGCGCAGCGCACTTGAATTTGAATTTCGCGGGTGAATTTGAATTCAAATTCTAAAGTTATAAGAGCCCTAAGGGATACGGCCTGACAAGAAAGCTATTGTTAAAGAGACTTTATTATGAACATATACATGACGATACATATTTACACATGTGAAAGAAGGGGATCACTTTTGATCAGTCTCAGTTGCAAACGTTGGCATCGGTCAAGTCGGTGTCATCTTCATTGTCATTTTCAAGGATCGCCAGCCACTGATCAAGGAGGTACTCGCAGAAGTCTCCTGTGAAGTTTTCCCACTGAGGGGTGAATAAAACCACAAGCTGATCAAGCTGAAATATTGATTTACACAAAAGTTCTCATAACTTATAAAAATCTAGAGAACAAAACTTACATCGGGAATCTGGATAGACGACATGGTCACAAAGCGAAGATGAACAGAAATCTCGGCAAGAATATCCACGTCAGTCAATTGGGAAGCGATGAGCAATTGGAAAGCCGGCTGAAATCGCAAACTTGTATTGTTAAAACGATTTGAAACTTACAAGTGGCGATGTCAGCTGGCGAATGGCAAGCTGCGTTTAGAACTGATAGACAGCGGATATGGGGGGATAAGCTGGGGGCGGAGTCAACCGTGAGGCTTGTTGGGAGGTGTTTATGAAATTCCACTGATGTATACGATACGCCCAGAGGCTTTTTTTGAAATGAGACGAAAAAGGAAAAATTGTTGGAATATTTCTGGCTTTCGAACTGAGTCATATCGAAACACGATTTATGGAACTGTCAAGGCCTTCCAAGTTTTAGTGTGAAAAACCGAACTTATAATTTTATCTCTTTGAAACAAATAGGAAGACGAACAGAATCAGAATGTAGTGTTCGCTAATGTTGAAAAGCAGGATCTGGAAGAATCTAGCCGCCCCAAAAGGGTTTCTGTCTTGAAAAATTGATCAATAGTCAGGAAACGGCTTATGTTTTGTTTATTACTTTCCTAAGGCCTAAATGAGCCTTTGCCTTTAGGAAAGTTTTAGGTGAATATCAGTTGTTCAGCCTCGTTACGGTAGGTTACGTGCTTGGGTACTGTTACGGTAGGTGAAAATAACCGAAATAATTGAAACTGGAAATTTTTCGAACAGAAATAATCGATACACGGAATCCAACACTTAACGTTTTAGCGCTTGGGTACTTTCATGCCGGAGCCCGAAAATTGCTGAAAAGTGAAAATTGAGTTTGAAATTGCAGTTTTTGCCCCCGACTCGTAAAATGCTTAAAATGCGACCATCTTCCTTCAATTCAATGTAGTTTTACATTGAATAAAATGTAGTAGTTAGAACAAAATGGACATATTATGACAAAAACTGACTTTGGATCCGCGATTCGTCGATTGTGGCCAAAATTAGCAATACAATGACTTCCGTTGGCATAATTTACAGGGACGTGAGGAATTGCACGGTTTCGTTCGAATCGACCCGTTATTTTGTGTTTCAAAATAAATGAGGCTTCTTTGAAAAGTGAAGAAATGGGATGTTAATATGGTTTGTTTCCGAAAAACGGAACACGATTCGACCGTTTCCTCAAGGACTGCGATCATTGCATCATACCGCAAAAAGTTGGGACAGCCGCTTGTCTATCAAATCATCTTAGTGCACGAAATCACAAGTACGAGCTCGCACTGAGAAATAAAGCTTCTCCCGTACCTAACAGAGTTTGTATGTCATTACATGATCCGTTAATTGTAAACGGAGTATCCGACCAGCATAAAAACTGACGATCCCACTGCTAGTTGACAAAATAAATTCCACACAAAATTGGCAACCTGGCACAGGCAATGGGCAGATCTTCAGAAGCATTCATCGAACTTTCTGTTGAGACAAAGCAGCGTGAGTCAAGTACTCCGATTGCGATTGAGAAGAGCCGAAACAGTGACTCATTGCGATCAGGTTTTTCAATGGCACGATATTATTTCTGAGCAAGAGAGAGGTTAGCCTTTCAGAGATGTACCCTTTTTTTTTTAAAAACTCAATCTTCTCTCCTTCATCTCTTTGACTTCAAAAATGTTTGACTGATTTATTTTGACGTCTTTACACTGTTCGATTGTCTATGATTACATTGGTACACATCAGGAAAACCAAAAGGATGATAGCTTTTAGTTATCACCCAAACCTCCAATTCCGAGGTAGGCGCGAACTTCAGGGATACGAAGAAGCACAGTGATGATGTTCAGCAACTGCTGCTCGTTGAAGTTTTCGTCCATCTCGAGCACTTCGATGTTGAGAACAAAGGGCAGTAGCACAGGAATTTCAACCAAGTGCACGATGGATTCCGCCATCTAAAAAAAAACCGATTAATAAATAAAGAAGTGATTTTTTTATCATCTATTTCTCGTTATTTGAATTTTCATAAACGTTTTCAACCAAGGTATGGATAACAGTGAGATAATCAAAGTTTTGTTAAGGTGGAAATTTGGGTTACTATAGGCCAGATAGTAGCTTGGTAAATGTAGATCCGGTCCGTCAACCCTGGACCACCCAGCCAGATTACCACCCACAAGAGGTTGGGTCGCTTTCGCTAGGCTCCCCAAAATACCCCACATACATACCCGTTCCCTTATCAGGTTTTATAATTCGCCTCCTTCCTACACGTAACTGACGCGGGGTGAGCGATTTGCAGAGAATAAAGAGGAGCGCTCGCAAAAGTAAAACAAAAGCTGAATGGTCGTGTGAAAACCGGTGGAAACTGGGGTACAGGGTTTTCAAAGCCTCATCGCTTCGTAAACGATGTTTAGGGACCGCTGTGTCTTGTGCGAACTATTTGTAAGACTTTCTTCGCTTTGACAGATGTAGCACGGCCTTGCGAATTACCCTCAGCTGCACGGTTTTTCATCCACAGCTGGCGAAAATGAGCAAGTTTCAATTTACTCGCGAAGTTTTTGTGGTTCAATTGTATGAAAAAATGGCCGTCTGCAAAGGAAAATAGTTCAGTCTAGTGTTTCACAGAACCTATCATCGAATGAACTTCTCCTGTTGGAAAGGTTTAGTTACCCAAGTTTGAGGGCACACGGGTGGGGTCTCCTGCACAAATGAAAGCGGTGAATAGATGCCAATGAAGCGCTGGGCCACAAGAGACCGACCACCCAGATCGCCCGCAAAGACCGTAATCGCGAAAAGTCCATTCTCGTCTGGGACGTTGATGTCAACGACCACATTGAAAACGGACCCATCGGCCGCCCCGTTAGGTTTTCCATTGGAAACAGCCACATTATGTCCTACATCGTAATTTCCTCCGATGGACAGTTCGCCTACTCCGGAACCTGGGACGTGTGCTCTCCGCCTGTGGGATCTCGATACTGGACGTTCTATCCCTCATTTCTCACACGAAAGATGCCCTTTTCGTCGCCTTCTTTGCTGACAACCGCGAGATCGTTTCTGGATCTCGCCACAAGACCAGCAAACTATTGAACACCCTTTCTCAGTGCAAGTGCACCGTGTAGGACCACTCCGCCTGGGTCTCCACTGTCCTCCATTTCGCTCCCTCTTCCTGCGACCCCGTGATCGTATACGCTGGAGGCAATATGCTCGTCAAGGTCGGGAACCTCGTAAACTGCAAGCTGACCACAAGGGACACACCGGATACGTTAACCCGGTCACTGTCTCTCCTGACGGTTCCCTGCGTGCCTCTAGAAGCAATAACTGTATGCCTATGCTCTGAGATCTCAATGAGGGCAAGCTCGCCGGAAACAACACCACCATTGCTATGCCCCCAACAGATACAGGCTCTGCGCAGCTATTGCACCATCCGTCAAGATCTAGGACTTCAAACACAAGAGAGAGCTGGAGGAGCTCAGGCCCCAAGTCACCGGAAAGGGCGGCACTGATCCCTGCACCTGTGTGTGTGTGTGTGTTTGCGCGTGTGTGTTACGCTTCATCTGTTTAAAAGAGTGCCTTCCATGTAATGCGTTTCCCTGACTTACAGTTCTGTCCAGATGAAAGGATTGTCTCGGAGATTGAAGTAGCAGGTCGTAGGCCGAACTTCTTGACACGAAAAGACGGAGTTAGTCAGCCAACCAGTAAATCTAAATAGTTTCTCGTGTAATTTTCGGAAAAAGGACCAACTGACCGTTTCGGGCTTGAAGTTCTCGGGGGCTGGTATGCTAATGATGCGCGAGTGTTTGAGGCGTCTTTCAATCGAATCAATGAGGAGGCGGGGTCATGTGCCCCCTTCGCTGTTGCAAACACGGCCGGACCATAGCTTGCGAGAACAACATATTTCACAAGAGGGATTCTTCTTAAAGAGTCGGAAACCCTGCGAATTCCGATGAGGATTTTTTTTCACAGTTTTTCGAAACAGCGGGAATAATCATCGGTCAAGACAACAATCATATGTATTTTAATGAAACATCTATCACGCATGCAAAATTTTCGTTCCAGCAAACTTAACTGTCGTATATCGTAACGGGCGGGTCTAGCTGTTGTTATTTTTAGGCTAGTAGTATTCATTTTGAAAGAGAAAAGTGGCATACAATCAAAACTGAAATGGCGGTTTTTTATACAAAAGCCATTTTACATGAAAGTGTTTGCTTTTTCTAAACTTGCAGTTACTGCAAATAAAGAAAACTCCATTGGTCGAGGTTGAACAACTAAACATCTTTAATTGAGCTTAACTGTACCACACCTCGATACGAATCGGAGTCAGAAAAAAAAGCTATCAGGTGGTCAAAAAAGCTATCAAACCTGGTATCCTTAGTCAAAGCTAACTTGAATTGTTGGACAGAACAGAATCCAAAGTAGCTTTCGCAGAAGAAGAGTCTTGGAAAAATTGCGACAGTTTCTTTTTACGTTTTTTTTTCCTTTGTGGACATTTTCCCTACCACTGAAACAATACAGTAGAATGTATTGCGAATGGATTGAATAGAGGGAATGAATGTTGCCCAACTGTTATTTTGAATGATTGCGTGCTACGGACTTCTGCGCCATGCTAATCTCTTTGAACAATTGCCGAAGGAAATCGCTTCAGTAGTGAGCATCAAAGGTGGCTAAGGGCCCGCTCTTCGAAAAATCGGCCCGGCCAAGCCACCGGACCGTGGTCAAAATTTCTAAAAGTTAGAAAAAACATTCACACAGGCTGGGCAAAAAACATATGTCTCCAGTATAAAAGGTACATAAAACAATTTAGGCAAAATCGTTTTGCCGGCCGGGGATCAAACAGGGGTAACTTTGGATTGCCAGTCCGACCTCTTAGCCACTCTGTGTCTCCGTCCCCATCGACGAAGACCCTTCGATCCCTGATCGACATCCATTAGCGCTCGATCGCCACAGCTGATCGTCACATCTCTTTAGCCCGTCGCCGAGTTTATTCTCTTTGATATTCTCTTTGATTATCGATTATGTCTCTTTGTTGTTTCTCGTATTTCATAAAGGTTTAATTACCCAAGTTTGAGGTACCCTCCGCACACATTGCTCGGTACGACTGGGTAGTTACGGCCATATTGGTGCATCGTGCCATCTACGACACTGGAAAGATCCGCGTGGCAACATCTACATGGACCCACCCGTCATGGATTCACGGACTTGGAAGGCCACCACGACTCGGACTGTCAACAACGCCACATTGTATGAGGTACGGGTAGTGGAAAATTCGGAACCGCTGGACTTTTCCGCGGTTGCCCCTGCTGATTTGGTGCGCTTCATTTCGACTAAAAAATCCGCGGTTTCTGTCATCATCGCTCGGCTTCTTTCTTGCGACCAAAAGCTCGAAGAGCTGGAACTCAAGGGATTCGCAATTATTTCTGCTGCTCTCACAGAGGAGGAAAAAGCCGAAATTGAGCTGGATCTCGCCGCTCACGCCACAAAGCTCTCGGACGCAAGGGACACGATCGTGCGTTGGTTGGACACGCTGGAGTTCCGAAAGGAGGGACTTGAGGAACAGCTGACTCACGTCCCCGCTCCTCGCTCGGGTGCGGAGACCGATCGTCAGCGCCGACCCGATGAGTCAGCTCCTACCAGCGCCGCCGACGGAACGAACCGACCGCGAAACCGAGGGGTCGGCTTCGACGTCGATGATGATCAGGAGTCAGTGGCTTCTGGAGAATCCCAGAAGTCCTGGGGTGGAGTGCCAAGGTCGAGGCCTAAGCAGAAATTGCCTTCCTTCCAGGGAGATGTCAAACGGTTTCCTAGCTTTTGGGCAGCGTACACGGCCATGGTTCACGACGCCAAGGACCTGGAACCTTTGGACAAAATGTTCTATCTTCGTCAATGTCTTCGAGGAGAAGCTCTACGGATTATCGAAGAAATCCCAGTTGTCGGAAAGAACTATGAGAAGGCGGTTGAACTCCTTTTCCACCGATATGATCTGGGAGAGACGATCTCTACGGTTCTAATCGCTGAGCTACAGAAGCTTAAACCTGCAAGTTCATCAACTTCGTCTATCCGATCGACGCTGGAAGAGATCCGTCAACGGCTGGTCACTCTCGAATGTCACGGAGAGAGTTTTAGCAACTTCAGTGTATGGAAGAACATCGTACTTTCGAAGTTTCCGGAGTCGGTGACCCATCACGTTGTGCTGGCTGAAAGAAGGTTTTTCAAGGATCGTGCTGCAGGACATCCAGCGCTCAACAGATCCATCTCCGAAGCCAACCAGTCCTACTTGTCCACCGACACACCTGCCTTCACCATGAAGGATCTTCTTGAGGAGTTGGCTGACTTCGTCAAACTCAAGGAGTGCATTGAGCTCACTTCAGCTGCAACCCATAGCAACCCCTCTTCTGAGTCTTCTGCCAAGTCAGTCGCCAAGTCCAACAAGAATGAGAAGGATCGATCCAAAGACAAGAGCCGAAAGAAGTTTAAGTGTCTTTGTGGTTTGGATGATCACAACCCTCGCGAATGCCCTTCTTTTCCGACAATGGAAGACCGTTGGAAAGAAGTGAAGCGCATCAAGGGTTGCTGGGTCTGCTTTGAGACAGGACACAGCAGCAAGGATTGCACACGTTTGGGACCGTGCCCAAAGTGTCAAGGGAAGCACAACAGTGCTCTGTGTGACAAGAAGGCTGGAGCCAAGCCAACTTCCACCACAGACTTCAGGAGTTCAAATGCTCCCACCGCCCAGCCCAAGCGCCAGGCGTTGTCTCATTCACAGGTCGTCGATGTGGATTCTTCGCCACCGACGGATGTGACTTTGCATCTGGATCAACCAATGCAAAGAGAATCTGAACAGGTCGTGCTCATGACTGCCAGAGCACAACTCTACAACGAGAAGACCATAAACTTTGAACCAGTGGATGTCTTCTTCGACGATGGTTCTGTCAGCAGCATGATCACCTCATCGCTGTGCTTGTCTGCTGCCTTGGAAGCAACAGGTCAGCACCAGACGCACTTCTCGGGATTTGGTGGCATCAAAGTCACCACTTCAGGAGTTTTGGCCAAAGCCAAACTGCGAAGTCCTGTTTTTGGAGAAGAAGACAGAATCGCCATTCTAAAATCGGTTGAACAGCTCACACAAGAGCTCAACGTGGCCAGGATGACGCCAGAGGATATTATGGCCATCCAGGAGCTAGGATTACCTTTGAACAAGGTGCCAGCGCCCACAACTCGCCCTGCCATTTTGATCGGTCAAGATCTCCGACAACACTTCGTCTACCAGGAACAACCGTCAATTCGACTTCCTTCTGGTCTCCTTCTGACCAAGACCGTCTTTGGCTATGCCATCTCTGGACGAGGACGTATTACGGAGGCTACGATGCTGCCATCTCCGCCGAAGGTTGTTCACGCTGCATGTTCTGTGGTGTTCCAAGAGGAGATATGCGCTCCTGTTGTGGATCAGAGCCTCGAGGAGGTCAAGACAGATCTTAAGAATCTCTACGAACTGGAAAGCATAGGAATTTCCGCTGACCAGGACGTCAACGAGATGAAAGTGATCTCTTTCATGGACGACTACCGGAAGACGATCACTATCAGTCCTGGACAAGTCGTCGCAGGATTTCCTTTCTTGGACAACGTCGGTATGCTCAAGGACAACTTGAGTGTGGCTGTAAAGCAGTTGCAGCACTTGATGAAGGATCTGCACAAGAAGCCTGAGTACTTGGAGCAGTACCAGAAGACCTTCCAAGATTACATCAATCAAGGCATTCTTGAGGAGGTTTCGCTGGAGAATCCAGATGGAATCACGGCATACTACATGCCGCATCACCCGGTTGTGAACCCGGAGAAGTCTACCTCATTTCGAGTAGTCTTCAATGCTTCGAGCCATACCAAGGGAGAGCTGTCTCTGAACGATGTGATCTTCTCCGGCTACTCCCTCAACGCCTTCATCTACGATGTGTTGCTCCGATTCCGATCATTCGATCACGCTATGATCTCGGATATCCAAAAGGCCCTTCTCCAGATTAGGCTTCCGGAAGCTCACAGGGACGCCACCCGGTTCGTGTGGGTCCATAACCCCGACCAGCCTGCCTCTGGAAGAAATCTGAAGGTCTTCAGATTCTGCCGAGTTCCCTTTGGCATCAATGCCTCACCAGCCATCTTGAATCAGGTCATTCTAAAGCACCTGGAGAACGTCAACTCGGAGACTGCCCAGGAGATTGCCAGGCTTCTCTACGTTGACAACGTGCTCGTCAGTGGAAAGACGGAAGAAGAACTTCTTGCCAAGTACAAGGAGTCAAAGGAAGCCTTTGACAAAATTGGAATGGTCCTTAGAGACTTCCTCTCCAGTTCGACCGAAGCGAACGCCAAGATTCCCGAAACGGATCAAGCCAAGTCCACATCCGTCAAAGTTCTAGGAGTTCCCTGGGATGCTTCTATGGACCTGTTGCACATGGAGTTAGTTCTGAAGCCAACGGAAACTTTCACCATGAAGTCAGTCCTCAGCCAGACAAATGGAGCGGTCTACGACCCACTCGGATTGATGTCTCCGTTTCTCCTGCAAATGAAGCTCTTCATGCAACAGTTGCACAAGAAGGAAACGAAATGGAAAGATCTTCTCAGCCTGGGGGAAGAGCTCGATTGGAACCAGATTCTTCAAGAGACTCTCGGAGCCTATGTCGTTCTTCCTCGTCGGATCACTCAACTACAGGACGTCAAAAGCCGTACTCTCCACATATTTGGAGACAGTTCTACGAAAGCATATGGATCGGTCGCCTACGTTACCACGAGCACAAACTCCGGTGAAACGTCCACCCGGATTGTTACCGCCAAGATGAAGGTTGCACCGGTCAAGACGGTTACCATTCCTCGGCTGGAGCTCACTGCCATTCTGACTTCTGTCACCATGGCTCTCCACGTCATTCAGACAACACAGCTGGAGTTCGCAGAAATTCACCTTTTCTCCGATTCGATGATTGCCCTCTACTGGATTCAGTCGAAGAAACTGCTGCCGCCGTTCGTCACTCAACTTTGTCAGAAGATTCTTCGTTCTCTCGACAAGCTCAAAGAGTACGCTAAGGTGGAGGTGCATCACGTCCCTACGGAACACAATGTTGCCGATTATGGAACCCGAGGGCTTGACAACACTACGCCGGAAGACCACGTCTGGTGGACTGGTCCTTTGTGGCTGAATAAGCCAAAAGAGACCTGGCCAGTCAAGGAGTTGACTGGAGATGAAGAAACGTCCTCCGATTATCTCCACGAAGAACCCGTCGCTATCGTTGCTGAAGGACAGCAAACGTTTGACGTGGAAGGAGGCCCTTGGCCCGTGACTCGTTTCAGTTCCTACCAGAAGCTCAAGAGAGTTACCGCATACTGTCTTCGATTCCTCCAACGAATCAGCAAGGGAAAGCTAAAGATCAAGTTTGCCGAAGGATCTCAAGCTACGGTAGCCATCACTGGACAAGAAATGATCGTTGCAGAACGGCACCTTATCATCCAGGAGCAGAAGAAAGTCGATCTCCCTGCTATGATGAAGGAGTGTCACAAGCTGAACCTCAAGTTTGACGCACACGGAGTTCTGCGTCAGTACGGCCGCCTCAACAAGTCCAATCTGCCGTTTGACCAAGTCAATCCAATTTTCGTTCCGAGAAGAAGTGCTCTCAGCGACTGCATCATCTGGTTCACCCACAAGGAGAACTTCCATCTGAAAGGAGATCACTTAGTTGCGAGCGTCCGAGAACGCTTCTGGATTCCGAAAATCAAAGTTCGCTGCCGCCACATCGAGAAGAACTGCGGAGGTTGCGCCAAGTTCAACCGTCCTTACCAGTATCCCCCTCTTTCGGATCTCCCCATTGAGAGGGTTCTGCGGTCTACACCCTTCGCCTACACAGGTGTCGACCTCTTTGGCCCCATCGCCATTGCACATGACGAGAAGAGATGGGTCGGCCTCTTCACCTGTTTCGCCACCCGCATGGTTCACCTGAAACTACTGCACGACATGTCCGCGAGATCATTTCTTCTAGGACTTCAACGGTTCATCGGACGCAGAGGAGTGCCCATCAAGATCTTGTCCGACAATGGAACCAACTTCGTTTTGAGTTGGAAACTGATCAAGGGAGGACAAGTGGACTTGCCGATTGATCCTGAACTGTCGTCCTTTGTTGCGGATCATCACATCAGCTGGACGTTCATTCCGCCCGGAGCCCCTTGGATGGGCGGTTCTTGGGAGCGCATGGTTGGCTTGGTCAAAAAGCCGCTAACTGCAGCCATTGGACGTCGAAAGCTACAAGAAGATGTCCTCCAAACACTCCTGTGTGGAGTGGAAGCTACCGTCAACTCTCGTCCTCTTCTGAGTCAAGAAGTTGAGTCTGATCTGGAAGTTCTTCGACCGATCGACTTCTGCCAGCCTCGCCTCCGTCTCTGCAGCCGACCGGTTCATCTACCGTCTGATGAGGATGACGAAGAGTACTTGCCGGTTCCGCTAGCCAAAAACCAGGACGCCGCCAGAAACGCCGTCCGTGACATTGAGGAAGGATTGGACCGCTTCAGGACGAAGTGGAGTTCGGACTATCTCACTACTCTCCGTGGAGTTCACAACAAGAAGTTCATGGAGTATGCCGCCTCTGCACGCATCCCCGCAGTTGGAGACCTTGTGCTGTTGGATGAGGATAACCACAGCTCTCGCCACCACTGGCCTAGAGGAAGGATTGTGGAACTTGTGCACAGCAAGGATGGAGCCGTACGAAGCGCCGTCGTACGAGTTGCAAATGGGAAGAACCTGCATCGACCCATCAACAAGCTCATTGGATTGGAGATCAATGGAGATCATTCCGATGACACAGTGCAACAGAAGACTGCTGATCGCCTGCCACCGGAGGTCACGGAGCCCGTGGATCAACTTCATGACCACAAGGAAGGAGTCAGAGCGCAAGAAGAACCAAGGGAGGAACCTCTTCGCCGGCAACCGTCGCGCCGAGCCAAGAAGACGGTCGACTACTGTGAGAACTTCACCGTCGCTGGAAGCCGGTCTCTGCCCTTGACCGGCCTTCTGCCAATTCTGCTCCTTGCGTCTTTGTTCACATCTGCCACAGCCACTGCTTCTGAAGGAATCGTGCGCTGCATGAAGGGAGGAGTCACGGTTCACGTGGAACTACTTCAACCGACCTCGCCTATTACCTCGGAACTATGCTTCAACTATCGTCATTGTTGGACAATGTTGTCGCCAACATCCGAAGAACAGCCGCTCTACCTGCCACCTCGTCTGATGGTCAACGACTACACCGTTTAATGGAGAACGCTGTTCAATGGAACCCAACACCTGGAAACCATCCCCTGCCCTGGAACACCTAATTGTGAGCTGATCACCACCTGGATCGGTTGGGAACGACTAGGAAATCCGCACTGCAACCCTCCGCTGACGATTGCTGCTGCAGCATTCTGGATCTACGTGCTCTGCAGTGTTCCGTTGATTGTGTGGCTCATCTGCTGTCGCCGCTACGTTCAACCCTGCTGCTCTCGCCGGATTACTTCACTCTCTCGAGGCCTCAACCGCTGCGCCGAGAAGTACTGCCGTCACCGTCGTTCAAAGAAAGATGATGACGAGGATGTGGAGTCTCTGCCTCTCACAAGTCGCCGCTCAACATCTTCCGGACGCCACAAGCCGTCCACCTTCGTCACCTACATTGGAATCGTCTGCGCTCTCGGACTACTTCCCCTTGGGGAATCTTCCTGCCAACGGATATCTGTCGTGGATTCTTCTCTGGTCGAGTGTACAGATGATACAAACTCTACGTGTACTACAGTTCACACCGTCACTGCAACAATGAGCGAGCTGAAGAGGGATCTCTGCATCCGAAGCAAAGTTGACAGTGACATCACTTCGGAGATCCAACTTCATCTACAATACGTCTCCATGATGTGCAACCCCGTCGTGCTCTTCTACACAAGGAACATTCAGTTTCGGACCGTCAGTGTCAAACGCTGCGGATTGGCCGGAAGCTGCACGCCTAACTTCTGTGATGCCGTCTCCAGTCGAACATCAATTCCCGAATTGGAGCAACACATGTCCCTTCCTGGAATCTCTCGCTGCTCGGAAAGTTGTGGTGGATATGGCTGCGGATGTCTTCTGCCACTCTCGGGATGCCTCTTCTCACGGACCGTCGCTGATCTTCTGGATGACCACATCTACGAAGTTCTGACCTGCCCCACATGGAATGTCCAAGCCCGGTTTCGCTATGAGGAGACCAGATCCGACGGAAGCAAGATCAACCAGATCATCTCCATTCGTCAACAGTCGTCGATTCCAGCCGGAACATCCAACGTCACTCTGGACTTCGTCGCTTCACCGCCACTGCCTATTCTCTCTTCACTGTTCATCAGAAGAATGCGCCTCAACACAACTGAGGAGTCTGCAGGAGTCATTGTCGCGGCACACTCGGATATTGCTCTTCGATGTTCCTCCAAGGAAGCTGCTGCTCGGCAGACCGACTGTTTCCTTCGGAACACATGCAGCTGTGCTCCCTCCCCGTCATCTGCCAATTGTGACTGCTCAACCACAAACATTTCATCAGCCATGGACAGTTTGGAGCATCGTCTACCGGTGACCACTCCGGATGTCGCCATTCGACTGAGCAACGGATACCCGATTGCTGTTTCCCATCACTCCGTCGCGGAAATCACCGTCTTCAGTCAACACTCATGGAACCACATCGTTCAGAAGCCCTCCCGCTGCATCGTCAGATCTTCTGAGGTCACCGGCTGTTTTAACTGCCTCGTCGGTGCAACAGCTACCATCACTTGCACAGCTGACGTCAAGACCATCGGAACGATGACTTGTCTTGACCAGGAGTTCGCAATATCGTGTTCGCCATCGGAGGAATTGACCAAGATTCGACTTTTCTCGTCGTCGGCCAAGTTTGATGACTCCTGCATCGTGGACTGCATGCCCACCAACGTCAGTCTCGTCGGCATTCTAACGTACAGCAGCGTCTGGACCGACAGAATCAGCCTCGAGGAACTATGCAAATTACAAAACATATATTTAGGGCAGTTCGAATCCTCCTTTACACAGTATGTTTTGCACAAGTAGAACTATGTTTTGCAATAAACAGAACTTAAAAACATTGATTTTAAAAAAGGATGTTTAAAAAATACCAGGCCCGACCCCAGTTTCCGCCACTCTTGGTGAGCATCAACTGTGTTCTCAAAAGGTTACATCTGTACTCCCCCTCCCCCCTCGGAATTTTTAAAGACCCCATACTTATTTCTGACTAACATCCCTTACTCCAAAATCAAAAGGATGATCGGTTACTTCTATATATTACAAGGACTCGTGTCCCTCAAACACTTGTTTACCCTGCACTTTGATACAACTCGTGGACACGTTCCCACACCCACACCATTTGTTTCCATGGTCACATAGACACCACTCCACCCACTTGTTTCTATAAATTCAAGAAGAAGTATCACATATACGATTTTCTAATACTGAAATGTATTATCAAAACATAATTAACTTTTTAGTAAAAGATGAAGTCCTCTGCTTTTACACCTACGCGCTGTTCCGCAGAACCTCAAAACTGTTTGCTACTCCCAGAAATTTATCAGATTTGCAGTTTCTGCATGTCTGCCTACCTAGTCACACACACACACACACACACACACACACACACACACACACACACACACACACACACACACACACACACACACACACACACACACACACACACACACACACACACACACACACACACACACACACACACACACACACACACACACACACACACACACACACACACACACACACACACACACACACACACACACACACACACACACACACACACAAACAAAAAAAACAAACACACACACACACACACACACACACACACACAAACAAACAAACAAACACACTCTGTCATTCTTTACCTTATCACACACACACACCCTTTCGATCTGTTTTTCTCTCAATCATTTTACATCTATTCGGACGCCATCGCCATTTCTAAACACCTCATACCGATGTTTACTTATAAAACAGTCGCCTTTTTAACATACACTTTATTCGCAATAGGCTGTGGATTATCATAGATCAGCCGTTGAAGCAGGGCGCAGCCATGCCATCAGTGGGAGCCGGAGGCGCAGCACTTGCAAGGAGCCGTCGAGGTGGACGCCCCATCCTGTGCAGCCTCGGCGGTCTTCTCCTCAGCCACCTTGGGAGCGATTATGGTCTCGGTGATGCGGAGCATCTTCTGGAACTTGCGCATCTTGCAGTAGATCTCGATGCGCTCGCGAGCCGTGCGCTTGGAGTTGTTGAGCTCGCGAGTGAGCTCATTCAGAGCCACGTCGAAGTTGTCGAGGTTGTCGGGGCGGTGGCTCATCACGATGGCCTCCTGGGTCTTCATCATGAGCTGGTTCATCATCTCTCCGACGCTCTTCCTCGACATGTTTCTTAAAAATGTTAGAATACTGAAGAACTGATAAAAATGTAACAACAAATTGAAGTTTTGGAAGAAACATGTACTAGAAAAAAGTGACTGAGAGTGAGAATGAAAGTGAGAATGAGAAATAGAGTTAGTGAGAGAGAGAGACAGAGAGAGAGAGAGAGAGAGAGAGAGAGAGAAAGAGAGAGAGAGAGAGAGAGAGAGAGAGAGAGAGAGAGAGAGAGATATCAGAAGGGGAAAAGAACAAGGAACTAGATGACAAAAGAAAGTGAACTACAAAATCTACGACGCTGTACTACGCAACTTAAGAGAACATGGGTAAATGAGGAAAAGAGAGCGAGAGGGAATTGCAAAAGAGTTAGAGAAAGAGAGAAAGATAGATAGAGAGAGATAGACAGTGTGTGAGAGAGAGAGAGATCTAAGGAACTAAGGAGTGAGGCGGAGCTAGCCAAAGAAGACTGGAGAAGACGTGTGCAAGGCAGCCTCCCGTTTGGCTACTGGCGAAGGTCCTCCCAAAGGGGCGGGACATCCTCATGGGGGCGGAGATATCAATAAAAACAATAAGGATTACGGTAGCTTTTGAAGCTCCGCCCATTCTATAGGAATCTAAGATATGCAGGATGAACCGCAAAGCTTTGATTAAGTTGGTGATAATCTGATTAGCGAGATTAAAGGGAACATTTTGAAGTTTGGACGTTAGCTTGGAGGAAACATGCTTCAAACATGTAAAAGGCACGTGATGTCCAAATATCCGGAAAACTAGCAATTGGGTTGTCTCAAAATTGAAAAGATAGAAAATTTCAGTATTTTGGAATTTTCTAGGATCCCTGGTGTTAGGAAGACAGGAACCGGCCCCAGTACATCGACGATGATTGTAGCTTGCCCCGCAATGGCAGGTGCCGTCGCGCCATCCACGTGAAAAAGGAGGCCAATTTCCAGAGACCGAGGCAGCTGCTCATCCCCGCCTCGTATATAGACAAATATAGAAAAAAACCATTTGCGTCGCTGATGACCGGAAAATAATAAACGAAAACGGTGTGCCAAGGGCACAATATCGAAATAGGAGCGCTTGAAAATAATCAACGTTGGTTGATACGGATCTTCTGATTGCTTTGGAATTGGTTTCAGAGAAAGGGAAGGAAAAAGGAGATGAAGAATTTCGTATTTGTAGCCAGAGGGCACAAAAGGGCACCTCTCGGATACAATGACGCATGGGGGTTCTTCTGGAAGTTACTTAGCAACCCGATTCACACATACGAATGGCTAGGGCTGGATTTGGGCACAAAAATGAAACAAAGGTAGAAGAGTACTTTTGGGGTAAAAAACACTAAAAACTAAAGATTTTCGATACAGGAAAACTGACGATTAAAAACACAACTAAAATCAAAAAACAACTAAAATCGTTTCTAGATTTTTGATATTTTTTCTAAAATTTCGGCCAACATGGTATCATTGGGGTTGATAAATTATTCTAGCCTTAAAAAAAGCAATCAATAGCATTATTTAAAAGACCACATTTTAGAAATGCTTATTTATACGAAACAACGTTGTCTCGAAACATCTCTCAACTCCTTGGCTGTTTTTATATGAAATCGCCACTTTCAGGGCTGGTCTTGGGCCGGGGCCGTTGAAAAATTCTCTGCTCAGCTCGGGCCAGCCCGGTCCGGGAGGATCCAACTTGGGCTCAAGTAAAAAACTTTAAATACAATTGCCTAAGGCGTTTAGACAAAAACACAAAAAGGTGCTTAAAAGGCATCTCAGATTCCTTAAAAATTAATTCAAACAGAGGTAAAATTTAAACTTTCAAACCGATTAAAAAAGCTAATAACTGCATTTCATTAGGCTTCAATCCACAACAAGCGAAGAAAAAGCGGGGGTGTGGGGAACCTATTTCATTTCGTAATAACCACGCAGATTATTCCATGGACCTTTTTCGTTATCATTCTTCTTATGATTTTCACTAAATCCGAAATCTGAATTTGTGTCTTTCAGGGATGCTAAAATTGGACCATTCGAATTCTTGCCAAAAAAACTGTGGAACTCTTGCCAAAAATTCTTTCGAAGCTACATTATATTCCATGCCACGTAAGTGTATTTCAAATTTCATGAAGTTTGGAGCGGTTTTGAACTCCAACCTTCAGATTTAGAGAAATGTTGTTGTAAACCAAATTACACATTTCAGCCCAGCGCGAACGAGCATGTGCTTCGTGAGATTCAGCGTGCGGAACGCACCGGGTGGCCAATTTCCGGCAGGCGAGGTGGGTAATTAGTGTAGCCGATAGTGAAGGTTTCCCATGGGTGATAGACTTTTTGTAGCTGTGGTAGGGGAGTTGGTTGATTTTGGTCTGATATCAAACCAGGTTGGTCAATAAAGGATTTTTAGCAACTTTTAAACTACACTACTGAATGTTAAGAAAATATAAAAGCTTCTGAAGGATGCAGTTTTTTAAAGAAATTGATGTAGTCTCAAAGGGAAAACCGGACACACCCGAAGCTGAAGCACCCGTGATTAATTCACGTTTTATTTAAACAATGGAATTCATGAGAGTCAAATTTGGGTTAAAATTGATCATGTAGTAAAAAGTGAGAGTAGATATTTTAAATTTGGTACGCCTTGTGCATAAATCAGATTTGAAAACGTAGGCTAATAATTATTCGTTTCATGGTCAATTTTTTTTGCGAAAGATTTTCCGTCTTGTTTTGAAACCTTTCTTTCCATTAAAAGCTGTTTTCTGTGATTTCCATAGTCGAAACACTGTTAGTTTTTACACTGCCCGGCTCATATGATTAAATATATAAATAGATAATTATAACACTGTGTAATTAACAAATTTTTATAATTGTCACACAATTGTGTACCCCTACCCTTTGTTTCCTTAACGATCAAGCCAGCCAAGTGCAAGGCTCAGAGTACACTGCGAACAGGGTGGCCAATTTCCCGCTGCCGAAAAACCAAAGAGACTAGACAGGTTTAAATTTAGCAATTAAGTCAATTAGCCCCAATTACAAAATTTCACTGTATTCTTAAATGAATGCCCTATTACGGCGTTTGCATAAAGTTGCTGAGAATTTTTACTGTACACTTTTTTGATGACAAGTGTGAAATGAGTTAGTGAAAAAGTATTTATCAGGGGTTTCCATATTGGGAAACGACAGCTGTTAACAAACAGAGTTGCCATGGCCCCGGTCTAACAGGCATGAAAACACTTTGTCCATTGGCAGGTGCTTTTTGCCTCGTCGTACTCATTTCAAAGAGATCTTTATTCACAAGGAGTTGTTCATAGAGTTGGCAAGCAATGATTTGCTTCAGGCCATTTTGCACCAGAATCCAAAGCCCACTTTGCGTGTGCGGGCGTGCCTTCTTGGTTGTGTTCTCCTTGTGCGTGCATTCTTGGTTCGGTGGCCTTCGGCCGCTTCAAATATAGATCGCGGCCATCTACCACTTAGGTAGGCGTCCTGCGACCGCGTTTCCGTCTTTCAACAACATTTCCTTATGGAAATACAGGGCGGTACCTATATGAATACTACGTTGCGCTGTTCACCTGATTCCATTGATTGAAGAAGCTAGATCATAAAGGTCAAGTAACAGTAAAAAGTGTTTTATATGAGGGTGATGCCAGCTAGAAATTTTAGTTTAAAAACTGTTTTTTTGTAAAATGATAAACAACTAACTGTGTTGACGGTTTTGGTGTCCAACAATGGCAAAATTCAGAGCCAAATTGGTCTGCCAGAAGCAATTTTGACTTCAAAATATAACCTGCACATAAATATAAGGCCGATTCGGGCCGTTCTGTTTTACCCACATGTTGTTGTAGGGTGTAGGCTAAGAAGGGCCGACTTGCGAGCCGAGGCGGGCCAGCCCGAAAACACGGTTGCCCGTGATAGGTTCGCCCGTGTGCAGTAATTGAAAGGCAGACAACTTGAACATGTCATACGGTTTTGCGAAAACTGTCGTGTCGAATCGCTGTGGGCCAACTCTGAACTACAAAACCAGGCGCGATCGAACTACAGTAGATTTATCTTAGTAGAGTCTTGCTAAAATAAAAAAAACCGTTGCCCACGCGCTAACTCGAATCGTTTGGTTATACTGTTTGGGGCTTAGGAACACTTTTCCTACTCTTGAACCTGTTAGACGGGGTTACAGTAAATCCAGTATTTTTAAATTATTCCGGCCATGAGACCCAAACAAGCCACTCCTACAGGAAGTAAAATCAAAAACACTTTAATCTCATGGTCAGCGAAACAGACCTCTATGCACAATGAGCTCGTAATTTATACCGCAACTCGACGTGAGGTGTTAGAGTAGCTTGCGAAACTTGCAAAAAACAACTTTTGGATTTATGAGAACATCGAAACACGGTTTTCTGTTTTTGATTTTTCGCGGCTTAACGTTTTTTCATCCTTGGTTTGTTTGATTTCTTGAAAAGTCCAATATGAAGCCAAAAATTCCGTCAGCAGAAAGTCTAAACAGCAGTGGTATTTTGACTCCAAAGGGCACTAACTCGTCAGTGCGCAGTGCAATCACTTTGTTCCCTCAATAAAAACAGAATCCTGATGGGTTGCCGCGACAAAGAAAAAGAAAAAAAGACGACCACCATGATAGTCAATTCTGGGAAGGCGAAGCTCCGGAAATTGCGGCGCAGCCAAAGTAAGGCAATGAGGAAAGGAAAAAAACGGGAGCAGGAGAACTTTCGTTGATTGGCTGTGCTTGCGGCTGAGAGTGAGTTGTTCGGAACATGTACCTAAATAGTGCAGGGACGGGGTGTTCGTTCCGGAGATCGCCAGGCGGCAGAGTGGCTCATTTAAGCGCCTTTGGAACATCTGAAGTCAACTTGGAGCGTCTAGTGGCAAATATAAATTTTCACAGTGTAAAGAACTGACTGGCCCATGTTAGTTGGTGATTTTGGTGGTGGAACAAAATGAAGAAGAGGGTGTTCCGTTCAGGTTCTTCTTCTGTTTCTTTTCTCTTCTATCTCATTCGGTATTTCTCTCCCCCATCTCTCTCTCTCCCTTTTTCTCTCTTTCGCTGTTTGTTTGTTTCGCTTTCTTTCTACTCCGTCGTTTTCCTATCCATCTTTCTGTCTCTTTATATGAGGGTCCAACTGTGTTTTTGTCTCTCTGTCGCTCTATTTTGCGTTGCTTTGCGTCTCTCTCTCTCTTTCTCTCTCTCATTCTGATTTATTTCTTTATATACTCCTCTTATACTTTTTTCTCTCTCGCCTTTCCGTTTACCTTTATATCTGTATTTTTGTATGTAGGTCTCTCTGTCACTGTGTCACTTTCCTTGAATCTTGATGTGTCCCTCTGAATGTTTGTCTCTCTACCGCTCTGCTCTATTTAACTTCGCGTTTTTCTCTCAATCTCTAGATCTCATTCTTGTTTTCTCTCATTATCCGTGGAAGGGAATCGGTCAAGAAGCAGAAGTGAATAAAAAAAACGAGACCTGGAGTAGAAAATTCTAACCATTGTCTATTTGGGCATTTTCCAGAAAATTTAATACGAAAGGTCGAGACAAAGGCTTTCGGTTCTTATCTTGTACGAACTCTCTTCTACGTCCATTTGTAGAAGAACAAGAGAAAAATAGATGAATTTCCAGTCAAAAGTTGAAACTATAAGTAACTCATGGTGACACAGACAAGGTATCTTCATCATCTGGATTATTTATTTGAAAATATGGGCAAGTAAGGTTACTTTTTCATTTCAAAAGGGGCAGCAACATCTGCTTGCCAAACTACGGCCGAAGTATCTGACAAAACAAGTCTTTTTTCTATATTGAAAAACAATTTTATTGAAAATTGTCCTTTTGGAAAATCACTGCTGTTACAAGTTTGTTCAGGCAACATACGTAATAGGTCGTGTAAGTAAAATTTATTAAGGTTTGAAATGCGCTTTGTACGTAATTATTTGCTCTGAACTCGTTTCTAAAGTAAAAATTAAGGAGTGTTTTGTGAAATCACAATTTGAAAAAGGCGATTCTCGTTTGGGAAATGGGGCATTGAGTGGTTACTCTATTTCAAACTGCGGTTAGAAATACCTTAAATTGTTTTTCAAAAAGCCAAGCAAATTCGAGGTAGTTGAAGAGGTATCATCAGTTTCGATTGTCGACTAATAGAACAATGTCTAAAATCAGATGTGGGTATAGGTTGCATTTAAACGCGCCCAACGATTCCAGCCATTCCTCATAACGACAGAACCCATTTCGCGCAAACATCGTACCACCTTTAATTGCTACCCGTGAAGCCATAGACACCGCTGCTACCTGGCCATTTCCGTTTTGACGGATTGTAGCCCGGCAGCTGGGAACAACCGGAAACCAGGGCAAGGGATCTTCGACCACTGAGGAACAAAATATTTACTATTATATAACTCTGTATACATTATTAGACCCGCGCAACTTAAGAAGACTGCCTGAAGGCAAAGCAAGTGGTTCCGTCGACGGCGGTTTCGCAGTAGATTTCGGTGTTGACGATGTAGGAAAAGGTTCCCTTGGAACAGATGACGTCAATTCGGCCTCCGATCTCGTTGGCGGCGGCGGTCTGGATCTGCCTCTTGGCCATGGCGGTGTTCTCGTGGATGTTCTGAAAGAGTTGTGTTGAGGTCGTCTCTCTATATATTTATGTCTCTAATATCTCTGTGTCTCTGTGTCTCTGTGTCTCTGTGTCTCTGTGTCTCTGTGTCTCTGTCTTTCTGTGTCTCTGTGTCTCTGTCTCTCTCTATATATCGTCTCCAATCACTCTTACCTTGATGATGATGTTCTTCAAAGCCTCAGAGTTACACTTAGGGTCAAAAGCTTGTTCAGCATCCCTCTTCACCTAAAGACTCCAAGTTACACCCAACTCTTTGCTATGTAGTTTACCCTCTGGACAGCAGGAGCCTGGGCGTATCCTCCAACGGGAGCGGGAGGAGCCTGAGCGTATCCACCGCTAGGAGCGAAAATAGGGGTAGGAGCGGCAATCTGAAACCGACAGTAACAAACACAAGATGTCATAACTCACAGGATAAGATCCTCCACAGGGGGAAGGAGCAGGGCAAGCGGGAGGAGGAGCGGGAGCACAGACGGGAGGAGGAGGGGGAGGAGGGCAAGCGGGCTGAGAGCAACTGCATCCCGAAGAACCACCTCCGAAGAAGAAGGCCTAGAACTTTTGGGTAAACTGTTTTTTGCTACCGTATACCTGGGTGGAGGCAACCAGAAGGCAGACCAAGGCAACAGAGCGTGGCATGACGTTCTCGGAATGAAATCCCGGCTAGCTTATAAAGAGAAACTTATCACGGCCGCGTCGACCGGCTGACGGGTCAAAAAACCCGTCCAGCTAGCCATCTCGCGGCGAGGTGCGTCGCAGGTGATCATTATGCTTCCGTGACTAGCGGACGCTAAAAACGCCCGCTAACAGCGCTCGTCGCTAAAAGACGCCTATCTCCCGGAATCGGATGGGATTCGTACGATTCTTCGAACGGCTTCTTTGGGAACCGATTGTCAATCACTCAACTGGAAACATTTGCATTCCTTACGATTTTGGTAGTTTCTCACTAGATAGGATCAAATTTTACATTTGAAAATTTTGCACGATTGGAACATTTTTCGATTACTGAGCCATTTGGCGATTTTCAATTGTCTGGTTTTGACAAGTTAATTTTTGCAGGAGGGCCAAATGACGGCCCTGCTTTATTTGATTGTTGTCTCACATTTCATATCTTTGGGAAAAATTAAGTTTCTTAGTCAAAATGAAGGGCCAACACGAAAAATGTAAAGTTCAAAATGCAACCTAAGGCAAAATGTTTTTGAAAATGATGGCAGAAAACTGAGTTGATTTGCTTGGCCTACGCAGATAATTGGGTCGATTGGCTTGGCCTACGATTTGACCTACCCTATTGGCTTGATCTGTGATTTGACCTACCCTAATTGATATACCTATAGCCGTCGCCAAAAGGAAATCGGCAACAATAAGCCGCTTTTCCTTGCGTCTTCGCTTTTTGCATGCTATTTTCGCCTGCGTATCGCACGAATGCTGCATTAGGGCTGTTTTTGGCAGGATTCCAATTTGGCGACTGTTATACCTACCCTGTTGGGTTGACATATGATAGAGATTTGTCACACAAAACACCCTGGATCGACGCAACCTACTATGCTCCGATGAGAAATCAAGGAGTTGTGGACATTTATACAAAAAAATCATGCTAGAGATCCAAAAAAAATAATACGAGAGTTCCTATAGGTGAATCATCTTAATCTTGCAGTTTTTCGTCAAGGTTGGTCTCAAATAAAGCGTATCTACATATGAATCTTCGTGAAAGGTCGCCCAAAGAAACACCCATAATCGGTTTCACCGCCGTCTGGACCGAAATCGCATGTCTGAACTCCACACACAATGAAACTGAAAAAAATGGCTGTGACCTGAATGAACACTGTATCGTTGTAAATTATGCTTTGTTCCAAAGTATATTGGAAAATGTCGAGAATATGTAGCATTCCTTATTTGTTTGGTCTTTCGAACGTTAGCGGATATTAGCCCGCGCGATTGCATGATCTGATTGCCGCCGAGGGGAATCCTGTACACGGCGACGCAACAAAAGAAACACGATGGACGCAAATGAATCTTTGGCGTTCCCGAAAATTTATTATGATGTAAAGTCATTATGAACATACAAAGAACCTGAAGCAGAGAATCTGCAAACGAAGATTGATTCAAGACGCGATTTCTGTAAGAGTAAACACGAAAAAAAAGAATGGTAAACTGCGAAAGCAATATTTGACTGTGGTGAAGTGCAAAGTTACTGAATAAAGTTAGTAAAACACTTTGAAGATCAATAAACAGTCTACATTGAATTGATTCTAAATGCGTCTTGAATTAGTTACGGGTGATCCCTTGTGAATCGAAGGAACTTTCTCAGAAGATACGACTTCTAGGAGAAATACAGAGGCACACTACGTTATTCCGCCTGCAGTAAAAGATGGCAGGTGATACGAACTTCAACCTTCGATTACATATTAGTATGTTTGTAATTTCAGTATACACTGTAAAATACCAGAATATTCCGGCCAGCCTTCGGCTGTCCTGAATATTCTGGCTGCTCGCGGCCTGCGGCCGCTCGCCGGGGGCTGCGTCCCCGAAATGAACGGTGAAATGGCCAGATTCCGTCACGTTTCCGTAGCATTTACGTGAAGTTAGAACCCGAATGAGTGAAAGTGTAGGGGGAATGAAGAGACGCAGACACGTGACGGACCCAGCGCAATTTCACTTGGGACACCACACACACACAAAGACAGAGATTTAAGCGGATTGTATAGAGGGGGGATGGAATTTGGGGACTCCCATACATTTTTACGGCCTTCCACCGTTGAACTGGTTGAATCGCTTGGAAATGGGGTGCCCCTTACTTAGACTATTACGTTGCGCTGCTAACCAACAGACAGAAACTACCAAATGTATATTGGGATGGAATTTGGGGACTCCCATACATTTTTACGGCCGTCCACCGTTGAACTGGTTGAATCGCTTGGAAATGGGGTGCCCCTTACTCAGACTATTACGTTGCGCTGCTAACCAACAGACAGAAACTACCAAATGTATATTGGGATTCTTGGAAGGAGCTCTATCTTTTCTAATCATATGCTACAAGCTCGTTCGCTTGGCACATGGCGTGGACATTTGTAAACCAAAAGGTATAATCACAATTATGCCAAACCAACGCACCCGGATGAAAATGAACAATGGCAAGGGAACAGCAACATTCCTGTTTCAAATGGGGGAAAACTGAAGATAGTCATATAATTAAGAAGAACCTTCGCAAATAGTAAACTTTTAGTCAAAGATTGAAGATGTTACTTAAACATCGCATTTTTCAAACCGTTTGGCTTGTTCCCAGGTACTTTTATAATGACAAGAATCTCCCTTTGGGGAGGGCCGACACCCGCGTGATTCAAAGTAAGGCGAGGAGTTCAAAGGTAACCGCCGTGATGTGAAATCACTATCCCACGTTTGCTAATTCAAAACGTGGGAGGTCTCGGTTCATTATTAGGACCGTCTAGCCGGTTATTACACAGATTCGCCTAGTCTCGCTCAAGAACTAGAAGAAAAAGTGATTTCTGTAAACTTTGCTTCTGGTTTTTAAATCCCCTATTGTCAAATTATGTTGCAGTGAACTAATTTGGTTGTTAAACTTTCTCTAAGCAAGTAAAGCACATACAGTTACCGTACCCCGATTAGAACAAGCGGCTGTGTTGGAGGTCTGTTTTACGCAACAATCGCTAAAAACCACACAGCTGCCCATTTTTTGATACCCCGCGCAGGAGAAAAACTTCATCCGAGTAGCGCAGATGTTCAATTAAGAGGTTTTGAGCGAAGTACAAGCTTACAGTACTCTATCCCCGCCCAACGAAACCTGCATAAAAGATTGGTAATGGTCTATTTTCCACTTAGATTTTAGTCTCTACCATGCCAGTAGGATCCCTCCTACCCAAAGCTTCACTAACCTTGTGAACAACGAAACAACTTTATAAAGCTTTAGGAAGCCGTCAAAAACCCATTATGGTATACCTATTGGAAAATAACACACTTGACATGGTATACCTATTGAAAAATAACACAGTTTTTCGGGTTTTAAAGCAAAAAGTCGCTTCCGTGGTATATAACTGTTTGAGTTTTTTTTAAAGATGTGGTTCCCAAACAGGCAACCTTATGTGTTTCCCAACCATCCCACTGCGATTGCTCTCCAATATATAGATTGTAGTTCATTTCAAAATCTTAAGCCATTTTCTTCAAACCATTCTTTGCTGCCCCGTTTGATGATCTGAGGGATGTGATCCGTAGGATGCACAGATCACACAACCTTTTGTTTTGATAGCCTTTATTTGATCTTTAGCCTCGGTCAAGAAATTGTGCACTACACTTGTCCGATCTATAAGGAAAGACGGATTTGGAAATTTTGGATGACCAACACAGAAAGCAAAGAAACACAAGAACAATGTCCTTTTTTGGGATTTGGTTTATCTGTCTCTCTTCTCTTCCATTCTTCTACTATATCGTCTCTCTCCTCCTTTTCACTTTCTCTATGAATTTCAGTCTGCTTCTTTTTTCGTGGTTCTCTGTTTTTTTTGCAACAGTTTCTATATCTGTTCCAAAATGGGTTCGTCGTTAGTTTCTCGATTGACTTACGAGGATAAAAAGAGGACCGCCTTATTCAAAATCACTATCCCACGATAACAGCGCAATGACGTTTACGGGCCCATGTTTCCTTTATTCTGAAGATCAGACTACACAGCTATATCTTTGAACAATTGCACTTGGAAACAATTGTTGTTTCAGTTTACACAAATATACCTTTCGGCTCGCTGTGATTTGACCAGAATACTCAAATGCCATTACATGAGCACGATATACAGCGTTCACTGCCTTAATAAAAAAGAGGTTTATATAATTTTTATGTGCCTAGCCATAAAAACATTTCACCTTTTCAAAAAAATGTTTACTAGCCCATATATATATATAACGTCGGATGTGTTGAAAACTCTTTCTAATTGTGTACCTTCTTTCAAACAACACATGAAGTTTAACGTTTGCAGAAAATGGCGCCGCTACTTCCTTCCCCCACTGATGGTCCTCCGCCTATCGTCCAAGCTGATGATGCCCTGAAGTTGCTGGGAATCGTCATTGCTGTTGGCTTCTTTGCCTTTGTGGGACTCGTGGTCTCTATCTTTGTCTGTCGTTGGCGCCAGGGCTACCTTCTCATAGTACTGAAGCAAGCTGCAAGCAAGAAGAAGGAGGAACTGTTAGTTGCGCTTAAGATTTGGTTGAATCATAGTTTTTCCGTGATGACGGGACGGAGAGTGTGACTCAGATGGTGCCGGTTGTTCTTCTTCCGAGAGGAGCCGAAATCGACGAAACTGTTCTGAGAGACATCGGAAAGGAGTACGCAGAGTTTGCCGTGTTCAGGCAGGGCTGAGGTTGGTTTTCAATGTGCGCCATTTTCTGTGTCTAGGTCTGTGTGTCTGTGTGTCTGTGTGTCTGTGTGTCTGTGTGTCTGTGTGTCTGTGTGTCTGTGTGTCTGTGTGTCTGTGTGTCTGTGTGTCTGTGTGTCTGTGTGTCTGTGTGTCTGTGTGTCTGTGTGTCTGTGTGTCTGTGTGTCTGTGTGTCTGTGTGTCTGTGTGTCTGTGTCTCTGTGTGTCTGTGTCTCTGTGTGTCTTTATATCTGTCTCCCTCTAGCTGTCTCGGTCTCTAAAAACGAATATTCTCTTTTAGGGCATTCCGTACCTCCACCGTGTCCACTTCATGACGTTTACGCTTTGGTGCTCACGTGTTCGGGTCACCCGATCTGCCTTCTGATTCTCAGATGACTTGTTACTTTTTATAAATAAATGCTTGTATTGAAATTGGTTGAATTGCAAATTGGTGTAGGGTTGTTTCAAGCATTAATGAAAAACGAGGTCGCAACCGGTCAATAAAGCTACAAATCTTTGTTTATCAGCTATAAATTGTACTCATAAAAGGCAAATTTGTTGCTTGCTTTTGATCTCATAATCGTATTCATCAATAGCCCTTTGATTGCGTGAAATCCCCTTGCCGGAAGTCGAAATTACCTATAATCCCCTGCCTTCGCGTGTAAATAGTCTTTCTCATGCGACAAAGGCCTCAGCCCACGTAATCTGAAGCCCTGCGTCGCCCTGACAACCCGCGCATTGTCCCTCTCTCATTGCCAACTGAAATGCTTCGACGCCGGTCGGGCAGTCGAAAGGAGCTCACCGTGAAGCAGATTCTTTCCAAGTTCTTCGACTTTCTAGACTCCTCCATTTGGGCTCTTCCTGTAGCCACTTTTATTGAACAAAAGTCAACGGGTAAAAACTTTTTCAAAGTAAACTTTCCAAGTTTTCAGTATTCGACCGGGCCTATGGAGAACAGGCTCATGATGAGTACCACAAGTGCTTCCGAGAGTTCAATGGGTTGGTTTCAACACTTCTTGACTGTTTCTGCGCCGATGCTGACATCGATCCTCCGAAGTTTCGAGAAGCCGTTACTACTATTTCACAACAACGCCTTGACAGACATCAAAGGGTGGGCTAACCTCCAACTTTGTTTTGGGCGTGGGCTACGGTAAAATGAGAAAACACCTCATCTAGCTTTTCCTGAAAACTGAAAGCAGAAAAAAAAGTTGAAGGAGAACTGATAAAGAAGCCTATGAGCAAAACTGACATAAATGAAGCTCGGGCCTAAGAACTTCAATTCGCCATAGGAATTTCTCGCTTTCACTTAGCAGTTTATTCCAGAAGTAAATTACTACCCATAAAATTAGCTTTTCCAATTGGCTACCGAATTTGAACTTTGACTTTCATTCACATCTGAAAAGTCTATAATGGCTTGTAATACACCCATTCACAGGTCGATTAAACGATCGAAGAATGAATTCCCTTTTGAGCAAAACCTGAAGCTGTCAACAATTAGCGACAGCGTTCGCTTTTTGTAGGCAGATGTTTTTACATCATGGAATCTTGGTTTGTGAAGTTTGGATACAAAAACACACCGAGACTTTCTACCAAGCGCTGAGCATTCGATTGGTTGGTTTTTCAGCGACAAAAAATTCCCTAAAAGGGTATTTTCTGACTAAGAAAATGTGTTTCACACTGATTCCGGTTCGAAACCTTTTTTGTCCCAGTATGTCATTGCCAACAACAAAAAAGCAATGTTTTCCTGTTTATGAAGCGTTAAAAGCCGGAAACAATTAAATAATCTGGCCCGTTCAAACTGAAAGTTCTTTGAAAACCCGAACACGCCGCTTGTTGACAAAACAGACAGACACGAAAAATTTCAATTCCATTTTTCAATTTTCCTGCTCGAATTACACTTTTATGTTTGCCCTTTCCCACCTGTTGATTAACTTTTCACGTGAGGCTTTTACTCACGTGACTGGCAGACTAGTAATTACGAGTTCAAGAATTCGAAGTATGACAAACGAAACGGAAGTAATATTTACAACGAGTTGGAATAAAACCTTTTTCAACAGCAAAAATGTTTGTTAAGAGTATTTGCTGTCTGTGAAACACGGTGAAACACGTTCGGAACCTTTTCTATGTCCCAATGCGTCACCGACATCAAAAAGAGCAATGTTGTAAGGTAATGTTCGCATTCAAAGGGTGTTTGCAGAACATTAACAGGGAAAGTTTGCAAAATATGACTGAAAAGTTAACACCTAAAACAAAATGAAAAACTGTTGTTTCGGAATTGTTTGTTTTTGGGAGAAACCAATGTGGGCTTTCTAATTGAGTCAATTTTTTCTCTGCACCTGAAAGCTAAGAAAACTTTCTAACAGTAGTCTTATAGAAGTTACATCAGGTTTTCTAACAGTTTTCCGAACCTAAAAGTCCTCTTTCTAGGCAGAATCGTCCGTTTGGCAGATTAAGGATACCAGGTAGTTGGTCCACACGAAAAAATCTGGGAGAAAATGCAGGACACGATAAAGTAAGCAAAACTGAGAAGACGCAGATGTAACCGCAAAAATTGTGTCTCCATACTGCTCCTTTTTATATAGTAGTGCGGTTACGCATCGCTTGTACCTGTTTTGTGGAGCTACGATTTTAAAAATATGCTTCGGTGGATTTGTCTTTACTGGATATGCCGGGTTACTAACATTCATCAAAATTTGCAGGCCAACTTGGAACCAGTAGCAGCTTCCACCGACTTTGAAGTATTCGTTCCCATGATGATGAGAAAAAACCTAGAACTCCAACTTCAAGCACTTCAGATGATAGAGGTACCTCTTCCGTCAATGTCATCTAACCAGATTATCAGTATCTCTGCGGTGTGATTCCCCAAGTGCTGCTTCTGCATGACGGGGAAACCCTACGTGATCGGCAAACGCTTTCTGCTGAGGACACAGAACGATATGTACTAATCTCTGTGATGAGGTGGGAAATAATGACGTCATCTAAAACTCAAGTTGTTTAGGCAAAGCAAAGAAGAGTTTGATGATGAAGGCACCGCTATGTTGAAGGAGTTGGCGTTTTTCTCGCAGCAGGGGGATGATGAAAAACGAAGACTCAATGAACAAGCAGTTAAAGAGGCTCAACTTGTGCAACAAGCTATGAATGAAAAGCCACTGGTTAGAAAACGAGATAGTTTATACCATCCTCTTCTTTCAGAACATCAAAACTACTCATGAACTTCTAACTGAGGGAAAACCACCCATGCCTCCAGATGAACCTAGGAAGGCTATAGCAGCACCGGTACAATCAGTCCCTGTTGAAAAGTAGGATTTGAACTTTTGAAATTCAAAATCATTTAAGACATGAAAAGACTGAAACTCGTCCTCCACCAAGCCGTCGTGCTAGTTCGTCCCATCGCAGTCAAGCTCCTACTGCAGCCGAACCTATCACCAAAAAGTAAGCCACACGCTTTTCCCGATCGAGCTCCGTAACGTAAATGTCAGTTTGGATAAGTCCGTTGAGGATAAGTACCCAAAAACGGGCTGCCGAAAGCTGCAAAGGACCACCCAGCTCTTACATGGATGGGTGGTGAAGGGTGGTCAGTATCGTGATGGGTGGTCCAGGGTGCCAGTTCGGTAATGGGTGGTCGCTTCTTTGGTTATGTCAGTTTCTTTCGGATAAGTGCGATCACTCAACTTTACATGATTTCAGAGCTGATTCAAGCACCGATAAGCCACCTCCTGATCCCCGAGCTACAAGTGCTAGAAGAAAGAGTTCTATCGGTAGGACTCCAGCCGCTGAAGCCAAGTCCAGAACACCACTAAACGACGTGCGAAGGGTAAGTTCACCAAGGTGAAGCCCCATAAACACTCACTTCAGCCTTCACTGCCTTCGAAACCTCCAACCGCTTCTGGAAAACGCACCGAGCATAGACCTGAATCGCCTGGAATGGAGCATGGCCCTAGAAGGCGGAACATCAACGATGTTAATGTGAATCAAACGAATTTTCAAGCAAGTATAATATTTAGGCCCTACTAACGGACCCGAATCGTCCAGGTACAGCGGATGTTGAAGCTAGGAGGAGGTACCTTCAACAGCAGAGAGATAAGCTCCTGGAGATGAAACAGACAGAGAGGGAGAAGCAACTCCAGGTGAGAGAAACATTCAAATGACCCTAAGATTCCAAGTTTTAGGAGGTTTCAACCCGAGTAGCGCAAGAGAGACCTCGGACTGCAAAAGCTGCAAGAGGTAATTGCGTTCCGTTCAGTCATACCTGTCACCTTTTTTGCAAATGCCATTCAAAACATGCATGTTTACATGCTTTGACTCATTAACAAACTTATCCGAGGATGACAAATATCACAGTCTTTGTCACATAAGCGGTGAAAACAAAGTAAAAGAGATAAACAAGGTACGCTGTCATACAGGAAAACCTTTTTTGAACTTTACTTATGCTACAGAGTCACTGTTTGTATTATTTTTTATGTTTTGTTGTTTATCAAAATTTTAGGCGCTATGCGTGGAGGCCAGACAGATCTCGAAGCTCGGAAGCAGCTCATGGAAAAGCTCAAGACCGAGATCATTCAGTAGTCGAATTTGTGTTTGTTTATCCCAATAAAGTACTCAGAGACAATACCGAAAGACAATCCTCATAGGAGCCTAAAATACTGAGTGTTCCTTCACTAAGTTGGCAAACGCGTACGACAAAGAAAACCAACCCCGTGTGAAACCAAAGTGTTGAAACTGTTGTTCAGAAATGCAAAAGGAACTGGCGATGATAGATTTGATAAGATCAGCTCGCGTGGCCAAGTATCGGCCCGAATCGCAAACTTGTCAAACTTACTTTTCCTTAATAGTTCTTACAGCTAACATTTATATTTGAAAACTCTTTTCAAAAGTGTTGTAAGAACTAATATTTCTTGTTTGAACTAAATCTAGGTTAACAATAAAACAGTACCCTGACTGGGATCGAACATTAGTCGCGTGTTTGAATAGATGGTCTGAGTAGACAGGCGACGCGAACAGAATCGAGCTGTTATTTCAAGTTGGCCCGGTTATGCGGTTGGGAGAAGTGGGGATGAATTCTGCTACTTCATTTTGAATCGTCGCCTGCCAACGATCTGAATTAATTTCTGAAGCTGTGTTGTGAACTCGTGTTGATTTCGCCTATGATCACGACGCAGAATTGCTCCTTTTGCATAGTCTCCTACCATCGCAGACCTATAAACTTTATATTTACCAGCTGAAACATATGTTCAGAGGAAAATTTGCTTATTCAAACAAACCTTCTAGAAGGCCAGATGTTGAGGGGGTGAGAAAAGCGATGCTGCAGTTGCACATTAGAAAGCTGTAGGCTTCACGCTTTTTACAAACGGGATAAAAGCAGATGCTATTGCAGATTGCAAGCCAATTTTGAATACTGAAAGTCAGATTATATCCTTGAAATACCAAGAAAGTGGTGGCTATGGATTAGCGCATCCATAGCTTTAAATTGAACAACTTGAAAAACAGCATTCGTTACAAAAGTGCTTCCAAGTTTTGAAACGCAATCTTGTTCGATACGTAGTTATATTTTGAAATTAGTCATCCTAAAATGTCCCCGCCCCAATAGAACAAATCGTTACTGCCGGCAGTTTATTAGAACCGAGATCAAACATTGCGACATGACACGTATGTAGATGAGACGTAAAACAGATAATATAGTTGAGCCATTCTAAGGCCTTAAAGATTGAAACTTATGGTACAGATTTAGAACATAGGAAGCTCGGAAATGGATGTGGTATAGTTGAAAGTCTCCGGAAAGAGTTCAGAAGCCCTGGGGAGGAGAAGCTTGTAGGTCTGGGAGATGGTTCCCGCAGCGGTTCCAGCAATATCTCCGATTTCTGAAAGAGATATTTACATAAAATTTAAAAAAAAAGGTCTACCTTTAGCCGATCGTTTCTCAGAAGACGCCTGGGAGGCCATGTAGATGGCAGCAGCGGCGAGGGAAATCGGAGAACGTCTAAAATTCGAGGGTAAATCAAAATCTACTTCGACTTCCTCACCCTGCGACCAAATCCAACTCCACAGCTCTCTTGGCGATTCGCGAAGCGGCCACCTGAAAAAATATGCATAAAAAGGAAACTATAAAGTGATCTCACCTGGATGGACATGGGCAGCTGAAGATTTCCGCAGAAACGCGACATAAAGTCGGTGGAAGTGATCAGCTCGAGGTTGGTCTCCAAACTGCGCATGATCAGCTTGAAAGCGCGGCCGATCTCCTTCTTAGACACGCGGGAAACTGCACAGATTTCTGAAAAATACGAACGGGCATTACAAAAAAGAATAAAATTTTACCTTTGAAGGTACGGGGAACCTTATCCTTGCGACAGGCAATGTAGAGACAAGCGGCCGCCTGGGCATCCATGCTTTTTCCCCTAGCTGCTTTGGTATCCAAGGCGTCCTTGAAGGTTTTGGCGGCCAAATCCTGAATACCATACTATCAATAGTGTAGAAAATTTACTGTTGCTTGCAAGCCTTTAATTCCAGCAAGTGGAACCAGAAGAGCAAGTGGAGAGGGTATTTGCTGTCGTTTCAACCCAAAGTTCATCATGGTTCTGGCTATTGGGTGTCAGAAAATACTTCAAAAATTGAAATATAAACAAATGCTCAAGGAACGCTCGGGAAAAGAAAATATTTGGTCAAACTGTGCAGCAAAAGTTCTGAATTTGGCCAGACAAAACGGTGTTGTTCGAAATAAAAAGAAACGGAAGGGTATATTCAGTTTACCCCAGTTTCAGGGTAAATAAAAGACCACGAAAAATAAAAGTTAAGGCGGTTAGGCACCATTTTCGTCAGAATTAGTGCAGATGGCCATATTTAAATGGGGTTATACAATTTTCGCGATACTCCAAATGACCCGACCCTCCGGTTGTATGAGCCAAACTCTGACTTTGTTATTCTGTCCAATGCGTTTTCTCGAATTTGTTGAAAATGAAGATAAAAAGTAAATAAAGGTACGAATAACGAAGGTGAAATTGACCGTGTAACCAAACCAGCAAAAAGCGCGTTATTTCAAGGTTCTACCGGATTTGAAAAGCGTGTGGATATACGAAGACCAAACCAGCAAAACAAACACCGGTCAATCAAAGCTCAAATTGGCTAGAAAAGGAATACCTAAGATTTCTGATAATATTGCCAGCCAGGGGCTGAAGGGAAATCAAAATTACTGCTGACCGGATAAAAGGTGGAATTTGGCATACAAGTTGATTTCCAAACGGAAATTTAAAATTTAAAAAAAAGAAAAACAAGTGTATAAAATAAACATACCTGAAGATTCCTGGAAAGGTGAATCCTTTCAGCCATTTCCCGGATGACATTGTAGCCCTGCATCATCTGACGATCCGTGTTGTTGGCGTTTCTCCTCTGGGCATTCATGAGCCTAAAATTAACGTAATAAATAGATAATCAATAACAAAATAAAAATAAAAAGATAAAACGTACCCAGTATCACTGTCAGAAGCTCCAAAACCGACTGCGATCGAGGTGGAGAGGTCGCTGGAGCCGAGAAGAGGGTTTTCAGGAGCACCCACACGGGAAGGGTCGTTGCCACTGCGCTCGTTGGAGAACGATCTCCATTCGGTTCCCACATCGACAACGCTGAAACAAAAATTAATAAATGTAAAATGTCTAAAAAAATATTTAAAAAAAAAATAAATTTAACTAACCGATCACCGACGACCAATCCACATTCGGGGCAAATAACATCGCCAGCTCTGTGGTCCTCGATCAGATGAGCATCGGGGTGGATGGGGCAGAACACGTTAGCCATCGTTCAGAAATTGAACTGATGTGAACGGCAGTAGCAAGGCAGGCGAACTGAAAGCGCAGATGGTGGGGTGGGAAAAAGCGAAAGCGCGTATTCGAATATCCTTGGCTTGGCGCGCAGCCAGGACGCCAGGAATAGTCGATAATTAAGGGATCGCGCGGAGGGGTCAGAATCATTTACGACCAGCTGATGCGGGCAGGCGGGTTTTAATTTGGGATCTTCGTGGGGAAAGTGAGCAAAAGTGAAACAAAAATGAAAAATTATCGTTTTTGATCAATTTGAACCTTCTTAACGCGTTTTAGTTTTAAAATTCAATACTTTACAACGAAATGTGTTTAAAAAATTTTGAATAAATACATTTTTGGTATCGTTTCGCTAATCCCTTCGTCCCCTCCCACTTTTTAAGACTAACATAAGAACCATTCAAGGCAAGGATTCTACATCTTTTATCCAAATAATTTTGAAGTGGCTTATTCCTTGAAACGCGGGGATATTTAGTTACTCCGCTTTATGACAGGCCTACACTGCGGTGAAAAACTATGGCCTCACTCCAAAACTAGCGATATCTGGCTTTGATGGTATTTTGGTCACCCGCCACCTTGTTCATCGAATTCTGCGTTATAGAAAACCTTACTTTCACCTTTTACATTATAGATTGTCTCAGAAAAAAATTGATTTTTCGATTTTTCCCGTTTTTGGCCGGAGCAAAACTATGGCCCCACCTTGAATTTTTTGCATTTCCAGTTCGGTATGTGTATTCAAAATGAGCAAAACAGTTCAGACAAGTAAAACAAAACGTTCTTATTATTCTATGTTTTAAAAATCCTCAGTCAGATGGTTTTCGCCTTTAAAAATGGGAGTTATCCACACCGTACCTTTTTCACAACTTGGTGGACCCTGAGAAATAAATAGTCAAGCTATCAATAATTTTTAAAAAAAGGATTTTTTCTTAACAATTTAATTGACCGTTAAACACAAAATAGCTTGGTTAGAACAAAGAAAACAGGTTAAAGTACATGTTTTCTCGAAAAAAGCGACTTGTAGGTCCATGTAGTCGCACGCAGATTTATGTAATTCGGTGTAGAGTGATCGAAAAAGTTTTCTGTAAAAAGTAATTTGTAGCCATTAGATATGGTTACAATGGGACAAAAACTCAATTAGCGGAAAAGTTTAAAAGGAGAAAACAGGGTTTTCTACCACGAGAAATTCGATGAACGAGGTGACGGGTGACGAAAATACCATCAAAGCTAGATGTCCCAAGTTTTGAGGGTAGGACCACATTTTTGCACCAAACTGTATGCAGACAACAACTGCGATAATTCTTCGTTATTTCTTGTGCTTCCTAACCCGGCGATGGCTAGTTTTGTAGCTTTAAACCAGAGAAATCGAGAACCAAACGGTCTCGTGGCTCAGGAAAATTTTTGGCATGATCCGAGACTTTCTGCCAGACTCTTGCTTCAGTGGGTCAAATCTATCATAGGATGTAACAAAAAACATGTCTAAATGATAAAATTCAGAGGAAAAGGGCAAGGGGAATTAACAGACCCTTTACCGAAGCTTCAAGTTTAGTCCATACTTTGTAGTTTGTGATCCACGCATCGAAAGTAAGCAAACGTGAAACAAAACAGCACGATTATCGGTTTTGCTTAATTTGAAAGAACATCCCAGCGACACTATTTTGCGACCGCTTGAAATATGAGGAAAGGAGCATAACTGGAAAAACTCGCTGAACAATATTGAAGATAGGTAAGGCAAATTGTTCCATCCGCCTCCATACACGTCCTCCCCACGGTCATGCAGACTACTTAGCACCTGCAACTACAGAACATGATCACTTAAAGGAGAAACAATTTTGATAGCAGTTTTAAATTTTGATAGCTATTTTAAGCGAGTGCATTGAAATCCACAGTCCCCGCATGGAGACAATCTAGAACAGTCTGAACGTCTGGTGCTTCAACCTGTGTGAGGCCTACGGTTTTTACAAGAGTTGGGAATTACAGCGAAGTGGAAGCGGTGAAAGAAAGCGTATAACAATTTCAGGAAAATCAGTGAAAAATTTTGGAAACTGAACACGACGAGGACCGTGACTGCTTTGACACATCCATGGGAGGACTAATTCTCCTTATTTGACCATTATGGAATTATTGAAAAATGTTTAGCAGCGTGAAAAGGAAATATTAGGACAATAAACCAAAATTCACAAAACACGGAGATGTGGAGGTGGCACATGGCAACCGCAGAGAATCAGCGGAAGGCGGAGGGCTGGAACAGGCGACAATTTCACATATAACACAGGCGAAGTAACATTAAGAAAACCCGGAGCTTTAAATTTTAAATTTTATAAATTCCGAAGCTTAAAAGTATTTTGTAAGATACGAACAAGTAAAATAAAGCAAAATACGGACAAACTGACTTTGAACGCCAATTTCCCAAAGTGTTTTACATTTTGTGCATTACTTGATAATATAAGAAAAATTCCCTTTTTTCCAAATTAAAACTGTAGAAAACAATGAAAATAACGGAAAACTGAGAAAAGACAAAATGGGAAATTCAAAAGTCGTGAGGGACTGCACGCTAGATTTGGGTGCGTAAACGCAGGGCACGCAGTGCGTAAAGTCCGTTATCCGCCCCAGACACTCATTTCCCAACCATTTAAAGTTCTCTGAAACAAAATTTTGTGATATACTGTTCTATTAAAAAAATATTAGATATCTTGCTTCGGCAGCTTATCAACCTGTGTCAGGAACATGAAGTTTTCTGGTAAGAATTGCACATCTTGAGGTAAAACATCTTGAGACTTGCAAAAACCTGTCTGCCCCGATTTTGACTCGAACTCTTTTAACAAGCCATCAATCAACTAACATTTTATATGATATAATCATCTTTTAAGGCAACGAAACGAACAGTAACGCTAGTACACGTAAGAGGAGGAGAAAAACAACCATTGAAGCAACATTACGGCTAAAGTGGGAAACAAGAAATTCAAAAAATCTAACAAGGATGTAGCTGCTGAGCTTACGAAGTGGGGAGTGAATCAATCGGGCACGCGAACTTGAAGTCTTCCGGGAAAAGCTCCGCCGCACGAGGCAGAAGAAGTTTGTACGTCTGCTTAACGGTGACTTCAGCTGCTCCAGCAATTTCACCAATTTCTGAACAATTTAATGTCATGAAAGTGGGCGACAACACTTACCCTTAGCAGATCGCTTCTCAGCAGAAGCCTGAGACGCCATGTAGATGGCAGCGGCAGCAATGGAAATGGGAGAACGACTGAATTTTTGATTTAACAAATTTTAAAGTCAATTTTCTTACCCAGCCACCAAATCCATGTCCACAGCTCTCTTAGCGATTCGGGTCGCAGCAGCCTAAAAAATAAAAGTTAAGAAAAACCTAGCCAAACCTGGATAGAATTGGGGAGTTGGAGGTTTCCACAGAAACGAGACATGAAGTCCGTGGAGGTGATCTGTTCCAGGTTGGTCTCCAAACTTTTGATGATCAACTTGAAGCACCGACCGATTTCCTTCTTAGAGACACGGGAAACGGCGCAGATTTCTAAAAAAAAAAAAAGAGGTGAACGAGAAAATCAATAAACTAACCTTTGAAGGTTCGGGGAACTCCATCCTTGCGACAAGCAATGTAGAGACAAGCTGCCGCCTGGGCTTCGTTGTTCTTTCCCTTCAGGGCCTTGCTGTCCAACACGTCCTTGAACGTTTTAGCTGCCAGATCCTAAAATTCCATTTTTTGTTGCGGATGTTTTGAAAAAAAATGTATGCTATCCAGCTTTCGAGTGGCGTTTGTATCTTGGTTTCATAAATAGGCATTTTTGTATATACATACATATTCAAGTGTTTATTGGCAATGCAAATACTCTCACAGGAATTTCGATTCCTGCATTCCATTGATTCTTAAAATAATGCAAAAATTCTGTAAATTCATGAAAACGATGGTGGAATTGCATAATTTCTTTTCACATTCAAGTTAGTCCATTGTTCCTGGATTGTAAAAGATTTTGTTCTAAAATTCTGCAAACATTCTTCCTTTGATAAAATCCTCAAATCGCAATTGTGCAGTAGAAGAAAAGGGAATTCCCATATTATTAGTTTTTGTTAATAGAAATGTGAGGATTTCAGGTTTTTTAAAGTTTTCAGTGATTTTTGTGTTTCTCAAGGAAGGAGTGGTAAGTTGTGTCTAGATCTGAAGAAAACAAATTTGAAGAGGTTAAAATGTTTGTATTACAACGTTTATCGCCAACGCATAGCTTTAACACTGAAAATCGAAGTTCTCAACATCCCGGCATTTATACGGTTCATGTTGTGCGAATTACAACGGTTGGGAATTATATGTTGAAAAATTTATCGACTTTCTTAGATTACAGGGTTTGTCTGCGGAATTTTGATGTTTGGTGGTTGTGTTAAGTTTTTTGACGTGTTTAAGCGGGAGTTTTTTTTTAAGTTTAGGGGACTTATAGCATTTTCGAAATCGTAAGACACATGTTCTCTACAAATTCAGAACCTTTGTATAGTTTAAAGTTGATTCGGCTAAAATGAGTGACTCGTATACTTCAAATGCCTAAGAAATATGGAATAGTATTTTATCATGGTGCCCAATTGGAGTATTTCGGCGGTCTTAAAAACCCAGTAGACTTTCAAGTTTTAAGGTTTTTTTCGTTTAAAAATTTCAAATTTCCATAAAGTTATTTGACTTACAAAAAACCAGACTACAGGTTGTTTCTAAATTTGAAAAGGTTTGCATCAGTGAAACTGGAGATTTTTTCAAACCTAGGCAAACAACTCATTCTTTTTCTTTCGCGAACGTTTAACGGAATTTGGAGTAGTGAAGAAGTTCCGTTTTGGTGTAGATGTATAAAAGAATTGTTAAAAAGCAAAGAAAATGACAAGACGAACCTGAATATTTTTAGAGAGATGAATTCTCTCGGACATTTCCCTGATCACGTTGTAGGCCTGCGTCATTTGCCTATCCGTGTTGTTCATATTCTTCCTCTGGGCGTTCATCAGGCTAAAGAAAAAAAGAAAAGTAACAAAAAAGTTTGTTTTCTAACCTGCTGTCACTATCAGAAGCTCCGAATCCTACAGCGATGCTTGTTGAGAGATCACTTCCGCCAAGAAGAGGGTTTTCTGGTGCTCCCACACGGGAAGGGTCGTTTCCACTCCGTTCGTTGGAGAAGGATCGCCATTCCGTTCCAACGTCCACCAATCTATAATTTATTCTCCTGTTGGAATTTGAAAAATGGGAATTTTGCTCATTTTATAATTTTTCTGGGACGGTTTTGACTTTTCCAATAAAAATCATACTCAGACGGCTGTTATAAAAAAAATTTAAAAAAAAAGAAAACAAATATTAAAATTACCTGTCACCAACAACAAGTCCACACTCGGGACAGATAACATCTCCAGCTCTGTGATCTTCGACAAGATGGACCTCAGGGTGGATCGGACATTGAACATTGGCCATCCTAACTGAAGTTGATTGGAAAGTTCAATTTTATGACAAAGGGAGGGAGAAAATACACCCTTGTGGTGAAATTCAGGATTGTGTTGCGAAAGTAGTTGGAAAACATTAGCATTTCGAACACTTGCAACGGGGGCGCAAAGGAGCTGACTTTTCGCGGCGAGACGCGGGCGATAAGCAAATTGGTGGGAAAGACGCAAAAGCGAATGATAAACAAGGTTAATTATGGGAAACAATTTTTAATGAGTTTTAAAATTGTCGAAAACTGGTAAAAAAAATATTTGGAAAGTTTGATTTTTGTTTAAGGCAACAGTGAGATGCCATAGAAAAAGAAACATAGATGAGAGAGAGAGCGAGTGAGCTGGATAAAGAGAGCTAAAGAGAGGAAGAGAGTGAGAGAATAAGAGATACAAGAGGATGAGAATGATAACCTTTATTTGTCTGCATGAGATACAACTCGACCCGTCGTTAAAAAATTTCAGCTAAACGACAACAGACAGCGGGGCAGAACAAACACATTTCATCCATATAGTTCCATTAAACTAAGAAATACTGCTCTAGAGTGGTCCACAAGAAGGTATTATGCATATTTGAGTATCTGTTTAGTAAGGGCGCTTGAACATCTGCGAATTGTAAGGCTTCTTTGCGTCGGAAGGCACATTCTTCTTAACAGTAACACTTTTCGTTTTCTCTGAACGGCTGTAGGTCACATTTCCATCGGTGATTTTCTCCTGAAAGTAAAAAATTCAAACGAAATGAAGTTTTAAAATTACCGTGTTCAAACGCTGGAGGGCGGCAGTCACGATTCCTCGTCCTTGGGCGAAAACAAGGGAAGGACGGCCAAAATGAGCCAAGCCTCGGAGGATGACTTCATTCTCATCGGTGAACGGATCTCCAGAACGGAAGACTTCTTCTTCCTTTGGCTTCTTTTCTTCTTCCTTAACCTGGAAAGAAAATGATGTGTGTCTGTGTGTCTGTTGTCTGTGTGTCTGTGTGTCTGTGTGTCTGTGTGTCTGTGTGTCTGTGTGTCTGTGTGTCTGTGTGTCTGTGTGTCTGTGTGTCTGTGTGTCTGTGTGTCTGTGTGTCTGTGTGTCTGTGTGTCTGTGTGTCTGTGTGTCTGTGTGTCTGTTTGTCTGTGTGTCTGTGTGTCTGTCTGTCTGTATGAATGTGCGTATGTGTGTCTGTGTGTCTGTATGTATGTGTGTATGTGTGTTTGTGTGTCTGTGGGTCTGTGAGTCTGTGTGTCTGTGAGTCTGTATGTATGTGTCTATCTCTGCCTTATGTTTCTGTTTCTGTATACATCTATCCTATTCATACCTTTTCATTGTCTTTGAACTCATTGAAATCCGAAAACGAGGGAGTCTTAAAGGTTGAGAAACTCTGGGTTGACTTCGGTTCGGGTGCCTTAAACGAAAATGAAAATAGTTTTCTTCTCTTTGTACTGAACCTTTTCAGTGTTTTTGAACGACGCAAAGTCTGAAGACGAAGGAGTCTTGAAGGCTGCGAAGCTCGCCGTTGATTTTGATTGAGCAGCCTTAAACGACGGTGTGATTGACTCCTTTTCCTTAAAATCTACCTTTTCAATGGTCTTGAAAGTGGCGAAATCGGAAGACGAAGGGGTCTTGAACGCGGCAAAACTCTCGGTGGCTTTGGCTTCAGAGGCTGTGAACGACAAAGACGTGGTGGGAACCTCAGTCTGTTCCTTCACTTCCTCAATCTTCTTCTTTTCTGGTTTCTCCTGCAATTTAGAAAAAAAGGTTGTTTAAAAAACTGTAACGTTACCTCTAATGAAAGGGATCCGAAGTTATTCAACGCGTCGAGAATGTCGAAATCTTCAGTAATCTTTGTTTCAGTCGGAGTTGCCTCAGTTGCAACATTTCCTTCCTTTGGTTCGTTTGTTGCTTCTGTATCCTTGAAGGATTCCGTCAAAGGGGAAGAAAGCAAAAGCCCCTAAAAAAACATTGTATATTAACTTTACAATTTGGTTACCTGGTTTGTATAAACGACTGAAGTGGTTTTAGGAGTGGAGAAGGAAAGAGTGGGTGCCGTCTTCCTACGCACAGTTGTGGATTTCGGAGTTGACATCGAAAGAGACGGAGGAATAGCCTTAAAGCTAAAAGTTAGAAGAAAATTTTGTTTTTGGAACTTACAGAAGCCACAGCCTTCGGCGTAAGACCAGAAGTTCCAGATGTGCGAGTTTTCGGGGTAAGCCCAGTGGAAGGAGAAGCTGTGTTCGAATGACCACCGGGAGTGCGAAGGCGTACAGTGGAACGGCTAGCTCGTCCACCGCTCATTGGAGCTTCGATGGACGGAGTTTCAGGCCTGGTTTCGACAGTCTGCTAAAATTTCAACGTGGACTAACAACATAAAGTTCGGGTAACCTGTCTGTCTTTGGAGAACCCGCGTCGGTGGCGGAAGAGACCGATGCAGCCGTCGACAGCCTTGTTTCTTACGGGAACGGAGGAGGATCTTAAAATAGGCCGTTGTTTTCACCGGTTCGTTACTGCAGCCCCTAGTTATGGATCAGGAAGTAAACATCTCTTAGGTACGGGACATAAAATAAGGCCCCAAATTGGTAAGGGACGTGTAAATAAGTCCCCCATAGATGTGAGGCATGTAATTAGATTCCTATCCTTACGGAACAGGAAACCAGGTCCCCATAGGTACGGGACACAAAAAAAGGCCCCTGCATGTTCGGGCATGTAAATAAGCCCCCTTAGATGTGGTCATGTAATTAAACCCCCACAAGTATCAGGCATATAAATAAGCCCCCACGAATGTCGGAATTGCGCTTTTTTGGCCAAGCCGGCTGTTTGCGTTGTTTTTGAAGCCGTGTGCACCCAAGAGCTAAGTTGTATCATTCCCAACATACCTCGAGCGGGCGATAGCGATCTGCTGAGCCCTTGAAATCAGAACCTCCGTGATCCTCACAGTCGTCTTCATAATCGACAGGGTTTCCTGAAGCAATCGTAAAAATATATAGTTCTGTTGTTCTTACCTCATGGGAACCAGTCCTGAACAAAATGGGTGCGAAGATCGTAGCCAAGTTGTGGAAAGTCATGGAAGAAGAAGTTCCGTGGGTCAACTAACAAAGAGATAGATAGTTTTGTTAACTTTACAAACCGTGTTGAGCTTCTGGAGAAGGTAGATCATGGTTCCCAGATGAGGCAAGCTGTCCATGTGGAACTCAATGCATTCGTTCTTCTGAATAAGGTGAAAATGAAGAATCAAGGGAAAATTATGCTAACCTGAAGAGTCTGCTGGCAAAGGTTGGTAAAGATGCGACCGCTGGTTTTTATGGCGAAACCGTTAAGGTCCCTTAGGAACGACTTTACAATGTCTCCTAGTTCGATGACGGAGAAGGTTTCAAGGCTCAGGTGGTTGAACCCGCCAAACCAGCCCTAAAAGTCTCAGTTCACACAGATATATAAAAAGTATATCTAAAAAGATATTGAATTCTTACCGTATTCTGGGAGAAGAAGGACTTCCTCTTGGCAATTGACATAGTCTCGCGGAAGACACCTCGAATCTTCGGTTCGTTTGAATCCGAAATCCCTCTTTTTGACAATTCATCAAGAAGATCTACCAGGACCCTGAAATTTACATACACACTTTGCTATGTCACTAGTAATTTTGTCTATTTCACGACGAAATATCGTTTGATACCCAAACTAATCGATAATGCAACGCCTTGACCTTTCTCTAGCAACAAGTCTATGATCAATCGATATTTATAACCTAATTACTAATTAAACGAGTACCCAGGTGACCTGTCCAGTGGATAAACAACAAAAATCGCCAATCAATCGATTGACCTGCTAAGGTTTTAACAGTTTGCATGCTTGGTTTCAGTGTTGAGAACGCAATTAACAAAGAATTTTCAACAAATCAGGTGTGAATTCAAAGGAAATCTCAATTTGGGTTAGGTAAAAAACATACCGTGGTACATTGAGCAGAGTAGAAGTCGACACTTGTTCACCGTCGACTTCAAACACAGTTTTAACCGAAACAGTGCCGACCTAAAATTGTTGGTTTATTTCAATTTTGGTGTAAAAATTACCTGATCTAAAGAAAATGTGGGTATTTTAATGTTCTTCTTTCTCTTGGCAGTCTGTAGGCTACCATCGATGGTTGTGAATTTGAACGGCATCACCTGAAAATTGAGGTAGACGTCTTGAAAAGACAACTTTATATAAAAGAGTTGTAAAGTAACTTTTTCATTGAAAAAAAGTTAAGATAATGGACTTGATTAGCTTAAAATTGATAATTTAATAAACTGTGCAAAAAGGATTTGTATTAAACGATTTGGCAAAGTATCAAAATTTTGTTGTTGGTGTATTGGTACTTTTTTAGTCTAAACAAAGCCACATTGCCATTGAACGCGAAGTTGAATTCAAATGCCGCTTTCGCGATTAAAATATCAAACAATAGCGTTATCTGTTGACAATACAATTATAAAAGCCAGTACCGCTTTTTATAAAGAATACCGCTAAATTTGAATTCAGTAGTGAGTAAAAATCGTTGTGAAACGATGTAACGTTCGCCAGTTTGGAACTTAAATGAGTTTTGATTTGATTTTTTTGAAGATTCAAAACCTATAAAAAAAATTCATTCATAAAATTCGGTTGCAATTGTCAACTCAAATTTGAATAATTAGGGAGTTGAAATAGTAGCGTTTCCCGCCAGGCTGAGATAGTTGCGTCCGCGCGAAAATGATGCCGCGCGGCTACCGTACCTCCAAACTAAAATAACTCAGTGGGGCAGCAGTATAAAGACACTAAGGTATTAGTGGCTTAAGAGAAAATGCTATGGTACGTTAATTGTTTCAGGGAACTTTAAAAAGGTTTCTACAAGACTTTTTCCCAGAATAATTGTTCAATAAAATGTTTTGGATGACTTTTGTTCAAGAGTATTAAAAAATACGTCCCTCAATCTGAAACTCAAAACAATAAATGGTCTTATAGCTTCGACAACAGGGATAATTGTTATTACATTGCGCTTTGAAATGCAAATCGAAAGCGGACATGAAATTCAATCACTGCGCTTTCGTTTTTAAATCAAATATAACTAAAGGTAAGTTTCAGAACACGCGTAATTTAAGCATCCATCATTGAAACCGGCTTTTTATTTAATTTGTTTCAACTTTTAAAATGAAGCTTTCAGTATATCACTTTTAGTACTTTTAAGATTAGTAGGTTGTTGTCTTTGCCAACATAGAACAATTTCGTGTTTAGAGTTTGATGAGATGCCAGATTTGAATCACATTTTGAAGTGATTTGCCCTTTAAATGAAATCATTCGAATGCAATTGTTCTTCAAGTGGTCCGATCCCGTCAAGGCACTTCAAAAGGCTTTCACTGTCTGGCACCTTGCGGTTAGCTTGCTGATTATGAAACAACCGTTATAATTACAATAACACGGGGGTTTTTATAGACAAATAAAACTTTGTTTTTAGAATCACATCTAACGTGATTGTAGACAACATATTCACCTATTTACCATTGAAGCAGCAGTGCAAAACTGTGAGAAAATTTATTTTTCTTGACACACACACAAACACATACACACAAACACAGACACACAGAAACACACACACACACACACACACACACACACACACACACACACACACACACACACACACACAAACACACACGCACACACAAACTCACACACGGAGAGAAAGGGAGCGAGAGAGACAGACATAAGGAGATAGAGACGCGGCATACAGACATACACATATCCACGAGTTCACTTAACCGTAAAGTGGCAGAACAGGTGATGAACTAGCGACTTGTACAGGACGAAGTCAAACACACACATGAAACTGCAACCAACTGTGCGTAGACAATCTTGTTAAAAACCTCAAGTGAAAATGAAGTGTGTTTTTCGACTTTTTGGGTCCTAAGCAACTATTTTTCCCATTTTCAGTATCACAATTTTCACAGAATGACTTTGAAAATTGCGAGTATTGCGTCTTACAACTTCAATTTGGACTTTGTCTTAAGCGGGATCGAATCATCTCTATCCTTGCTTTAGCTCGGCTCCAAGGACCTGTTTCAATGAGCATTATCCGCTTGCATTTTATATATTTTCTCTCTCTGTCCGGGAGTGAACGTTCGACCTACTTTTTTGCACCGTTTTGTTGACAAGGACGCTATGTTGTTTAATCTTTTCTCGGCTCACATGTTGTGTTTTTCTGTTCATCGTACTATGTATACATTACAGGGCCGTTGATTGTTTCTATTTTGAGTGCAGAAACGCTGATTTGTAAGAATAGCTTACCAGAAGACGTAGATAATGCTCGTGAATGGGAGGGATCAAATTTCATGTCAACACTTTTTACAAGTTCCCCAAACTGTAAACGCTGATCTTCATTGTCATGACTAGTTCAAACAAGAGTTCAATAATGTGGTCATTCGCTGCTCTTTAAGGTTTGACTCTTCAAACTCAATTAGATTTCCTCTCACTTCAGACTAGCAAGAATGAAACACCTGAATGAGTTTTAGAAGATAACACTGGTTTCTTTAACAACGTTTCAGCCGACATTCGGCTGATAAGATTTTTAGTTTTGGCAAAGTTGCCTCCAGTTGAAACGCTTCTCTAGAGAAAAAATTTTGCATTTCAGCATGCAGACGCATCCTCTAGAATTTCAGTTTTTTGTTTGCCAACTAGAAAAATGTTTTTACCAAAAAAACTTTTACAGCAATATTAGTTGATTAGTTAGTTTTACGTTAGGCAGAAAATTTCAAAGCATGGCAGAACCACAGTCAAAAGCTAAACATGCGCAAAAAACAATAAAAGCATTAGAAAGCGAATGAAAGTTTACCCGTTTATGCCATTTGTCGGCGTCCTGCAGTGCAAAGTATTCGCTAAAATTTTGAACAACTTTCAGGAATTGGAAATTGGCTGGGCGTGAACTTGATCGTAGAAAACGAGAATCACCCTCTCAGGCAACGGTCGGTGGACTTCTTCGTAAAGTGGTCTTTTGCGAGAGTTTTCGATTTTTTGAAAGGAAAATTTCTTTTGTAAAAAATATCTATCGATTGGTTTTTTAAAAAGTCAAAAAAAGTTGAGTTTGAAACGAGATATGAGAATATGACCTTAACGTTTCCTTAAGGACCTAAAGGTATCAAAAGGCAAAATGAAGTGTGTTTTACGACTTTTCGGGTCCTAAGCAACAAATTTTCACAGTTTCAGTTTAGGAATTTTCACAGTCGCAGGAGCGCCACATTTCCAATTGGCTCGAAAATTATGGGTATTGCGTCTTCCAACTCCAATTTGGACTTTTTTCTAAGATCCTAGCCTTGGTTTAGAATGGGGCCGCTAAAGTGTCAACTAAGGGTGTTGTTACCACAGTTGGCTTTGAAACAATTCAGAAAAACATGACCAACGAACCCGGATTTTCAATCACCTAAAAGATTTTCAGAACGTCTGGCTGACTTCATTGGCTTCAGTGTTCTGACGTAAAGAATAGAGCGGTGGTTAGGCTTGTCCAGTCTTTGTATCGCAATTAGAATCGATGATGCGGTAATAGGTTGAGTGAATTTGCCGATCCTTCAAGATAATATACTCAAATGCGATGACAGCCGCAACAACGGGTCTCTTGAAGACGGGTGCCTGTCCTTCTGGATATTTTTTAATCGATAAATCGTCACATTTCAATTTTGTCCCCCTCTGATTTAGTTTACAAAATAAAAGGACTTTTGAATGTAAGCCACCAAGAGGATCGAATCTTTACCTTGAGCTTCACGTCGCACCGCTAGTGAGAATCTCAATTCAACGGCTTCAAGATACCTTGTTTTTACTATAGTTGTCGCCTCAAAGTCAAAAACAATGCTACCCAGAAAGGCAAACAATGCTGTTTGGAATTTAAAATTAACAACCACTTCTGCTCCTTGGCTAAGCTAGGCCCCATTCTGGGCACCTCATGTTGACTCGAATAGGTTTTTGTGCATTTGGAAACATGGAATAGGAGCGTTTCCATTTTGTTTCGCCTTTAATTGGCAGCCCTTACGGCCTGACCGAGAAGGTTTCTCTCTGATGCATCAACCTAAGTGACACTTGATACGACACGTCCATTTCTTATAACATGTACCATCTAACATGGTGAGGGCTGCAAACCGTGGACCTGTGCAGCCTGCCACCGACATCATTATGCTTTTTGGTTAAGTTGTATACCGTGCCATTTTCACTTCATAAACTTGACAGCTTCTCAGTTTTTAAAAGCAAAAGATACGCTACCCAAAAAATGGAATTGAAAAGAACATTCCGTGTCAACATCCATACAAGTCAAGTCCATCGACCCGGCCATGTGACCAGCCCCCCCCCCGTGACCAGCCCCGCAGAGCTGATGCGCAAACCCTACAATTTTTTAAAGCCAGTTATACAAACAGAACAAGCCCATACCTTTTTTTATTCTCACATAAAACACAATAACCCGATTTTTAACCAGTAAAATACTCGACAGCTCTGGGCAGATGGGCATACATAGATATCAAATCAACTCGAGAACGATAGGCTGGAGCGACAATTGGAGGCGACAGAGAGAAAGACTACACTATAAGGCGAGGCTATGAAAATGCTCGTTAAAAAAAGGTTAGATAGCTAAAAAACGAGCTATTCCTAATGAATGAAACGAATCACACTATTTTACTCTCTAAACTACTCGGATATCTAAAGAAAAGAAACCTACAACAGCTATGCTCATAAACTAATAGGACAACATGTACGCTTGAAATAAGCTATGGGGCTTATAAATAGAGTAGGGGAAGAGCGGTTACTACAGACCTAGACATTCTTCGAATCCTCGGAGAGCCCGTCTCCATCATCGGCAGTCTCATCCATGTCTTCCTCGGGAACCGGGGTGGGAGCAGGGCGGCCCGATCGCTCGCCCATCTAAACATAACTGTTATTTCCAGGGAAAAAACGATGCAAACCTTCTGCAGAACGGTGTTCACGGCGCCGATCTTGGACACAAAGTCGAAGGAGGGGTACGCCACTTCCCAAGCGGGCTGTAATGGCATACTTAACAGAGATAACTAAAACAAGGCAAACCCGCGATCCATTGGAGAGCGGCTTAGTCGGGAAAACCTTCTTCTGAGTACCGTCTTCCATGGTGGAATTCACGGCCGGACGAGAACCGGTCATACCCTGAAAAGTGAAAACATAAGGTAATTGAGGAATTTAATTTCAAAGTTTGAAACAATTCCGATCATTGATTTTCCAAACGGCCACTGCGATTAAAAAAAACATTTAAAAAACACACCTTCTCAGCGGGCTGAATCCGCGACTCATCAGTCAGCTTAGCCATGTCCCTCTTCAAATTCCCGTTACCACCTTCCACGCCGTGGTGCTCGTGCGACCTCTGTTCCATAGTGGGCACCGCACTCTTCGCGTAACCCTGAAACAGAATAATAATTAACCAAATCCTCAAAGCGAAAAACGCGCCTGAGCCCTGTTAAAAATGAAAAACGAAACAAAAACACACCTTGCCAATATCGATGTTCTGAAGAACGGAGGAGCACTCCCTCAGCGGATCAGACTTTTCACCAGGAGGAGCAACTTCATTTTCCTGTAAGAAATTCTTTGAATAAATGCATTTCATAAAACAAACCAAGGAAGGCGTAGAGTCACTCTGGAGGGCGGATCGATCCGGCTTCCTGGCACGAACCTTGGCGTTGTAATTGATCGATTCGTCGTCTTCAGCCTTGCTGTGAACCATCACCGGCGCCTTTTTCATCTCCGAATTCTGAAAAATAAAAATTCACCTTTGAAACAAATCAAAAGAACTACATTGAAGAACACAAATTAAAATCGGTATAATTAACCCTCCCAAACCAAAAAAAAATCACAAACCTTGGTCCGACCCGTTCGATTCTGCTCCACCGGCTGCCCTGCCTTCTCAGTCGCGGCCGACGGCTTGTCCACCAGCCTAGATCCTTCAACACAGCCCGGAACAGGAGGCAGCCTCAGTTCCTCGTTAATATCATCGCGGAGTACACTTTCGACCTGAAGCAATCAAATTACAGGATACAGTCGCAAAAAACCGTATCGGCGCGTGTCTTCTGACGCGTCTGCTTCCCAGCCTTGGCCGTGTTCTCGGGGCGCTTTCCACCGATGCTGTCAACAGCCTGAAAAACTTCATTAATGGTGGACTACGCACAAAATGTGAACATCTCGCAAAAGGACAGAATAAACTCGGAACGTTCAAATAAAGTAATAGGCCATTCCGCGAATTAGGTCAATCAGATTTGGTGAAATACTAGCAAAACCAACCTTCTCTCCAGGGGACTCAGCTTCTTTCAGCACATTTCCCTCCGACGTGTCGCTGCAATTCCCATTCGATTCATTGGTCTTCGTACCGGCCTTCGGAGCCTAAACACTCACTGATGCTTGGAATAAGAAGCTTATGTATCGACAAATTTTTTTATAGATTGGTGAGCAAAGCTGCTCTCAAAAATTTTAATGATACAGCAAACCAACCTTTGACTTGTGGTCGCACACCTCGCGGTCATTCTTCGCCATCCGTTTCGTTGCAGCAGAGGATCCGGCCACGTCGCCCTCGATAATCTAAAATTGATAATAAAAAATTGGCAATAAAAATATTTAAAAAAAAAAAAAAAAAAAAAAACGAACAAAACAAACCTTCTTGGAGCCTTTCTTCGGCTGGATGTCCGTACTGGTCAGCGCCTGGTCGACCACCTTGTCGCTGGAACCGGTAACCTAAAAAATAAATTGACTGGAAATGATAAAATCGATAGTGAAGAGTCAAACACTGAAAACTTGTAACTAAAAATGGGTTTTAGTAAAACAACGCCATATTTAGTCACACGTTTTCAGTGTTTGACTCAATGGAAGACCACAACGTATAATTCTCATTGAAAAAACCAACCTGACTGGGACTGCCATCTTCTTTCTGTTTCTTGCGACTCAGAGCCTTCTCCTTCATCGAAATCTCCCCATCCGGCTTGGCATCCGGCTGCTTCAGCGCCTGAAATAGTAAATTAAGCAGAAAAATTGGAATAAAATCAACTTGTCCCCGCGCGTTTTATCAAAAGTTAGATAGCATTGGCCATGTGACAGACAAATATCAGATACATTGCTGAAACCCCCATGCACTTCTGAATCTAAACCAGAAAAGGCTACTTTCTCTTCCTAGTCTTAGCCGCAACGACAGCAAAAACTACAGTGAAATGTCATTTAGACCAAATTGCTTAGAATGATGGTAGCGTTTAAAATCCAAAAATCCAACCTTCTTAGCCGGTAGTCCATTATCATCACGAGCGCTCTCCTGGGCATCCGGATCAGTCGGGCGTACAAACCTAAGAGTAGCCTTCCGCTGGATGGCCGCCTGCAATATACTATTCTAAATTGTAAGAAAATCAGCTAACCTTTCCTTTGCGCTTCGGCTTCGTACTCTCCGAAACTTTTGGAGACATAGCGGGCGGAGTGGAGACCGACCTTAAGAAAGCGATTAGTGAGATTACAACAAGATTCACCTTCTCTCCCTCTTCACGTGAAACTTCTCGGCGTTGTGGATGAAACCCCTCACCGATTGCACGTACACGTCAATGCACAATAGAAATTCCTGATAATTACTTTTGCTAAGAAGGGCGAAAATACTTACCATCAGATTGGTCTTGTCTTGGTAGAGGATCGGGGCGAAAAGGATGGACAGGTTATCTTCGGTCATGGTGGGCAGTTTGAGATGCACCAACTGTAAAAAAACACATTCAAATAAAACGTTATGCTCACTTTTTTGAGACAAACAGCGACGAAGACGGCGGTGCCCGCTCCCGGGTACTTGAGGTGGTCGATAGTCACCCGATCCTGTAAAAAACACATTTGAAAAACAATGCTGACAAAAAACCTGAGTGGCTCCTTCGGAAATCACGTCCTTCGCGGAGGGAGGGAGACTGTGCAAATGGCCATCGCCTTCTCGGAGGAACGTTTTCAACAGGTCGCCTAGCGCAATCGCAGAGAGGCCCTTCAGCACTTCGTGATTCTGCCGTCCGCACGCGGTAATGAGAGGCTGAACATATATTTTTAAAAAAAACAAAATGACTAACAATGTTCTCATTGAAGAAGGCGTTACGTGCAGGGATTGCCGATGTCTCTCTGAAACATCCGTCGGAATCGAGTTGGTCCCCCCGGGACAGAAGCTCAGCCAGCACCTCAAACACGAATCTGAAACGATAAAAATTTTTACGAGAAAAAAAACTACTTACTTGGGCACGAGCGGAAAACTACGCGTGGTTCCATCGGTCAGGAACACGTCCACGGTCATCACGGCTACCTAAACCCAATTGTTAGTCAAAAAAATTCATGTTTTTACCTCGTCTTTTCTGAATTCAGTTTCAGGGATGTACTTCTTGTTCCGGGCCCACTTCCCCTTTTTCAGGGTACCTTCGGCTGCGGCGAATCGAACTAACATGGCCGCCCTGAAAAAAACAAAGGTCATTAAATGAAAAACAAGTGAAAAATTACAATTTAAAAACAATGAATTGAGAAAGATATGCGTTCGGGAGAATTCGCGACGCCTTTGCATAACAAAAAAGCTCCTTCATGCAGACTAGAACATCAATTTACAAAATGAAAGGAAATTCGGAAACGCCAGCCAGTGAAAATCGAAAAGAAATGGCAAAGAACATGCTGACTTTGCTGGAAATGGCGATTTAATAAGAAGCCATGTTCGTGTAAACGAATCTACATGCCTTTTCTACTAATTTTCCAGCTAGAGAAGCCGAAATCCCCAGAAAGAAAGGAAAAAGCAACGACTGCCCGTGCGATGGCCAATTTTCGGTACATAAGCCGCATATGTCACACGCCTTGTCAATTTCCAGAAAGGTTGCCGTTTAAAAACATTCGTATGGGCTGTGGACTGATTGAAATAAGTCAGACAGAAGCAAAATTCCGAGTAAACAACAAATTTAGCAAACTACATTAAAATTACCCTACAGTTCTTGTTGAGAAACCGTCAAGATGGCAATTTAATGGCAAATATCGGGAATTATGCCACATATTGTGGCAAATAATAATTTTCTGAAGTGAATTCAAGAAGAAATCTAAATTAAATATGTAAATAAACAGAATATAACAAGGACGTCTGCGGAGCGAAATGCGCGACAACAGCACAGCAGATCTACCCGCCGTGCGTAGTTACGTACTCGGTGGCTCACGGCTAACTGCGACCTTATGGAGTATTTTGGGTCAAGGAATACATGAATAACTATTATCAGGTGAAGACAAGAAGGGAAATAGTTGACTTATGAGGGAAAAAGCAATTACTGGCATAATTGATGGTTTTTTGTACTTTGGAGCTCTGAATTTCAAAAACCACTCGGTTGCCCCGCGGCGACCAAAAGAAAAGTTGTTCAAAATCACATAAGAAAACTTTTTTCTTTTAACACCATCACCGATAAACGTTCGGATAAGCAGCTGCACATATGGTTTTCCACGTAATGTGACTTTTGCGGCTCATGCGCTCTGATTGTATATTTTTCGCAACCTTTTGCGAGCGAATAAGCATATTCTGGTAGAAGCGTAACTGTGCTAACTAACTATTATGTTAATTAGTAATTTCGGATACGAAACTTAGAGGAAATGAAGCTGAAAAGCGGAAAACGATGAGTAATTGGCTAATGAACCTTTACTGGGTTTGACAGTTTCGCTTCTGCCAGAATATTAGTGGAACGTCTATTTTTGAAAATCCTTCGTTGAAAATCGGGCAAAACACTAAAGGAACCAAAACGAGGCACAATTTTAGTAGGGAAATAATATTATTTGAATAAAGGAAGACTCGTAAATTGGGCAGTCGAAAAAAGCGGCAAATGTCCCATGATCAGTGTTTCTGCTAAATAAACGAATAACTTTCCAGCCGAGCTGAGACTGAATCACCAAAATTGCTTGTGATCTGTCCAAAAATGGAAAATACCTAAATAAAACAGAAGTTTGCCACCCAAAACGAAAGTTGTTCGAATTCATTTAGGACAGTGCCAAAACAGATTAGCGAAATAAGGCAGTAATTTGGTATTTTGGCAAGAAATATCATCATAACATGATTGAAGGACGAAAATAACCATAAAAAGGCGAATAAGCCGCAGAAAAGACGACGTCTGCGGAGAGGAATGCGCGATGAGGCACCGCAGATCTGCGCCGCCGCGCGCGCGAAAATAGTTACGTACTCGGTGACTGACGCCAAACTGCGACCTCTGGAAGTATTGTGGGTCGAGGAATTTATCAATAACTATTGTCACGTTAAGATAACTAAAGCAATAGCTGACAAATGAGGGAAAAAGCAATTCTTGGCATAATTGGTGGTTTTTTGTACTTTGGAGCCCTGAATTTCACAAACCACACGGTTGCCCCGCGGCGACCAAAAGCAAAGTTGCTCAAAATTACATTGGAAAACTTTTTTCTTTTAACACCACCATTGATAAACGTTCGGATAAGCAGGTGCACTAATGGCTTTCCAGGACTTGTGACTTTTGGGGATCACGCGCTCTACATGTACAATTTTGGCAGCTTTGGCGAGAAAATAAGCATATTATAGCAAAATAAGACAATCTGCTAGCTAACTACCAGATTAATTACCGATTTCCGGTATGAAACTTTAAGAGAACGACAATGAAGAGACAAAACCGGTGGGTGGCGAGTCTGATGGGGCCAAGCTGGGTTTGCCAGAGGTTACAACCAGCAAAATAGCAAGTATATTTAAATATTTCTTTGCAAATCGAGCGAAACACTGTGGGAAGGAAAACAAAACACAAAATTTTAGTTGGGAAAAATAAGGCTTGAATACAGAATTGGCCGTGAAATTGGGCAGTCGAATAAAGCGACAAATGTCACAAGGTCATTGTTTCTGCTCAATAAACGGAAAACTTTCCAGTGGAGCTAAGCCTAAATTGCAAACTTTTCGTGTGTTTTGTCCAAAACGTCAAATATACCTCAATAAGACAGAAATTTGCCACCGAAAACGAAAGTTGTTCGAATTCACATAGGTCAGAGGCAATCGGAAAAGCGAAAATTAGCATTAATTTGGTACGAACTATCATCATAACGTGATTGAAGGACAAAAGTAATAATAAAAAGCGAACAAGCAGCAAAAAAGACGACGTCTGCGGAGAGGAATGCGCGATGAGGCACCGCAGATCTGCCCCGCCGCGCGGTCGAAAATAGTTACGTACTCGGTGGCTGACGGCAAACTGCGACTTCTGGGAGTATTGTGGGTCGAGGAATACATCAATAACTATTTTCGCGTGAAGATAACTAAAGCAATAGCTTACAAATAAGGGAAAAAGCGATTAATGGCATAATTGGTGGTTTTTTGTACTTTGGAGCCCTGAATTTCAAAAACCACTCGGTTGCCCCGCGGCGACCGAAAGAAAAGTTGCTCAAAATTACATTTGAAAACTTTTTTCTTTCAACACCACCACCAATAAACGTTCGGATAACCAGCTACACATATAGTTTACCAGGAGTTGTGACTTTGTGGCTCAGTCTTCCAAATAAACAATTTTCGCAAACTTCAGCAAGAACCAAGTCACTTTCTGGCTAACACAGAACAGTTTCGAGTTACTATGTTGATTTTTAGCCTACGTCTTTAGCATACTTCTTGTCTTAGAGCCGTGAAAGCGGATTTTCCAATAACAGAAGTGACAAATGTCAAATTGCATGGGCGTTTGCGAACTCCCTGGGCAAATGCGGTTCAGTGCAATGTTACCTTAAAACCGCATGTTGTTGAAAGTAAAAAGACAACAGTATGTATAAAGATAAAGGCGGTATTTGTGGATATTTACGCTAAAATGCGAGGAGCTTGGTATCTATCTACTTCTTTATGAAATACAAAAGAACTAAACAAACGGACGACGTTTCATTTTCATGTGTTCTGCCTAAAACGCAGCTATTGATCTCTCAACGCAGATGAGATATACTGATTTGCCTTAATTACGTATTTCCTTCACGAAATTTGATAGAAACAACACAATTTAAGAACAGCTGGGTTCATCATGTTGGTTCGGACGGACACATGGCACCAAGCTTGTGAAAATCCTTTCTATAGGATTGTGGGCGGGTTGATGCTTTGAATGAACTGATTAACAATGGCTAGCTAACTAAATAACGTATGTAATACTATACAACAAAGGGGACTACGGGCCGGGCCGGATGGCCATCTCTCCAGAAAATCTCGGGCTGGGCTGGATCGGCATGCGGCTTTAGGTCAAAATTTCCGAAAGTTGACAGAATACAAATTGGCACCAACTATGTGCAAGACATGCGTCTCTATCATACCTAATGTATAAAACAGCTAATGGTTTTGCCCACGCGGGATCGAACTGCGGTAAGTTCGAATTTCCAGCCGGACCTATTCGCCACTGATATGTATACTTTATCCGAAAGGAAAGTGTAACAAGAAACAAAACAAGAACAAAAAAGGGTAACATGACAAACAAATGGTAGCACAAAAAATGTGTAAGTGTGGAAGAGGGGATTTGAGGAGAGGCTACAGGCGCCCCGAGGTGAAGATCTGTGGAGGAGAGAAGGAAGCCGAGGCTGTAGCCTCTCCTCAAATCCCCTCTTCCCCACTCACCTATTTTTCTTTTTCTCCAGGCAGAGCTTTTCAACGGTTCGCCAGGTCGCTCGTAGGGGTCGCGCATAGGCATTTTCCTTTTCATGCCTAACCTCTATGTAAAGCCTGTCGACGGCAGTGACCCATACCCATCACATCTGAGGTGGAGGTTCCAAAGGGGAATGATGAGTGCCTCGGTGGGACACGAGAGGGGAATAAAGAGGAAGCTACTTGGAAAATGAGGAGGTTAACGAGTAAATGGATTAATGGGTGACAGAATGGAGTTAGCTTGGCCTGGATCAACAAGAACTCCCCACGGGAGCGGAGAGGAAATAATCCTATGCAAAAGGTGGCCATGTAGTTTGAGTATAATGGTGAGGAGCTCCTATTTTACGGAGCTGCTCTGAATACATGTTTCCATAAGTGTGACCCAAAACCAGAAGGGCTTGTGTTCGAAAGAAGGAAAAATAGGAAAGATGAGGAAACAAACTCATGTGTGTGGAACTTCAATTTGGAACCATCACTGGATAAACCGGAGGAGGCCGGTTGCCAAAAAGAAACAGTCGAATGCATTCAGAAGATCGGGAAACGCGGATTCGAGAACTTCATCTGAAAGTCTTGCCCTGAAAGTGGTTAAGGTGGCGGATTCAGCTACTACGGGGGGCAGTTTGTTCCTGATGGGGGCAATCCTTAAGGGAAAGGAACAAGAGATATTCCGGCCCCCGGAACGCTTCCGCATTATCTGGAAAACGGTGATGCCTCGAAGGACGGCTGTTTAGGGCGAGAGACTGGATGATTTGGGAGTTATAGATGAAACCGTGGGTAATTTGGAAACAGAGTGAGAGGTTGGCTCGAAGCCTACGGTGGGCCAGAGGTTCAGGGGCAAAAGTGTTTTGTCTCTGACGATAGTAGGGCTGGAAGGGGGGTCGGAAACACTTGGCCATGAAAAACATACAAAATTTAAAAAATTCTTTAACACAGTATGGTCTTAGACCGACTGGCTTCAGATCTTCAGTGTCATTGGAGTTTTTGGAGATATGTTGTGGACCCAAAAACTTCTCTATGTCCTGAACTTTAACATTATAAGAACTATGTTTTGCAAGAAAAAGAACATATCATTTCCCGGCCCGGGACCCTTGCTATAGAATGAGCTCCAACATTTGCGTCTCCCCGTGCATTGCCTCTTCTATTTTGCTGTACTTTCAGTTTTCTGTTACTGTAATTTATTGTTTCAAAGAATGTCTTTCGATACACATGTTTATTCATTGAAAAGAATACTTAGAACAGGTACATCCGACCGAAATTGAGATTCGTGATTAACAAAACCGTATGAGAGCAAAGCCTACAATAAATAACAATTGCTTGTTACCACTTTTCTGCTGATAACTTCAGCTGCCATTAATATGTTCAAGATGCCAACTAGAGGTATTTACAAAAAATCACAAAAAATTGGTCATTGAAAAGGACACCGCTAAAAAAGGATTCCCCTAAGCCACGGTAACATCCTGTCTGGTCTTTTTCTCTTGTGGCATCTCTGAAGCACTTTCTTCATCGAAACTGCGCTTCATCCCTCGGGAGTTTAGGTCAACTGGCTTCAGGTCTTCAATATCACTGGAGTCTTTTGAGGGCAGTTCGGAACCCAAAGAATTCTCAATGTCCTAAACTTTTTTTTTAAGATTTAAGAGGCTGGTTTTAACAATACCTGCATTGGCTCTTCTTTGATTTCCTTTTTGATAACCGTGTCCAAATCGTTCTTCAGCACGCCGTCCTGAAAACATTGGTTGCATTTGAATTCCTTTCAAATATTACTTCTACCGCGGTGTCTCCAGTACTGTTGGAGTTCACTTCCTCCTTGATTTCCTGTTTTACAGTGTCATCAGCTTCTTTTTTCACTTCAGAAGCCGTAATGCTCGAATCAATGTCTTCTTTGATTCCGTGTTTCAAAGGGACTCCTTCTGGAACAATCCCAGGGGAAGGAGGGGGTCTGTCACCAGCCTGAAAAGTCAGTTTCACAATTATGACTGCGGTTTTTGCAACTTGGGAATCTTGCGATCTAAGGCGCGGATACCACTCGGAGGGTCACAAGTTCGATCCCGTCCCGGTTCTTTCTAGCCTACTACGCTCCGGCGGTGTTATATGAATAGTAGACGAGTTTTCAAAGGAACGTTAGTTTTCAAAGGAAAGGGACCTGTAGAAACGAAGCTTAAACTTCACTTTACTTTACATTACTTTTTACAATTTCTGATAAGGAAACTTTTAAACAGCAAATCATCCATAACCTACGCGCCATTATGTTATTTTAATACTTACCAGCCTAAAATAGGATATGAACACACTGAAATTTTTAAGTGTTTTCATTATTAAGGTGTTTTAAAGTGAAGTGCGATTGAACAAAAAAAAAACGCAACACTTAAGGAAACATAAAGCTGATTTGCCGTAGCTGAAAAAAAGTGCAGCTGATTTTATAGATGTGATGTCATCGCTAACAGTGACGTCATATGTAGTGCCGCCATCGTCAACACCACTATAGGATTTGTCAAGGTTTCGGTGGTATTTTTCATGAAATTGGCCGGGTGCCAACATTTGAATTTAGATGAGCAAGGCAACAGGCGGCTAGTTCAAATTATTATATTAGTTGCAAAATACTCCAAATGGGATTCGAACCTGCGAACCGCACAACTGCAGTCCGCTGCTCTCACGGCTGAGCTATTAGCGCGCTACCTCCGCTACTCTACCTTCCTCTGAACCGCAAGGGAGCTTAACTTTTGGATGGCAAAGCTGCCCCTGAGGCAGCACAGGCTTCTGAATTCAAATGCGAAGACGTAGCGGAGTGTGGTCGGCATCGTTTCGTGAAAAACTGGTAAACTATTCAAATTTACGACGCGAATACAAACCCGTTGTGTTCTGGGATAACAATCGCTATCAAAAATGGTTCAACTTACCAAATTGTTTCCTGCATCAGAAGACGACCTCGATAGCACCGGTTTCTTCTTCTGGTACCTCTTTCCCTTCAACATATCTTCTCGTGTGATGTAGAGCTTCAAGTCCTTCTGATGGACATATTTCAAATCAACCTGAATTGCTTTGTCTTTCTCAAACCATGATGAGTGGGTGCCTACCTTCATGTCATCATTGTGCGGATACTTGCTTCTATTGTTTGCAAGAGTTGTCATAAATTGACTGATCTCAGTGGTCAAATCGATATTCTTCGCCAGCGAAGGATCGAAGTCAAGACCCACAAACCACAAGTTTACAACCGGATTCCTAAATCAAGAAAGTACAAAGTTCAGTTAAAAAAAACAAACTCGTAGCCTATATTCAGCGGGGCGTTTCCTACAGGCTTGTACTGTCTGGGGTTGATGTGAGCAAGATTGATACCCTGATTGCGTTCAAGGCAGCCGATGAGCATCCTTATTTTGGATTCTACGAAACCATTGAAGATAAGGTAGTCTTCTTCGGTTTTAGCGGCACAGGTGATTACTAAACATTTAGGATTCGTTAAACTTTGTTAAATGAACTTACCGATAAAATGCTTGTATCTAGTGAAGAAGTTGATTTCTTCAAACAATTTGCTCCAATTGGCCTTTCCAGCGACCACTTCGTTGCATATATCAAAGGCTGAAAGATTGAATGAACAAGTATATAGATTAAACAAACCTTCATTCAGCTCTCGGGTGATAATAGTTTTTGTGGAATTTGTCACATTGAAAGTTGAATTCTGTTCAGGGAAAGCAGGGGTTACAATAGGCATCAGATGATAACGATCGGCAGGTCTGATTCGAGGATCCCACACTAACTCCTGGAGTGTGCTGAGCTCAGGGTGGGAGTTGTTATCCATGTCCTTGAGGAAGACGGGATGAGGCCATTGCCTGAAACAGGTTTATGAACATTTTGTTCCGAAAATAAAAGAACTTGTGCTAGTGGGGTTCACACATTCAAAGCATAGATTTATGATATCAGTGATACTCGACTCGTGGGTTTTCAACGACGCATCGCACATTTTAATTTCATGTGTTAAAGATACATCGCTTCAAGCATATCATCACAACGCAAAAGTTATTAAATGAGATTGCTTTGATCGTTTTGATAGTATTGTCTTGAAGAATTGATTCATGCGTTGTGACTGGTTCCGAGCATGACGGAAAGCTTCCGAGAATGTGAGTCTATATCATTTTATGTAGGCAAAAATGTAACACACCAAACGTGGTGAACGGCAAAAGTTCATCAGAACATGGGGCTACGTACTTGGACAGAGAACCGAAGGATTCTAGCTGAGATGTGTCAGGCAGAACTCGCTTCCACCGAAAACCCACTCGGTTTCTGGAACCAGTGATACTTTGCGTGTCTTCGAGTTTACTAACTAATCAGTTTGTGGAACTAGTGGCACTGTCAGGGGCACCTTTTAAGCTTCACGAATAGGAAACTGAAATAAGAACAACCATGCAACAATAAAAACTCAGTTTGAAACCTCAGCAGCACTGCAGTACACTGCTTTTGATGCAAACTTTTGAACTATATGACACTAGGATACAAAGTTTTGTTTTAGAAATCTTTCATGGTTTTGTCGGCTTGTGGCTGCTTAATGTTATTTGGTGATAAATGGATGCGGCCTTCAAAGCGAGAACGCTCGAGTCAGGTACAAAAGGGCGACAAAGCACTGAATTATCAGAACGAAGCGTTTCAAAAGTAATAAAGGATTGTAAAACAAGCAGGAAATAATTTTCCCATAACCCGTAATAATGAAACAAACGGGTATATTGTGTCAAAATGCAACGAAATTCCATTTGCTGAATTTGTAGTGTTGCGAAGAACCTGAGCAAGCTTTGTAACCATTTACTGCATGTTTTCGATTAGACTTTTCACCAAAAATGCCCAAAAGTAATATTGCTTAACTGTTGAATAGTTCACGTTGCTCAATGAAAGACAGAAAATATGTGGCGCGTTGCATTCTTACAGTATGTATACATAATCCAAAAAGTAAAGCATAGTTTCGAAGTTTTACTTACCATTGACCAAACACGTAGAAAAACTTGTGAATGAGCTTTGAGGGCGCCGCATTCGGGTATAGCTGACAAATTCTGGCCGTGAGGATTCCCCATGTAATTCCTCCAAAGAAACCTTAAAGAGAAACTTCAAAATCAAACTAAAGACGAAAACTTACCCAATGTGTTTGAGTAGACCCCTCTGGTTTTAGCCCAATGTTTGATGGCTCGAAGACACACGACAAACGTCTCTTGACTGGGGACAGCACGGAGGATCTCATCAGCAACCCGGCAACCGTTCAGTGATCGAATGCTCTTATCATCCAAGTTCTTCAGAATCATATCATCACTAAGGGACTGGTCATCGGGCACTGCTCTTGTGGCCAGGCGGGCAAAGAGCAAATCGAGCTCGATTCCTCTGTAGCGAAGCTTAATCACAGGGACGAAGGCTTCTGTGACCGCGTGGAGCTCAGATACATCTGGATCCTGAAACCGGAAGACTGAAAGAAATTGATAAATGGGAACTACCGCTTTTAGGATGGCATAAAAAGATTCGAAGAAAGCCACCCGGTCGACGTGTCGGGGAGCTACACAGAGGGTATCGATATCAGCACCTAAAGTATTAAAAACTATTTGAAAGAAGCAGAAGAAATCTAACCGCGGTTGTGAACTCCAAGGCGGTAGGATCCAAAAGTGAACAGCTTTCCTCCAACGTTGCTGCAGTCTTCTCCAGGGAGCTGAAACATAACTTTTTTCAGGGGAACTGAATAAAACGCTACTACCAAGACGGCTAGGGGGTTACTTGTCTATCGGTCTAAGGCACAGCTACCACTCGAAGGGTCACAAGTTCGAACCCGCCCCGGGTCAACCCAGCCTACTACGCTTCGGCGAAGGCCTGGAGAAACGCTGGCACGCCAGGAAGAGAGCCTCAACCCCGCAACCGGGCTTAGTCGGTGGTTTACCGCAGTTACTGCAAACCTTGATACGGGGGAAATTTTACTTTATTTTTACAAGGACGGCCAGGTATGATTTCAGTTTTCACTCCGTTGCTGTTTTCAAAAATTGTGTTTATGTGCAAAACCCGGAAGAGGAAGGCAAGCTGGCCACAAACTTGAGAAATGAAAAATGAAGTCTTGGAACTGCAAATGAAAATGCACAATTTCTCAAACTATGTGTATCCAGTTCAAGCTATAGTTATCATGGAAGATGCTCTAGTCAAAAGCAGTCACCCGAACAAGTTTCCCATATATGTGGATTCACTTTAGTGAAATTTTGTTAGATGTGATCCCTTGGGGGGTTCCGGAGAGGTTGAAAAACGATGGCAACGACTGCTATGTGAATTCATTTTTACATATATCCCCTATGCAAGATGCCATTGGGAAAAATGGAAATGGACATAGAATTTTTGTGGCCGTTTCGGTTCAAATTGCAAGTTGCGATTGAAGTGGGTTTTATCTATTTGTTCGCGGCTAGGTCTGATCGCGCTGCGGTTCTCTTACATAACCATAGTGCATAGTGCTTTTCGCTCCCTTACGGAAGGGATGTAGCTATAATTTTTCAAGTTTTGACACTACGAAAATCATCAACTCGCAATTCATTACAAGGCAAAGGCAACCCTAAGATCACATGCCGATGCCTGAAGGATGCGGGAAAAGAAGCTTCCCAGAAAGCCGACACTATTAAAGCTCGGTCATGTGCTAGTTGGGTAATTGGCAAAAATTGAATCGTAAGGTAGGGAAAGCACATTCAAAAGTAGCGTAGTGGTTTCATTTTGTATCGTTAATATTGGTCAACCGCAACGCAATGCAAACCGTTGGATTAATCAGAGGTATCTTCGTTGGTTTATTTCATACTTTATTTTTGGTTTAAATATGCGTTTGATCGGCGGAGAACTTCCCTCAACTGGTCAAAGACCAAAGTTCTTTTCGCTGGGGAGGAAAACAATTTGCGTTCTCGTGGTGTTCCTTGATCGTAATCCACACGAATTCACCTGCTTTGAAATTGTAATGCTTGGAAAACATTGCAAGAATGAAGTTGTTCAAGCAATAATAATGTAGTAAACAATGTTCTCGGCGCGATCAAGAAGCTAATCACAAAAACTGGCATTCCAAAGCTGCAAATGAAAATCACAGGTTGCAATTCTGAGACCGTTGTCGTTTGAATAAAGTGCGTTTCAATGCAACTTCAGCCTTTACTTTATTGAGATTCATTCAAAATTTCCATATAAACAGGACAGAAACCTGCTTATCAACCAAAACTAGGTCTCCCGAGAACAAAAGTAAAACCGAATCGGTTTTAAAACCGATTCTATCGTTTCTCACGTAGAGATTGGAAAATCTGATGGTTAACACCATACGGGAAAAATTGATACTCAGTGGTCAATGGTACGTGACAAAGTCAAATTATCGCAACACATTCTTTAAGATTGAAATTTCAGTAAGAAAATGGGTTCAATGGAGTTTTAAAGTAAATGTTAAGCAGGCTAAACTGAGTTAACACGCAATACTCAAATACTTACTCCGACAACCATGAATTAACTGATTTTCAGCATGAAAACTGCAATAAAAAAGGAATCTTTGGGGTTTTCTTTAGTGTTCTAGGCGCAGATCAAGAGGGAAAACTAGGTAGTGAGACTTTAGGATGTTTTTTAAACGGTATAAAAATAAAAAAAATAAAAGTATCTTAAAACACAACAAACCTTTGATTTTGAAACCTCCTGAATCCAATCTTTCAAAATGGCGTTCATTTTGCCGAGCACTCCAATTCTGTGCTGGAGTTCCTCCTGTGTCTCGAAAAGTTTGAACTCGTTGAGAGTCTCCACCAACTGTAATAACAAAGAAAAATATAAAAAAATTGAATTTTCTAACCGTTTCTGAAAGTTTGACGTCGGCTGCATCTGGTTTTGCGGTAGAGATCGGCTGACTCACCCCTAGATATTTTGTGTCTTCTACCATCTTCCCCCTGAAAATAGAATTTGTTATTCATTTTTGAAAAAAAGAGGAAATTAAAACTGAAAGCTGTTTGTTGTTTGAAAAGCTATTAAAACATGAAAATAGGCTTTTTTCAATTCAAAGAACAAATTTTCCACTTGAAATGAAACCCTTCCACGTGATTGGGCTGATAAAATAGACAAACAGACAAAAAGAGACGGGTTTTGGCAAAATGTCAAAGATACGCAACATTTCGGCAATTTTGCGTACAGCCTGCCAGCTGATCAGCTGGCGTCTTAGTAAGAATGCACAAAAGCGCCGCTACAGTATCCGAAAAATGGGGGGCGCTTGCTGACCTCAAAAAATCTTCAATTAAACGAAAACTAAGAATATGAACAATAAATTGTGTTAAAAAATGGTTGTAAATTGAAGGAATAAAGTATATTTTTTTTAAACTTAATCAAAAATGTAATTTGACTTTTTAATCACAAGTACTTGCGAGAGCGCCAAGTTTATCAAGAAAATTTGTAACCTGAATTAAAAATAGATAATTTTAACAAGAATGAATGTTTTTTCAAGAATGTTTAAACAAATTTCTTTTCAAGAAAAATGTAACAATGAATAAAACACAGAGGACCCTAACATGTTTATCAATTTCAAAAAGGTAATCTACATATTTCTCTCGACAAACAAGTTTTAAAAGTATACACAGCAGAGTATCAGAGCCTGCCAACAGCAACAGAATTTTTAAAGAACAAAAAATTGATTGAATTGATTCCTCCATCACAGTGATAACTGAAAAAAAGCCATTTTGAATTGGAAAGCGGAGAAAAATGCACAGATCAGCGAACGTTCAATCGGTACCAAATTCAAATTTTAGATTTTTATTTTGTTGTAAGAAATGGCGAAACAAACAAAATGAAAAATTAAATGCACAAATCTTTTGAGGGAACATTTATCACTTTTCTCTGAAACACACTCAGTCAATAAACGCAAACATGGCGATTAAATGAAATGATGTAGTTCAAAGTCTTATGACGTACTTTTTTCTGGGAAACAAAATCTGATTATATGCCGTCAGAAATGAAATACGCAAGAACCAAACAAACGTGATAATTTAACGACAACACTCTAATTGTAGAGTCGATTAAAAGTTGAAAAGCTCAGTTGTTTCTACCAAATGTGTGGGGTTTCAAGGAAAAACTGAAGCAAGCAGACAAACGAACGGCGATTCCAAAAAATGACCGAAGATACAATTTGTGATCTTTTGAATCTGTTAAAGGCGAATTACAAACAGATCCATGCAAAAACAACAGGGAAATGTAACAAACAACATGGTGACTTGCTCATGTAAATATTCTTATATCCTGCTTACTTGTAACGATCGAGCCGGTTGTGGGACTGAATGAGCCAGTGAAACACTTTTCTAGGTAACATGGGAAAACACCAAATGTTCTTTTGGTTGAAACAAACTTCAGCTCTAATCCTTGACTTTCAGCCAAATCGAGAAATATTGCAATTGAAAAGAATGACGCAGTTCAAAATCTCATGACGTTCTTTTCTCTTTGACACAAAATCCAATTATAAGCCATCAGAAAAGAAACACGCAATAACCAAGCAAAAATGCTAATTAAACGACTACCCTCTAATTGCAGAGTAGTAAAAATTAGAAAAGCTCAGTTGTTTCTACCAAATGTGCCATGGTTTCCAGGAAGACCTGAAGAAAGGAGACAATTAAACAGCAGTTCCAAAAAACGACCATAAATACAATGTGATTTTTGAACCCGTTAAAGTTCAACTACAAACATATGAATGTAGCAAACAACAGAAAAATGTAACTAACAACTTGTTGACTTGTTCATGTGAATATTCATAGGAATAACCTGCTTACATGTGAAGAATCGAGCGGGTTGTGGGAAAGTGAGCTAGTGAAACACGTTTCACTACTTCAGCTCTAAACTTTGGTTTTCAGCCTGAGAAATATTTTGCAATTGAATGCATTGACGTAGTTCAAAATCTCATGACGTTCTTTTTTCTTAGAAACAAAATCCAATTATAAGCCGTCAGAAATTAAATACGCAAGAACCAAGCAAACTTGATAATTGGACGACTACACTCCAATTTTTTTGTAGTAAAAAGTTGAAAAGCTCAGTTGTTTCTAACAGAAATGCAGTGGTTTTAAAGGAACTTCAAGGAACGATCAAACAACTACAAAGTTGCCCTAAACAACGAACCAAATAAACAGTTTGTGATCGCCTGAACTCGTCAAAGTTCAACTACAAACAGATGAACGTTTCTCACTTGTTTCTATAGAGTTTTTATTGTTTTTGAGGAGACCTGGAGGAACGATCAAACAGCTACATACGTATTGGCTTTAAAACATGCCAATAATAAAATTTGTAATCCTTTGAACCCGTCAGAAAAATGTAACAAACAACTTGTTGACTTGTTTGTGTAAATATTCATGTGAATATTCTGCTACTTGTAACGAATCGAGCGGGGTGGGACTGAGTGATCCAGTCGTGTAGTGAACAGTTAGGTTTGAAAAGAGAATTCAGGATTTTTAGGTGGTCTAGTTATATTGTAAGAGCTTCGATTTTTTACATACACGGAAATTTTGGGTGATGAAAAGGGCAAGAAACTGCCCTCAGAGTAAATCCTTTCGTAGTGCTGACAATCAAAAATGTCGTGATCATAAAGCAAAGTGTGTGAACCCTGTACATTGTTTATTTTTCCAACCATATTTATAAATACTTGAGAATAATCGAATAAGTCTAAGAAAACGAGCGGGTTCAGCAACGAGAGAGAAGATAACCGTGCCGAGTCTGAAAAAAGCGGTTTTGTTTGAACTCCTTCGCAGCTTTAACTTTGATAATTTTGAAAACAATACAAAAGAAGCGTTGACCTACTGCTTTGTTAGGATACTGAGTTTTAAAGGATTGTACATTTATGGCTTTTCACTTTTTTTCCATATCTCGTTATCTCCCAATTCCTCGTTGTCCTAGTTTTCCAACACAAAACAGTCAGTAGACCAATTGTAATTAAAATCGAATAAATAAACAAAAATTGTAATTAAAGTCGAAGCAGTTGAACCGTTTTCCATATAATTTCTCATTCTTTCCGTCAGTCTATGTAAACGTTCTAACTTATTTTGCTAGATGGTTGATGTTCATGAACTGCCACAGATTAGTCGACGAAAAAGTACATTAGTAGGCAGTAAATTGTCCTTTAGATCATTTCCGTGATAGTACATTGATTTCCTATGAACATTTCCTGATCATCAAGATCATACTATTAGTTTGACTACAGTATGATAGATTAGTTTCGCAGTATCGCACTTGACTCCATTTGAAAAAGTTATTTTGCTACGAATTTCTTTATAGTTCGTGCCAAACCTACTTCGCCACAACGTGCCAATGTTTTGATGTTGTTCCTAGAGTAAAGAACGAAAATCGGCCGAAGAAGGTTTGGAAAGAGTATACTTTAAAAAAAACAGAACCTAACAAAAAGTCGCAGCATTTCAATAGTGTGAGGAACCATGACACTTTCATAGCTCAACCGTACTGAAAGATAGTTTTAACAACTTGCGCTTAGTTAGTTACTTTATACCTTTTCAATTTCACAAATCTTCAATAGAATTCTATCAATTTATAAATGGGCACATACCCCGTTTCATAACCACTCGGATTAAACTAAGTTCATTTCACTCAACGTCGTAATAGCTTCATAAATTCGTTGTTTGGGTATCCATCATCATCGGTTAATTGTTCTTTACTTCTCCATTAATTGCTTTAACCAATTTCCCACAGTATACCTAACGTGTAATCCGCCAAATTTCAGGGTAACGAGCGGAGCCAGCATTCTTTATTGTAGGTTTTCACCTTTACGACCCCCAAAACCCTACATTTGGCGGCTGTTTGGAAAATTGTAGTGTTCGGCTGGCAGAACGACACCTGCCGATTCCTGTAGCTGACCATGGCGGAACACCGACTGAAGAGCATCGAAGAACTGAGGGACATCGAGGAGGAAGGCGATGAGTCGTGAGTTTAATTTGATTAGCATTTATGGGTTTTCAAGCAAAAAACCGCTAATACAATTTTTACTAGATGTCTTTAAAGCAAAAAAAAAATCTTTCACGAAGTGTACTTAGCAGTAAAAACCCAACGTAGCGTTAAAAAGATGTTTGCCTAGTATTCCAACTTTAAGAGACAGTTTCCTTTATAATGAGGTACACCTTCGAATAACCCAAAAACATAGTTCCCAAATCTTTGCGTTATTAACGATTTTTGGTTCCGTGTGACGACTCAAAACGCCTCAAAAATTACTAACCATATGCAAATGTTTCTTGTCACTGTTACAGAAAACCAATTCGGTGTTTCGGAATGGGATTTTCCCAAATTAGTTTACTTTTCAAACGTAAAACGTAGCTTTGAATTTCAAAATATTTCACAAGCTTGATATTGAACTAATTTTTCGATCGAACAACGAAATTGACCTCGGTTTTCTCTTCAAGAGGAAGCTACTTCAAGTTTAACAATACAAATATTACGTTTCAAGCTCTCGATTGCAGTCGAAATAATGTCACAAAAGTTTCAATTCTGGTCGTGATTTTCTAAATATTGATAAAAGACAACTCGTGTTTTGCGCTTCAAGCTTTCTGCATTCAACAGCTAAAGTTGTACCAAAAAGATGCTAAGCTGAAATGGTTGCTAAACAATTGCCATCCCAGAAGCCTTCGAATGACTTTGAAATCTGCGGTGTAAACTATTAAATACAACATCTAGTAGTGACCGATGGAGCACTTGGAACCTTTAAAATTGTACATAGCGCTCCTTAGAGATCTTGATAACCCTGAAGTAAGCAAATTCGAACTTAAAGGAGCGGAAAATTGGTAAAGAACCAAATGTTGACAAGCAGGTTTGTTTGCGAATTCTGCTGATTCGTCTTTCAATTTATACCAAGTATGTCAAGCGTAAATAAAAACTAAGTTTGATTTTTGGGCGTTTGCTCAGCTGCTTTTTATTTGTAAATTGATCGTTTCAAATTTGCTTAAGACTTTATACAGTATGCGTTGTGGCAATATAAAGTCGCTCTATTTTGAAGGCGCCTTGTAGTTCATGCTCATATTAGGATCTTCGCTGTCAGTCTACCCTTATACTGCTTAGGAAAACCTTCTTTCTAATTAAAAAAAGAATAGGACTTATATTCGTCTCAAGCTAACTAACTTGTCCGTAGGATCAACTTTAGAGCATGTGTATATCTACAATGGTGACATTTATTTACCCTGAATTGCACATTTCCCGTTGAACAGTGTAGCTAAGTGGTTCCCGCGTGTTCCATTTTCATCTTCAACTTGTTTACAAATGGAAAATAGAACTTTCACCAGATGTTGATCAATCAAAATTTTGAACAGATTGTCTGAGATGCCGAAATCGACATGCTTTTTTTACCCCTGCCGTCTTCAATGCGAGAAATTCTAGCACCCGAAACACATTGTCTTCCGGTTTCAAAAGCAACAGACCCTTGTTTTGGCAGTCGGCTTTCATCGCTCGTCGTCGCTGAAGACCACTTTGTTGATTGTCACCGCTATTGATTGTGCTTGAAGTGAGCCGCTGAGCCGCTAAATCAGCACCTCAGGCCCGGATGTGAAATGGTGCCGGGGCTTAATTTATCCGCCGCTACCTACTTTAACGCCTTCTTCCGGGCACAATGAATGGCTTCCTCCAGAACCGGTGGGTGTGCGGGGTAATGAGCCATATAATCAACGACAACCTCTCGAAGATTACGTAGCATATCTTAAGTAATTTTAAGACAACAGTAAACCATTCGTTGAAACTTAATTTATCTTTTGTCTTTTTCAATGACTTTCAAAACTTCTTTCGAGCACTTATGAAAACTATAACTTTTACAAGCCATCTTTTGATAATACAAGTTTTCAAGCATTATTTGTATGATTTGTAAACATTTTGGAAACGAAACGAGCTGTATTAAAAATCACCTATTTAAAAAAACCAGTTATCCTTTAAAGTTAATCGATTTCTTTTGCCATATCATTTTCACAATTTGATACTTTTCTGCATTCTGGTTCATACAAGTGCCCTGACCGCATTTAAAACTGTCCAAACCTACGCAAAACTTTGTCAACATTATATTGAGCTAAGCTTTGCAACATCCCTGCCCTTGTTTCCTTTAGCCATAAAATCCTAGGGTCTCTCCTTTTTCGAGAAAAGATTGCTATGGCGAAAAATCTTTTGCTATAAAACGCACTCAGAAAAAAGCTTTCGTATCGTATGACCAAGTTCTTTCTTCAATTTCTGTAAATCAACTTCAAAAAAATGTTCTAAACCAATTTACCAGTTTCTACTTTTAAAGTTTTGTCAAGTTTTGCCATTTATAGCTGTACCTTGAATTTCTTATTGGAATTGTGTAAAGCCAAGAAATTCTGTCAAAATAGCTTTCAAGTAGTAGCATCCATTTCAAATTCATGGAACTGTTAAAGTTAGGGATAACTTCACTCTTTTCAAGTTTGAAATATAGCTACATAAAAAGTTTCTCAAGAGCTTCCCTATTGCTCGCAGGACTTTTTTTCTACGTATATATGTTTGTTTGGTGGTTTGTTTTCATATTTCAGTCGAGTGAGACCGTTATAAATTTGAAAACCTTGTGAATAAACTGTGAAAAGTCTTCATTTGTCTATTCAGCTTTCACACAAAGCTATTTCATTTGAATTCAACTTTGACAAATCATTGTTTTCCTTTCTCGCCTGGTTACAATAGAAGCCATAGGTCTCGCGACACTAATAACGGCCTGGAATTGTTGTGGTCCGGATCTGTTTCCTAGCAACTGCTTCCTTTACCCGCCCATTCTTTCCAATTTCAGGCCACACCCGCTCTCTCTCGCAACTTTCACACAAACACCCGGGGGCTGTCTTTCAAAGCAGACAGCGCCCAGTACCTCTTGCCAATTTCCGGCGGAAGTATGACGAAAATTGTTTCTTTCGAGCGACCAGAGCCTGCTTAATTACGTATGCATGTCCGCATGCAACATTTGCACTTTTAGGAGATTCGGGGGTCGCCCCAGTTTCCCAACTTCTCTCTGAAATTTTTCATTTCTTTAATTTTTTCTGTTATGCATCAATCTATGACTGTTTCAAGCCAGAAGCAATCCAGGATTTGAACAGCTTATGGTGTTTAAAAAGGTGCTATGTGGGCTGGGATTTCATATTTCATCCGATCATCCTGGAAAGTTTCTCGATTTAGCTTTGATGTTTACTCGGTTAGCTCATATGGTCATTCCACTGAAGCAGATTTCTTGAAATCTGACTGAAAATTCCACTTTTTAAGCCAAAAACTGGGTTCCTATCATGTTTTAATCATGTTACACCAACAACTTTGATTTTAGTTTTTCAAGTTCAACCGAATTTCTGCAGCATTCCAAGCTTCAAACAAAATCTATTGAAGCGGAGAGCGTGACTAAGTATCAATAATGCGCGAAGAAATGCTTACATGGTTAATCACGCTGCAGATGTTAGACCTCTCACAGCGTTCCGTGTTCATTTTAACAAACATCTTCTTGTATTTCTACAAAAAAAAATTCGGAGAAATCCAAAACAGTTGATAAAGGAATGCCTTTGAAACATGCAAAGTTTGACAGAACAACACTCGTAACAACCCTGAGGCACTTGTGGAACAGCAATGTTGGCTCACCATTGTTGACTACCAGTGGCACTTGAAGATGGGACTCTGCAATTCTGAGAAGACAGCTGCATTTTGAATTCTTGCAAGAAGAACACAGATAGAAATTGGACAGAGGGACAGAGAGACAGAGAGACAGAGAGACAGAGAGACAGAGAGACAGAGAGACAGAGAGACAGAGAGACAGAGAGACAGAGAGACAGAGAGACAGAGAGACAGAGAGACAGAGAGACAGAGAGACAGAGAGACAGAGAGACAGAGAGACAGAGAGACAGAGAGACAGAGAGACAGAGAGACAGAGAGACAGAGAGACAGAGAGACAGAGAGACAGAGAGACAGAGAAACAGAGAGACAGAGAGACGGAGAGACAGAGAGACAACAGAGAGACAGAGAGACAGAGAGACAGAGAGACAGAGAGACAGAGAGACAGAGAGACAGAGAGACAGAGAGACAGAGAGACAGAGACACAGAGACACAGAGACACAGAGACACAAACAACCTAAATACAATGAAAAGAAGAGAGATAGAAATAGAGATTCTCATACGATGACATCACTATTTGTCTCCTCTCACCCAGCTGCATTCATTACTTTTTGCACTTCTGCCCCAAAACAGGCGGGCGTCATAAGTTGGCTTGCGAAAAAAGTTTTCCACTTTAATAAAACTTTTAATAAACACAAATTCATTAATATTCAACAGATGTTTAGACCCGAAGTGCGGCGTACATCGGACCTCGCAACGGCGCTTTCCGCGCGCCAGCCGCGGCTGATGCGCAACAAGAGCTCGGATAAAGGAATCACCGCCAAGGGAAACAACATGATCGAAGCTATCCGGGTGAGTGTTTCCATTACCTTAAAATGATTGCGTTTTGTTTGTAAAATTATACTTGAAACCGGTTTTTACTTTAAATGCTGATCTACGGTTAAGGCCACTGTTTATTTCTATTTTAGAACACTGTTTTCCGAATGAGCAATGCATAATTTAGATAATCACTGTTATTTCCTATAAATCTTCAATCAAGCTTGTCAAAACAAGTATAATTGTGATACATTATAAGCACGCGGGGTGTTTTTGTACCAAGGGCTTACCGTATACCTAATTAAGGGTACAGTTAATGTTCACGTTTTCATAACAAAACATTTCAAAGAGAAAGTCAATTTGGAGTATTTTGTTTGAAATGTTATGGAACAGTACATAAACTATAGAAGTGAAAAACCGACTATTGGCGAAAACTAAACTTTAGGTAGGGCAGCTAACCTTAATGTTCAAAATAAATAAGTTCAATAATGAGACAAGGGTTTCACTTAGGAGCCTAACCTTAGCGCATAAAACACAAAAAGTTCTTTACGGAAGGAGGTTAGATAAATAGCTAACTTTAGTTTTCAATATACGCAACCGTATCTAAGGCAAACTAAGGTTCCAGTTAATTAACAAACTTTAATGTTCAAATTGCATCATTCTCACTTAGGTAATTCAGGGATTCTTCTGTTCAACTTAAGTGATTAAAACACGCAGCTGTCACTCACGTATACTTGGAGTTTAAAAATACCTAAAATACATATTGTCCATTAGGGTAAACTGGTTTTTCTGTTAAGCAACTAACGTTATGCTCAAATTTCAAGTGGTAAACCTATAAAACCTCAACTAACACAGCTCTCCTAAAGAAAACGAAGGTTTCAGTGAAGTAACTAACCATAATGAACAAAGTACACAATTTTTCTTAAGACACGCCTGTGTTTCATTAATGCCTTAAGGCTCAACGTGAAACATAACGTTCTTTAAGGCCAAATACAGTGTCTGTTCGGTACCTAAACTCAATCTCAAAACGCTAAAATACATATCGTGCTATAACTTTCATTAATATAAACGTGTTTAAATCAAGTCTTTAGAGTATTTTGCAAAGCAGTCAATTATAGAGTCCAGATTCCCTTTCTCTTAATTACCCTGTTAAATCTAATACGTTCCTCGTTTTTTCCGTCCAAAAGGCGAGAGCGCTTGCCTTCCGTTAATTGTCTGTGTCCAGTGGTTCTTAATCGAACTCCACCGCGTGTCTTCTCCCAGCCTGCATGTCTTTCCGCAAATTGAAGCTCAGTTCCGCCGAGTTGAAAAATGCAGTCACTAATAGCTGCTTCGGCTCGCAAATTTCATTATTTCCTAGAAATTCATTGAAAAAGGTTGAACTTTTTGTTTCATTCTTAACAATTTCGGCGGTTTCAGCTCAAGTTGCACTCGGACCGCGGCGAAGGCCACTCCGGACAGAATGGTTATGGAAACAGTCAGGCTCCTCTTCTATCGCAGGACCTCGACGGGTACACCGATGAAGAACTCCAGGAGTACCGCCAGGTTTTCAACATGTTCGATACTGGTATGTTGAATGAGTAATCAAAATGGGACCTTCGTTTAAGATCGTAGCGGGGCAATCGCTTTGGATGAGCTGGAAGCGGCCATCCGCAACCTTGGACTCGAGCAAACCAGGGATGAACTGGATCGCATCATCGATGAGGTAAGAAAAAAACAACCCCCACCACTTTGTTAGAACTCCAGATTAAGATTGGGTTCCCTAACTTGTTATTATAGAAAAGGTTTTAGGTAAGCTTAGGCGCAACTAAGGCGTATGTACGTCTCTCTGGCGCCTTTGGCGCCCACCACTTGCAGTTGTGGTCGTCTTTGTCTTCTTCTTCTTCTTAAGCACAAATATCTTTCTGAAAATCTGCCATCTTCCAAAATCTGTCAGTTCCTCAATTTCTCCCTTCGATTCGGCCGATGTTTCTTCAAAGGCTCCTGCTTCTTTGTCAACGTAACACGGTTCAAGTACAAAGATCTTGTGTCCTCTGAAAACCTTCACTACGCAGTTGGAGAACTTCAAAAATGCACGATGGAGCGTTCACCAATATTCAACATTGCTCAAAAACTAAATGTTTCCCGAGGAATCGATTTTATTGTAAAAATCTCTACTCTTGCTAGTTTTGGCTATAAAATGCATTCTGCCTAATCCACGTAGACCTTTAAAGGGGAACCAAATAGTTTTGACATGAAATTGTTTTGTTAAAGGGAGAGCAGTGCAACATGCAACCATCCTGATTTTTTCTCCTGGTCGTATTCTTTTTTTATAGAACCATAACAACAGAATTTGAATTTTACCTACCTGATAAATGCTTCCCAAACATCCACCTCCTAATCTTTGCCAGCGATGTAAATAGGTGTCTCGCCACCTTTATGACGCAAGGGGCTTTGCCCCCAGCTGCCTCGAGTTCAAAGTAATTAAACGTGTCTCTGTTAACAAATCTACCATAAGTTGGAGCCTACCCCCTTTGGTCTCCATCCGTGTTCGAAGCGAGTTTGTTGTTTCTTGCTCCAGTCTCTGATCCAAGCTAGCGGGCAATCCTCAATTAGGGCAGAACGTTTGTAGTACAAGGCCCGTGATTTCTGCTCATTGTGGTTGAATAACAGTTGGAGGTCCGAATCGTAGATTTGGTTTAGAATGGAATCGTTTTGAGAATCGTTTAAAAAATGAGAACGCCTTGTTTGGCAAAATGTAATGGAAGCGTTCACGGTATCCATGACATTCTAGCGTAGTAAATAAAGCCATGTTTGTAATAAAACCAATACAATAATAAAAGTCTATTTTAGCAACCATTAGATTGTTTAAATATAGTTCGCCCTTACGGTAATCTCATGTTTCCCCACGAAATTCGAACTCATTGAACGTGTGCTGACTTTCCGCGAATATCTACGGTTAAAACTGCCATACAGTTTCCCTTTTGTAAGTGTTTTATAAAATACTCTATGTAATTTTTAGATCTGAAGTTTTAACAATTTTTCAGGTCGACCAACGCGGAAACCATCAAATCGACTTCGATGAGTTTTGCGTGGTAATGCGCCGTCTCTACATGAAGAAGAGCAGCTGGAACGAAGTGGTCAAGGAGTGTTTCACCGTTTTCGATCGGGTTTTTACCATATGTTGCATAATTTGACGATAACATTTAGTCGGAGTCCGGTGTCATTTCGAAGAAGGACTTCCAATTCATCCTTCGCGAGTTCGGCGACATCACCGATCCCCAAGTGGTGGATGAGATATTCTCAGAGGTAAGAGACTCAGAAACCAAAGTGTAGCAACTTTCAGGCCGACGTGGACGGCAACGGTCTTCTGGACTACGACGAGTTCACCTTCATGGTGAAGAACTACATGACCGACGATGATATCAACTAGACGTCGATAAAGTGTTCGTTGACTGAGGTTTTCGGTGATTCGACGGGTTTCTGTGGGGATCTCGGCAGTTTTCTTAGGGCGGATCTAAGTCGGGAGAACAAGTGGGTCACGGCAACGTCCTTGAGCATCGATCCGCCGCCCCATCGCTCACTAAGAAACTCCCCAAACTTTTCCTTTGTTCTTCAAAGTCTCCTGATTTCTTTGAATTTGACCCAAATTTAGGAGAGATATCCGTTTTTGCTTGTTCAGAAAGCTTGTTTCTACACCCCCCCCCCCCCCCCCGAAATGAGCATGCCAGTCCTTATTTTTTGTAAATCACAAAATTAATCCGTGGTATAGACTGCTTAACAAGGGTTTTGCATCTTTTTTCAGCAAGATAATGGTGCTCTAAATCTACAGAAAACGGTGAAATACCCATGTTTACAAGAGATCGCGCCATTTGCAGTTCGCTACCGGTTTTTGCGCCAACGTACAAACGAATCACAACTAATGATCATTATTTCTTAGGGGATTTACTCCTGAAAACAGTTTCTTCTACAATTCATAATACCATTCCATTTTTTAAAAGTACATTTGCACGTTAGCGTCAAAACTTAGGTGCAAAGACCCAAAAATACATCTTATTTTCAGTGGATTTGTCGATTTATCGACCCACTAAACCACTTGAAACACTGCTTAACTTCAAAAGAATGATTCTTTATTTTGTATTTTAGGGAACTAGAAAAGCTTTCACCCAAGTTCTCAGAGCCCTAAGGGTTAAGGCCTTGGTGAGGTCAGGTTGGCGCTCGCTTTTTTTGTTTTGAGTCATTTTTCAAACGAAATTAAGATATGATTTTAATGAAGCAAAGAAATTCATTAAGTCTTACTTGATGAAACCCTTACATGTGTTTATTGAATTTGGGTTTCCATGTAAAATATAGTTTGTTTACATAATTTGAATGCAGTTCACCCCCGTATGGGATACTAATGCCGACTCTCAAAGGACAGCTGCACTGGAAATTGCAGTGGCCTTTTTTCACATTCAATTTCCGTGCAATCAAGATTTATGTACGTGCAATTTCCCCGAAAAAAAGTGAGGTTCTACGGCAAGAACCGATGATTCAGTGGTATTAGTGCACTTTTTCCTCCTGCAAAGGGTAGATGTAGATCCCGCTGAGCTCTGACCTTGCTCATTGAGATTTATGGCGTGGTGTGGGCTGGGTGAGGGGTGGGACGTCTCCAGGAGACCGCGAGCTAACGTAGGCCGGCCGTGGGGCGGCGATTGTGCCCGCGGTTACATTAATATGTGGGAACGCCGCGCTGGAAAGCACAATGCCGACCGAATAATGGATTTGTACGGTTCAGATGGAGATGGAGATCGGGTCACGAGATACCATTCAGTTGTGGTAGGGCAAACATAGAAAATGGGAAACATATTGAAAGCTAGGTTTATTACTAAACTCCGAAATTGACGCATTCGTGTCACACGGGACTTTCCCTCTCATCCGGTGTTTATAAAGTTCTATTGATGATACTAAATATACATTCTTGTTGAAAGTAATTAAGTAATGCCCAATTAGACCCAATAATTCTGTAAAAAAAACTTACAAATATGCCGCCCTCCTACATTTATAAACACTAGCAAAAGCTGAGCAATAATGGGTTCCAATCATGTTTTCGAACATTTTTTCCTGTTGTATAGCGGAAGCGAATAATTTTCGGTCAGGGTGAAAGGGTATGTCATTCCCATAGAAGAAAGAGCGTGGAAAGAAAAGAAAGGGTGTGGAAAGCTAGCTTTGGTATATAGATTTCTAAGCTGGCTTATATATTTTCATCAAGGATGTATAATGTTCAAAAGATAATATGACAAAATGCAAGTTTTATGAAGTGTTTTATTTCCGTCGTTCAAGTGATAAGTTTCACATTGTGAAACTGATCTTCGGGCGAATTTGAAAGAATCTCTTTGAAATGAGGTTATCTTAAAAACATGATGTTCAGAGCAGTACACAATCGTAAAATCTGCGGAGTACCCTTTGGATCTATCGAAACAGACTGAACTGATTTGACGAAAAAAGCCAAATTGAGAATAAATCATCGTTTTTTGCAGCCTTTTTAGGAACATTCGATCGAATCTGTACTCAAAATGCCTCTGTCAAACAGGGCCTTGAAAATGTTTGAAAAAAAAAATGAAAATGTTTCCGGTGAGAGGTTCCTATTTTACGAAGGAAACTCTTCCGGAACCTTTTTGTTTTCGTATTTTGCTTATAACATTTTTCTAGATAAATTTGAGGTTTAAGCCGGTTGAAATGTATTTGGAAGTGAAATTTACAACATGTGTAATATCAATCAAAAATCGGTTTTTTTTTTGTTATTCCCCACGTATGCTCTGACTGCTTTCATTTTTCGTTTTTCATATACAACTTATTTTATAATTTAAAAATCTTTCAGTAATTTACCTTAGCCACTATGTTGGCCCTCTTCCTCGTCGGCCTTGTCGCCGCTGACCCTCGCTCATGGACCACTGATGAAGGAGTGAAAATCGAGATCATCAAGAAGATCGGAGGTAAAAATATCTATATGTTGCCATAAGGTTTCGCTTTTCAGACTCCAAGTGCAAACTGAGATCCGAGGTTGGAGACACCCTTGAGCAGTTCTACAAGCTTACCAACAAGGATGGAAAGGTTGTTGGAAGCAACTTCGGTCAGAAGCCGTAAGAGAAACTAGGTTGAAAAAGCAAAGTTTGAAATTTCAGCTTCACTTTCGTTCTTGGACGTGGTGAGGTCATTCGTGGTATGGACATCGCTATGGAGGGAATGTGCGTTGGAGAACAGCGTAAGGTTGTCATCCCTCCTGAGGAGGGCTTCGATGATGGAACTTCGGTAAAACAAATTTTGAATTCGAAAAAATTGAGATGTTCAGGTTGGAGAGCACCTGTACTACTTCGTCGAGCTGAAAAGCTTGTTCCGCCCTCGCCCTGGAGACAAGTGGATTACCGATGAAGGAGTTCACATTTCGGTATGTCGAAACGTAACAATGCTCAAACCGCGTGGCTTAGCCGCGTCGCCAGAAAACTGAATTCGAAAACATTGTGATAGTCTATCTCTTAGCTTTTCACTTTCTCTGAGAAGACTCTGTGACGACTTTTGGAGCGATCTCAATGAACCCATTCCAATTGTGCCTGAGGCCTTTCAACGTACTGCGTGGGCTGGTGCCTAGCACCCAATTTCCTTTTTTGTGTTGTAATTAAACGTGACTGACAAATTGCACGCCATAGTGTGTGTGTGTGTGGGCTTTTATGAAAGCGAGAATTGGGGACCTAAGAAAAGGAACGAAAAGTTTTGAATTCGGAAACAGTCATGTTCTCGAACAATACCCGTAATTTGGTAGTGCCCCTTCTTTAACGGACTTTCGGAAAAACACATATTTGACGGTTTTCACGTTTGAAGATTTGAATTTATACTAATGTACCGATCTTTTGGATTTTCATACATACCGATGGGAAACATCTGACATTTCTTTTTTGAATGACAAACACCCGATTATATTGCTCGCAGGGGCCGTTCCTGCACGCGAAATATGGGGTTTTTGGAGGACGAATGGAAGAAATTGTCACGCAAAAGTATCTGCGAGGGGTTGAGACAATGGCGGAACTGATTGGGGACAGACTTTGAAAGAATACACTGATTTTATTCCTCCATAACCTTTTTACAGGTTACCCACGAGATCGACGCCGACGAATGTGTCAAGGCCAACGTTGGAGATACCCTTCACCAGCAGTACACCCTTCATCTTGAAGATGGAACCTTCATCGACTCCAGCTGGAGCAGGAACAAGCCCTTCATTTTCAAGAAGGGAACTGGCCAGGTTATCCAGGGAATGGAAATTGCTATGGATGGCATGTGCGAGGGAGAGCGCCGCAAGGTCGCCATCCCGCCCGAGATCGGTAAGTTTTTCTGAGTTTGTATCGTGTCTGTGTGTCTGTGCGTCAGTGTGTCTGTGTGTCTGTGTGTCTGTGTGTCAGTGTCTATGTGTATCTGTGTGTCTTTGTGTATGTGTGCCCTTGTGTGTTTGTATGTGTGACTGTGTTAAGAAGTGTATCTGTGTAAGTGTCTCTTTGTATTCTTTATTTTAACTTTTGAAAAAGTAAAACTCCCTGTTTAGGCTACGGAGAGAAGGGAAGGCCGCCCAGGATCCCAGGAAACTCTTGGCTCCACTTCGAAATCGTCCTGGAAAAGATCATTCCTGCTACTAAGACAGAGCTCTAGATTTAATTTATGCCATAAATGTTTATAATTGTTCTTGATATAATATGCATAAAGAATATAGTATGACAGAGATCGACTACAACAAATGGGGGCGAGATTATCAAACACCCGAGGGCATTACCCAACAAAGAGGTACATCTGAAAGGTGGAATAAGATCTATTGGTTGGGGAGATCAGTACTGATCCCAGAAGTTTCGTCGGACGTTGGGGTCTTGGTAAGGAGCACGAGGAGGGGGTTGATTACCCGGGGGACCGAGTGGAACTCCGCTGCTCCAGGCAGGAGATCTACCATGCCAGGGAAGACCATCATCAAAGCCACTGCCACTGAATAAAAACTATTTTAAATCACCGAAACAACCGTACCTTGGGCGAGATTGTGGTTGTTGATTGAACTGGGGATTGGGACCACGCATTGGCATACCTCTGACTGGGAACACGGGAGGAGAGGCACATCGAGGTCGCAAAGGCTGAAAAAAGTAGTTTCGATAGTTTTTAGGCCACCGGCGTTACGACATTCACCCTGCAAGACCCCAAGGAATGGATTTATCAACTTTCTGCGTCGAACTTTTCCGTTTCAGTGACCTAATAGAATATTGAGATTGACCACCTTTTTGTGATTTATACTTGCGTGCAGCAAACCACAGAATGTATTGCGTGCGGGGTATATTGCAGTTTTTCAAAGGTTGAATGTGATTGACAGATTGCACGCCACCGCTCTAAGCTTTTCGTAACCAGTATTCCAAAGCGGGGACAGGTGAACGAATCGAGGGGCCGGTATATTGGTAAATTTAAGACACTATTAAGGTTGTTGGCTAAGTGAGTCAAAAGGTTGGTCCTTAAATTCACCCCAAATAAAGTGAAATATATTATTAACGAAGTTACGTTAAACGAGCTAAATGAAAACTTTGATTCTACGAAAGACATGACAAAAAGACTAAGGGTCTCAACGTAAACGGTTATTTACTAAAATTTTTGGTAGAGCTAAAACAATTTCGCATATATGTATTTTCCTATTTAGCAGATACTTTTATGAGTATCAGAACACGATCCTTGGTCGCTTGGCGGCTCTCAACTTCTGGAACGCTCGGGTTTCCCCGCAATAACCCCCGTGCTGCCGGGATTTCACTATCGGGGTTCATTGAATGTGCTTGTAAGTGCTAAGTGGAATTGTTAGTGTCTCTCAAAAAAAAAAAAAATAGAACAACGATAATTTACCTGACTTGGCAGTTGACTCCACGGCTGCAAATGGTCCCCGGGAGGAGGACGGAATGAATTCTCCCTCCTGTCTTCAAACATGTTGCATCTGATTTCTCTTTCCTGACGAGGTCTCTCGTAATTGGGTCTGTCGTCCCAAGGTCTCTCATCTCTCTTTCTATCGTCTCTAGCCTGGAATCAAAAAATGAAACAAAATTCAAACGTGATAACTTACATATCTGTCCCAAGGATCAGTTCTTTCCAGAGGAATGGATTTAAATTTAGAAGCAGGTTCTACTCGTTTTTCTTTGTCGAAGTGAGGTTTTCCGTTGGGATGAGGCTTCTGAAAATGAAAACAAGTAAAATCAACAAAATTAGGCTAACCCCTGGTTTTTTGATTTCCTTATACGGAGCCTTTGCAGGGCGGGGTTCGTCGTTGTCCTGAGAAGCTCTGCGTTTCCTTGTGACGTCCACTAAAATTGATTTATATGTGGAATTTAGTTTTTTGACTTACCATTTTTCTGTTCTACTCTCGGCTTGGGCTCCACTTTTGCCTTCACCTCAGGTTGTTTCCTAGGCTCCTTGCTTTCCATTTCAGGCCTGGGAGTTTTAGGCGGGAACCTGGGCGATTTCTCGACCACGACCTGGTCAAATCGTGGAGTTTGGTCAGGTCGGGGCGTTTTTACGTCCTTTGGCTCGTGTTTTGACTTATAGGCACTTCCATTCTGGCGAGGAGTAGCCATGAGTCCATTGGAGGATTCAGGAGATGTGTTGAAAGAAGATCCATGGGCAACGTGAAGTCCCTTTGGAACGATTCCTGAAATCGAAAATGTTTGTTTTAGATTGTATGTTCACTAAGGAGTTCAGTTTTCTCGAAACCGCGGAAGCTGTGCTGTGCAAGGTCATCGAGGGCAAGTGTAGTAAGCTGAACACAAAATTTACAGCGCAATGTTGCTTGGACTACAGTCTAAATGATAAGCAGCTTCCTTCCAATTTGCAATTTTTCTAAAGTCATTTTTTCATAAAGAACTATGCTCGCGTACCGCACTTGCGCTTTGCGGTTCACGGCTGCACTTTTGCACTGGACCAAAGCTTTGAAGCGATAGAAAACACATGATCTGCGTTTCGAGCCGAAAGACTCGAAACGCAGCCTGTAAAGGTTTGTTTTGGCTTCGAGTTGTAAAAATAAACATATCATGTTCTTATCTGTGATTGCCTGGCTTTTCGTTGCGGGACTTCAATTTCAAAACACAAGCGGCTTTAGACTCTCTTGCAAATGGGAAGCTCAGGTGTTCGCACAGTTTTTGCGGTTTCATGCTTGTCCCATCAAGATACCACGACCAATCAGTTCTATTTGAAACATAGTTTTAAGTATTGTTTTCATGAGGGTAATTGCGTGGTGATGATATGTGACGTAGATTTGGTTAACTCTCTTTGCCAGATAGCAACGCACTTGGCAAATTTTGGCGACGTTTTTTTGTTGAAAACTGTTTGCCTTCGACATATGTGTTTAAATTTCGGTTCCCATTCTAGAAAGTGCAAAACTCCACATTGTGAATGCAATTACAATTTCACGAAAGCATATGTGACGCGATTCGAAGGCCTCGATGACAAATCTACCTTTTCTGAATTGTTCGTTTTCGGCCAACAATCGCTCATTGTCCTTCTTATAAGCCCTGTGCTCGAACTGCAGCTTCTTCATTTCATTCTCCAAGTATTCGTTTCGACGCTCGGCTTCTTCACATCTATCGCTGAACTAAAAGGATAAATGTAAAAAAGATCAACTGTCGAACGAACCTCAGCATGTTGTTGGATCAGCTGTCTCTTCTCGTGAAGGGAGCCGGCAATTTCATCCAACAATCTCTTGTGGTTCGATTCAACCACTTGGCAGTTCATGCACTTCTGCTTTGTTTCTGTAGTAGAAAAGTAGAAAAAAACAAGAAGAATTCTTACTTATGTACATTGTGTCGGCAAGGTTCTTCAGAGTCTTTTCTCTGTCTTTGTTTGCGAGGATAACTTCGCGGTCTTTGTCTTCCATGTCCCTAGAAAAAGTTGATTACACAGAGTACATAGCCAGTAATCCGTAATGGTCTATTTGTTCTTTTTTTGGACTTCACAGAGTTCATAAATCAAGACGTTGTGCAAGAGACACAGGCAGGAGCAAAAGCTTAGAATACTAGTTTTTGCAAACCGTAGACGACAAACTGTAAAAGTAAACTCTTTTTTTCGAACTTCACTGTTCCGGCTAGAAGCACAACCAAATGACCTTTGGTGAAGTATTATTAACCGAGTTTATTTTTACCTTATGCGATTTTCCCATCATGGCTGCGTCTGATAACCGTTGCATCGCTTGTCTACTTCAGAAGAAGCTTAATAAGAAGCTGCCAAGGTATAGGAGAAACACTTCAAGATGAAATGCCGGATCTTGTCAATAGTCCTTCGGCAAATTTCAAAAGTAAGTGCATTTATTGTGATGGCGTTGTTCGAAAATCCTTGGAAAGCACCAAAATATTGGTGCTTGGAAATGGCCAATACTGGGGCACGCCCTCTTTCGCCCAATGTTGCTTTGACGAGAAGTATAGAACTGCTTGTAGTGTGGCATTTCAAACAGTATTAACTTAATCCATTGTGTTTACACCCGAAACCGTTGGCATGTTCGTCATAGCACATCATGTGAATGCTCTGATTAACTGTCAGAGATAACACCATCGAGGTGAAAGTTTTCTCGTTGTAAAGTTGTAAGTTGATTGTTTGTGTTGAACCTGATGATGGTTGACGAATATATTTCATCATTCACATGTTCACTGAATATATGAATGAAAATTCAAAACTTCCTCGGACTTCATATGTATGAACATAGTGATGCCGCGAAAGAAAATCTCGTATTTATGTGAATATAATGGTGTGAACCCGTATTTCCGTATTTATGTGAATATAATGGTGTGAACGAAAAAAAACACGAAATCGAAAAAAACAGCTCAACTACGAAACAACATATAGATTGTGTTTGTGCATGTCAAAAATAGATAGACATCACGGGTGTGTCAGTCGATGTTACTTTCTGTATAACTCTCTGTGAGATTCAATGAAAACGCCAGAGTCAACGTACCCAAATGAATATTGAATTGAGTGAATTATCTTTTAAATGACGCGCAACTGTGCTTTTGTTAAGATTTAATTCCCTGAATAATTGTGGATCCTGAGCCGCCAAGCAGAAAAAATTCTAGAAGAATTTCCCGACCTATCATCAGGTCCCAGATCCGCATTTGTTCTGTGCATAAGTGAAAACTATTCCTCGATAAGTCATGAGCCAAAAGCGGAAAAATTTTCGAACCGAGAAGTTGCCCTATTTGACACTTTTCTAAGAGTTTTGCTCGACATGTCCCTTAATGTGATGGTTGTTTGTACTGCAGTTGTGTTGCTCTTATTTTCAGCGCTATCATTTTATATCTGCTTTTGTATTGCTTCTTGTCGTTGTTTCAAGCAGTGTGGAGTTGTCGAGAAAACCGCGGAACGTTGACGTAGGAAGGGAGAGGGGGCGCGCGAAACAGTTGTCGCAGTGGGTGTGGGCCGATACTGCGCGGAGGAAAAGGAAGTTAAGATTGCTCGAGGAAGTTAAGAAACAAAACCATTTCGTAACGGAACAACTTCGCCTTCCCTTTCTTTGCTTATTCACACAAATTCTGTTTTCCGAGTCATAGAGACGGCAAGATCCTACGCATCGCTGCCAGATCGCTTTTTGTGAGCAGCTTGGGTTTTTGATGTGCATCGTCACAGAAAATGCACCCACTGATGTACATACAAAATGAAAACCATAAGTAAACAAAGAAAGTCACAGTGAAAAAAACTCACTGTTGCAAATACTCAATGAAAGCCTTGGCTCTGTTCAGCTCCGAATTCGTGATTTCTACTTGGGCTTTGTACTTTTCACGCTCAGCTACCCTGCACTTGTGCGCGTCATCCATCTTTTTCTTTCGTTTCTAAAAACAAAGCTTTTAAATGGGAAATTCTCTTTCCCTCACCAGAAATTCCTCCGCCGTTCCTCGAGCTTCCGAGAGGCACTCCATTTTGAAGAACTTGAGTTCCTTAGCCATGTGCTCAACGTCGCATCGCAGATTATCCAGACTCGTTCGATTTATGTTTCTAAAGAGCTAATTATTAAGGTAATTAAGGTAAACTTACACAAGTTGACTGATGAATCCAGAAACACTCGTCATGGTTTCAGTGACCTTCTTATTCCTCGTTTCAAGTGACTCAATCCTTGACTTCTGTTGCTCGATTATTGTCTTACTGTAAGTGACACTTCTCATCAACCACTTGGGAATTTCAGGTACTTCTGTCGAATCGTCTCTGAAACCAAACTTTCTTGGCATTTCTTTCTTTCCTTACACTTCTGAAGGTAGAGGTAGCCGATCAGTCTGAGTCTTCTCCAAATTCGTAGCCTTCTCATGCAGTTCACAACCAGTTTGTGTACCTTCATCGTACTTGGCTTTGGGGGTAGGTTTCATCATCGAAGCGATGTGCTGAAATGAAACAAGATTCTTCGAAACCACGACTTGACTTACAGATAAAGTTGCTTTGATTCCACTTTCCTGTGGTCTTGAAACAGTTGATACCTCTTCATAGGCATATCCTTTGGGTAATCTCTTTTGTGTAGTTGGTGAAGGCTGAATACAAAAAGTAATAACTAAACTGCAAACGCGAACCTTGGGAGGAGGTTTCTTCTCCGGTTTTTTCTCTGGTTTCTTCTCTGGTTTCATCTCCGGTTCTTTTTCAATAGAAGAGGGATGAACTCGGCCGGTCGATTTTCTGGCCTGCATCTTTGGACGTTTTCCCTTTCGAACAGTTGATGTTGTTGGATTCGCTGGTGAAGGTGTCTAAACAGAGAAGATTGATACAGCAGATTGACTTTAGAAAAGAGCGTACGAAAAATAAAGATTTACTTTAGAACTGTGTATATGCAGAACTACTAAAACGATCATTAGGGAGGTATCTAGAAACCCAAGAGTTTTTATACACTGAGCTACCTGACGGACGCTAAAGAAACCACGCAGACACGTTTATCACTTGTTATTGTTCATGAACATTTAGTAAGCGTGTTGCGGACATCTGTTGCCTGGAGCGGTGTTGAGGTTGATCCATTCAGATTGAACGGTGCAATTTGCAGACAACATTTCTATTGAAGAGCGAAGCTTGACGCATTCAGTTCATTTTCTGCTTGCTTTTCCAACTAGAAGTATTTGTTCATAGAGGGAACTTTGAACACCCCAGTTGTTTGTTTGAACACCCCAGTTAGTTGTGAACACCCCAGTGGTAACTTAATCGAAAGAAACCCCAGTTGTTGTTAGAATCCCAACATATGTGTGCCTAGCCATACGAGAAGAATCAATTGTATTGGAACAAGTAGCACAACCATAAGAACCTAGACTCTAATGAATCAACAACAGCATTGCTCGACTGTTACGGCCAGTATTGAACCTTTCTGAGGTGCAAGGATATTTCAAGTACAGGAAAGAGTTACCAAAATTGTTTACTTCAAGATCGTCTAATCAAGAAGGCTTTCAACGACTTTCAATGATGCAAGAAGAATGATCAAGTGGAATGTTTCACTACATCATCATTTACAAGCGATTTGTTCAGACAAAGCTTCCCAAATGTCACTTTCCTACATTGCACTGTGTTTGCTTATGCCTTTGAACATAATCAAACTCATTACAAGAGGCGTACATTGAAAACCTTCCATGAGCTTTTGGCCATGTTAATATGCAATTTCTGATAGCTGTCCCAGTTGAATCATGTGTTACTACTGTTGCGTTTAATAATTCTTGCATTTTATTTGTGCATTTTCGAAATAAAAGAACGTAAAGTATGCTTAGAATGAAATGACAACAGAGCTCCATTGCATAATCATTCGTTTTCATACACATGTCTGTAGGCAATTCTTGTTGGCTTGACTTTACCATTTTCGATTCAAGTTTTTCTATTAAACGCGCATGGATATAATCAAAGTAAACAAAAACAAAGTAAAAAAAGTAAAGGAAGAAATAAGAACTAACCTCGTCCGCTTTGGAGGCAGGAGTTGTCATGGAACTTGAACCGTTTTCATTCGACTCCTTCAAAAATTAAATTTAGTAAATATTAAAACAAAGAAACATACATCTGGAGAACCATCTTGTGACGAATCTCGTTTGCCGCTTAACGCTCTTTCTACTCCACTTTCGTCGACGCTAGCAGGAGGAACTCCACTTGAACCGTCGGCGACCAGTACTTTTGGAGTTTCAACAGAAGCCAAGGGCATTCCATCTGAAAAGAAAAAAAAGAAAGATTAAATTTCGAAATTGTGACAAACCAATTTGACATTCCATGTAGGAAATGGTCTCCTTGTTGAAACGGTAATACCCTCCGAAGTGACCTCCGCACCCTTGATTTACACATTTGTAAGCCCAAGTGAACTGGGTTGGCTTAGTTCCGCGGGGAAGCTGAAATTAATATTTTAAAGTTGAAAAAGAGCCACTTGAATTGAAAAAATTTATACACACAATTTAAAAAGTAATAAACGCGCTATGAATGCAAAGCGCAATTACAAAAGGATCGGTTTTAATCCCGTTTTAAAATGTATAGTTAGGTTGTGAAAATTTAAAACAAAGTATGCCTTTGTGTTTTGTTAAAAATATATTTTAACGATTGTTAATTCTTATTTAGCTTTTTCAGTGATTTTAGCATAATAATAAAAAAGGTGAATTTTTCCATCAATTTTACGCAATACAGGCATCCTTTTTATTAAAATAACATTACTGTTTAAGTAACGTTAAATAAATTTTAAAACAAACTATTTATTTAAAGAAAAAACTGAAGTTAGCAAAGCGAGTAGGTAAATGGTGTTGTCTCGGAAAAATCGATAATTTAAATGCATGCGGAAAACCAGTGGTTTTCCGATTTAGAGTTCAAAATTCAAAACAATAGTTTATGTTTTTTAGAATAACAGTTTAAATTTTGTACTATTTTGTAAAATTTAAAATTCGAATTTAAAAAAAAAAACATCAAGCAAGGGTTGATTTTTTTTTCCAAATTTGGTTTCGGTATGTTTTATTTTTTAATCTATCAAATGTCTCCAACTTCCAAAGAAAGTTTTTATAGTTTTATATTTACTACATTTAGATATTTTCGTTCTACTCGTTTGTACATTGAATTTTCGAACTAAATCAACCTTCAGTCTTTGAACTGCCATAAAATCAAAATTCCGGCTACAATCTTCCCTAAATAGCTCTTAAATCCGCTTATGAAACGTTTAAAATCCGATCTTCAAACAAATCAAAATTCGTCACTCACCCCTTTTCTTATCAGTCGTACTTGTTGAAAACTCCCAGCAGATCCGCATTTGTCGCATGTTTGCTGAGCATTTGAAGCGTTTGAACTTGTACTCTGAACAGTCTAAAAAACAAAATACAAAATTTAAAATTAAAATCACAAACCTGGTCTTCAGCATCCATCTTCACGTCGTCTTGATCTCGATCGGCCTCCTCCATTGTCTGCACTATCGCGGGGTCAATCGACAATTATCGATTTTTCCAATAAAGCATGTAATGGCATAGCCACGCGAAGTAAAAGCGATTTTGAAAACCCAAAATCATTTATTTGTTGTTGTAAATACAGAGCAAATTAAAGCTGAAGCACATTATGTCGCATATCACCGATATCCAAAAAAGCTAAAAATACAATGGGGAAAATGCATTCAATCATTTGATGTGAGCAGGGTTCGAATTGGAACAGAGTAGTGTAGATCCCGGATATTGTTTTTCTGTTTAGCCGGGAGAGGCAATTGTGACACATTGGAGTAAGTAGTACGGCTGGCAATAGCTGCACGACAAAGGTCCTAAATGACGTCATTCCACCGAGCAATCTCTTTTTTTTTACCTGTAGGGAGAACACAGTGTTACGGGGAAGGGGGTTGCTGAGCAGTGGCTCGAAGAAAAGACACCTGAAACGATGAAATGGAAATATAGAACCTTGAAATTATACTTTGCAGGGTCTTTGTAGTTCTCGATGAGCTGGGTTACCGAAGGGGCGGAAAAGACGGCTTCGTCTAGGATGTCGAAGCTGAAGAGGTTCCGGCCTTGTTCAATCCGTGCATGGAGAATACGCTGGTACCGGCGGAAGGAGACGGAGAAGAGGTACTCCGATTGAGCGCTGTCGCGGAGGAGGAAAGTGCCTTAAAATTGAAAATAAATGGATAAACGAGGTCGTTATTTGGTATACGACACACAAGTTCCTACCCCCTCCCCACAAAAAACAAATTGTTCAACCTGGGGTTATGTTTCTGTACGATGAGGGTATGCCTCCTTGCTTGCTGTTTGTAGCCTTCGACCGCTCAATTAAGCGGCCTACGGCCGCAACAACACTTTGTATATTTGTGAGCTCATTGGAATTCACAATTTTAACATATTGGACGGACCGCAAACTCGGAAGTGGTTGTAAACTAGGGGTTTTCACTAACTTAGGGGTTGAGAAGGAAAAGCAGGAGGGTAATGTTTAGAAGGAAAGTAACGAGGATTTGTGCATAAAATGTTGAAAAATCAAAGGAAAGCTTAAACTACTAAACTAAAAGGAGAAAATATCCTTGCATGTGAAGGGTGGGGGGGGGGGTGTATTATATAGATAAGGAGAGGAACGAATAAAGGAAATCAAAAAAGTATATAAGTACCTACCTTCCGGTTTCCCAGCTAGCAAGCTCTCCGCCTTGAAACGGTCCATAGGTCCCCAGTAGTAGCTAGCGGCGTAAATTTTATCCACCTCCGGGATAAGATGATGGGTGAACTCGATTATGCGGTGCACTGCAATAAAAGTAAAAATTTAAAAAGAAATTCAATAAATCAATACCTGGATTAGAAAGTCTTCTGTCATTATTCGTACCTGGTGGTACAAGGAACGGCTGACGTGCCTGATCAGGAGCCCTTAGCAAATGAACTGTGTAGACCAGATGCCCATTTTCACGAAAGTCGTCATCATCGGAGTCGGAAACCTCCCCTGAGAAGCAGGGACAGAAAGGGGAAGAGCGGGCCCTAGAAAAGAATAAAAATAAAAAATTTTGACATTTTGTAAACTTACATTTTGAAAACTTTGTTGTTTCGAGGTGAGAGAAGATGGGGCATCTCACCTGAAAGAACAGTTTGAACTTTTGAAACGGTTTTTGAAGTGACTTGTGACTTGGAGAAGGTGAATCAGTGGAAAACAAACAGAGCTGAAAGATACCCGGGCGACCCAAGTACGCGCCTAACCGAAAAATGACTTTAGAAAAAACGTGTAATTGTTCATCTGATGAAATCGAATCATTATGATTCAACAGAGAAATAAACAGTATGAGAAACGCACGTTTTGAAATAGTTTAATGCTATGATTCAAACCGAAATGATAACAAATTTCTAACCGAACAACAACGTGCCATTGTTTCTCTGTTGAACAGATGTAGGGTCAATCCAACAGCGCAGCGAAACGTTCGCCAATCAAACGATACATAGGTTCGGGCTTAACCAGAAATGGATTTTAAAAATGTGTAATATTGTTCATCTGTTGAAAAGAGGTTGTCTCTATACAACAGCGCAATTCAGGAACATTTTGATCTAAAGTGTGACAAACGCGCGCTTCTGACTCATTTGAATCACACATATGCCTGAATACGAAACTCTATGTTATGAAAATCGGTGAATTCGGGACAATTAGTCGCAATAGGGTGTATAGGCCTTACTATGTAATCGAAATGAATGTCCGTAACCGGTACCAAGGAAGAAAAACCCGCGATAAACGAAAAACGAAGAACTGGTATTTTGGGCGCGCGGAGATGTTTTTTGAAATAGAAAACTGCCAATGGGAAAAATTTTCGCGCCCTGCGATGAAACAGCTGGCCACCCACACGGTTGGAGAAAAAGAAAATGCGACGAAATGAGAAATATCTCGCGCCTTTTTACATGCAGCTGGAATTTGAAGTGTGAAAATTGTGTTCTTCTGCAAGGAGTCGTTTCTGTGTTATGATCAAACTTTTCCATAGAAAATGGCAAATAACTGTGCAAATGATTTGCTGCGGGGGAATCTAACTGTTTGGCGAAATTTTACGCACAAAAAAGTTTTTATAAAAAAAAAACAGCTTGGACTAAAAATGACAATATTTCTCATCATTGGAGTAGAACTTGAATAAAGGATTGCTCCAAGAAACCAATGAACAAGAAGTTATATCGAATTTTGAAAAAAAAACTTTTCACTGTTTTTATCCCAGTGTGAGACATGTTAAAATGTTAAAAACATTGTTTTGAAAAAATTACAAATAAACATTGTTTTCAATGTTTAAAAAAACTTGTTTATAAAACGAATCGATATGGTGAAATGCTTCACGTTTGCTCAAATGCACAAGTTTCAAATTGACTAAAAAACCAGAGAAGGTTTGAAATAATTTTTCCAAGTGATTCAGTGTTTTCACTGACTAGAAGAAAGAAATCTGGGTTTAGAAATTACTGTGCGAAGGTTTCGCTGTGGTATAAGTTTCCCTTTTTTGCACAAGGTACCCTAAAAGTTACCATAAAAAGAAGTTATGAATTTGGTATATTTCCTAGCTCGTACCTCAATCATAAAATTGTCGAATTGTTCGAAAGCAACTTTCCAGGTAACCTTTTTACTGATACCATTGGGTCAATGTGTAGGTTAAGGTATGCTTTTATGCAAAAGTTTCACTGTTGTCCCTTTGTATTTGAAATCATTTAGCAAAGTCAAGCTGAGTTTAAATTTCACCATGCTGCAGAATGAAATTGTGAAATTTGGCTTCCTAAACAAGCGTTCAAAAGTTTCGCTGTGGACTAATTTTACCGTGCTACAGTAAGAACTCAACAAAAAAGGCACGAGTGAAAGGTGAAAAGGTGAAATCTTATTTTGTAAGATCATTTTGAAATCAATAGCCGCGAAAGGAGAGCATTCGCACTCGAGACTAGAATTTATTGATTTTGCCACTTTCCTCTCAAAAATAAGAAATTTTTTTTTCGCAAATTCTGCAAACTCACCCTTTGTATTTTGTAGTAACTCCGTGCAACTGTAAACTAATCTACACTTATCGGGTCTCTTTTTTCCTACTGAAACAAGGGCTCTGAACTTCTGACGTTACAGATTGGAAATGTACGGCCTTTCCTTCAGAAAACATCGATAAGGCCTTGCCCGGAACCGAGAGACTGATAAGAAGCCAGTGATTAATAACAGGCCCAAGGTGTTCGCAATGTCACAACGCACCCGATCTGTCGCCGCCCGGTCGTCGTAGGAACAGCGAACGCCACCACGTGGTCAACGACGCTTCTGCAAAGAAAGAAAAATGAAAATGGCATTCAAATTCAAGAAACTCACCCTCTGGTTGAACTCGACGCGGTCCGTCACGCTGGTGTAGATCATGTTGCCCACGACGAGAAGGATGAGACTCAGGGAGATGAAGATGACGACGCCCGCCGCTCCCCGGATCAACATTGCCCCATAGTCCGGAGCTTTCTGAAAATTGAAATTTCAAATGGAAATGTTGAATTTCGTTTTTGAAAACTTCATTTTTCAAGAAGAACTGCCTATCTTCAAAGTGAAAATCAGTGTTTACCGTGAAAATCGACCGCACTCAATTGTTTTGGAAACAAAGCCTTTCAAATTGAATTATGGAATTTCCGTTTTGAAGCGATCATTTTTCGTGAAATATCCGTGCGTTTCCCCGTCAAAACAAGAAAACACCGTGAAAATAAGTCTAAAATTCATTTTTTCGGTATTTTAGTGAAATAAAACATTGTCAAACTTAATTATACGAAATTAAACAGCATAAAATAGAAATTTTACTTTTGTATCGATTTTCATTTTTGAAACTTTATTTTCCGGCAATCAGATGTTTGCGATTTTAAAAATTCTTAGCTTTTTTGAAAATCAATAAAAAATCGTTTTCTTCAAGCGATTTTGAAATTTTAAACTTGACTAGGGTTTTTCTCGATACAACTTCATTTTCTTCACTAAGGTTATTTTAAAAATATATTTTTGGTGCCAAAAACGCTCAAAAATCGATGCAAATCTCTAAATTTTGGGCAAATGAAATTTTGTTGATTTTCAACACGTATATTAAATTTACAATTGTAGAATAATAAAAATGAAATAATAAAAAATAATTGTTACTTACCTCCGAAATCATAATGAGTAAAATTCGAGTCACTGATGTTACTGATGTAAATACGACTCATAGAACCAAAACCATACTCCTTTCAGCGAAGATTTTGATTTTTAACCCTGAAATATTAATATTTAAAAAAACATTTATCGAATTAAAGGCACCTGGGGCCAATTAGCAGATTTAATCAACAACAACCCGTAGTAAAAGGCAATACTCGAGGAGGTTAGCAATGGAGCGCGCCGAGATAATAACGCTTTCTTGAATCTGCGTTCAAAAAAGTTTTTAGAAAAAGGTTTTTAGATTTCTGGGGTAACTTGACTTATTAAGAATTTTGAATTATAAATAAGGACGTTTAAAAATCTCATTAAGTGGATTTAAATCGAATTCTAATTGGGTAAACGCGCTCCAACTAGAATGGGGTGCAGTCCTTTAAACAAGCGACAGCTGACTTGGATCGGGCAATTTTCAAGGGTGGTCTGAGCACGTGGTGTAAATAGACTAAAGGCCGAAAGACATGTTTAATTGTAAGCTTGTTATTTAAATTTTAAAAAATTAGTTTTGGCAATTTCATAAATTATTCGAGCTTTTGTTCATTTTTATAACCCTTTTCTTGACTTTTAGGTTTGATTAGTTTACAAATTTAATTAAACAACCTGTAATTTAAATTATTGTTTTTGCGAAAAAGCAAAACAAAACGAAGCGAAGTTGAAATTGATGGAAACGCTGAAAGATAGAAAGCGAAAATGGCTTTAATAGGAAAATGGAACAACATATTTGGGTTTTGTTTGATATCCACCAATTTTTTTTAAATTCATTAACTTATGGTAGTTTATAAGTGAGAGGTTGACAGTTCCAAAACGTTATGCTTGTTTTTTTGTAAATCTTGCAAAATTTATAAATTTTTTGACATTTTGTACAGCCTGGTGTACATCTTGATCAAAACCATTTTTTTAAATTGAACACCCACTGCCAAATTTAAACTTTCTGGCAAGCGTAATGTACAAAACTGCTTCGGCAGAACTGTTTTGCCGCCTGGCTTTGAACTACCAGTCCAACTACTTAGCCACTAAGCCATGGAAACACAACGTGAATTATTTGTTGGGTAGTATGGTTTTTTCAACCAGTCTCTTTCGCATAATGGGAACATTTTTTTAAACTAAAAGAGCTTAAAAAGGATATTTAAAAAGGTACGTTTAAAAATGCTTTGAACAATCTCTAACCGACCTTGAATTTGTATTTCTCGGCACATGAATCACAATGCGCTTTCCGTGAGCTCCTCACAATGCGCTTTCCGTGAGCTCTAATTGTGTGGTTCCCCCGTGAGCGACGGTGTCTTGCATTTTCGGGTCGGTTCCCAGGGAAGAAGGCAAGAAGATACGTTTCTTGCAAAAGTTTCGACGATTCCGGAAACTTTGAAATCACAGAAGCACACAAGAAGAAATGATCTTCTCAATACCACCTTCGCGGAAATGCTAAGCCTTATGTTAACAAATGAGTAGGTTAAATCCTTCTGGGGAGCACGTAAGAGTTTACTGAATGACAGCGAAGAAATATTTATTAAGACGATCCGTAGGGTATTCATTTCGCAAACAAACACTTTACGTCAACATGTACTTGAAAAGGAAGCCTAACCTTGTTATGTTTGTAATATGTATTGTATCTCTGTTTTTAAACATTTATTCATCAACACAAGGACATTGAAACTTCACTGGGCCATTGAAACTCAGTGAGAACTTTGCAGGGATTTTATAGCAATTCAAATCCTCAAACTATACTTTACAACACAAAGTGTTCACAAAGGAATAGATACTTTTTAAAAAAGAATTCGAGTAATCGCGAACCTACCCTTGATTTTGTAATTCTTGACACACGAATGTTCAAAGATCTGATTCAGAACTCCTGACTTCCAACTAGTCCAAATTTTTGTGGATTTTCTTTATCTTTCCGTGAGCCCCGATGTTTTCCAACTATGAATCGGTTTCCAATTACAAAGTCAAAAAGAGATGTCTCCTTCGACAATACCGGTCAATATTTGGACAAGATTGAAAATGTTGAAATCATAGAAGAAGAACGAATAGGAACTGGCGCCATAACGCAAACGCTAAGTTTACCAGCCTTGTTTTAAATCCTGCTGGGGAGCACAAAAGTTCAATTCAGTTAACTCTGTAACAGCGAATTTACAATAATGAAGACGATCCGTAGTTTATTCATTCGCAAGCACACACTTTCCGCCAACATGTTCTTGACAAGAAAGCAGAACCTTTTTATGCTTGTAAACATTGTATATCTTAAAATCTTTTTAAGTTTATTATCTTCCGCATAAAGCAGTAAGTTGGTGTTTCATCATTCGACGCTGCTGACAGGTTCCAGCAGACAGAAAACCATTTGGGCCAGTGAAACCCGCAGACCTCAAAAAGCGTAACCGCGTTGTTTTACGCATTGGTTTCGGAAACGAAAACGCCCATCCTACACCTATAAATACAGCCCTGCTGAAGGATCAACACTTCTCCCAGAATGGGTAAGATCATCGTTGGAGCTTCGGTAGCTACCTTGGTCTTTGTGGCCGGAACCCTCTACTCCATCGGTTCCACCCTCTCCGACATCAATGATCTGCAACAGCAGGTGCACACCGGAATGGAGCAGTTCAGGGTAAGTTGGTGTGATTGAGCTGACAAAGAGTTTTGCTTTAGCTCATCTCTTCTGACACCTGGACCCGCATCATGAACAAGCACCTGAACCCTACTGGAGCTTCTGATGCCGCCCCCAACTTCCAGACCCTCTTCGGGCGTGGAAAGAGGCAAGCCAACAACGAGCAGTGCAACTGCGGACCTCGTTCTGAGGGATGCCCCGCTGGACCTCCCGGAGCTCCTGGAGAGCGCGGAGAGCCCGGACACGACGGACCTGACGGAGATGACGGACGTCCTGGAGCTCCTGGAGTCGTTGTCGCCATCACCCATGACATTCCCGGCGGTTGCATCAAGTGCCCTGCTGGACCTCCCGGACCCCGTGGACCCGCTGGACTTGCTGGACCCGATGGACCCCCTGGCCGCAACGGACCCAAGGGACCTCTTGGAGCTCCTGGACCTCACGGACCTGCTGGTCCCCAGGGCGACGAGGGCAAGCCCGGAAACGCCGGCCGTCCTGGACCTCCCGGACCCCGTGGAGAGCCCGGAACCGACTACAAGCCCGGAAACCCCGGACGTCCCGGGCCCGCTGGACCTCGTGGACCTCCCGGACCTGCTGGAGAGCCCGGAGCTCCTGGATCCGATGGACAGCCCGGAAAGAACGGAAACCCCGGACACAACGGAACCCCTGGAAAGAACGGACAGAAGGGAACTCCCGGACAGGTTAGTAAATCAAGTGAAGATTCAATTTGTGGGTTTTCAGAAGGGAGAGGATGGCAAGCCCGGACCCGACGCCGCCTACTGCCCCTGCCCTGCTCGCAGCATGTTCGCTCGTGCTTAGACACATTCTGTGTTTTGATAGTAGTAAAAGCTTTACTTGAGTATGGGTTCTTAGGAAAACACAGTTGTATCAACAAAAACAAACTATAACGTATCATAAACAAGTTTGACGAGCTTTTAAAAACCAGAGTGCGCATGGTTCGAACGGCTTTGGAAAACCTTGATCTATGCCATATAATTTGTGACTTCCGTGCAAGCCAAATCTCATCATTTTGGCTACATATGTAACCACCAAATAAAAAGTCTTTATTATTCCATTATGACAACCGTTGAGGCTGCCCTTCAGTTCACTTCAACACCAGAATGGGCATATACATTTGCCGAAGTAGCATCCCGACCAAGTACACTTATTCCACTAAAGAAAATTAAATTTCTCTTCGTTTTACTTACCAAGTCACCACCAGCACAACAGGCATCGCAAGCACGTTCACCAATGTCACAGAGATCGTTTGCACAGTCGGAGTACACAGCGGTAAAACTCAAAAGCGAGAGGACTAGAAGATTCAGAAGAAAGGACATGGCTTCTTGTGTAGAATCATGGTTGTCATAGACTTTTATGCCCGTCGATTGTCTGAAGCATTCATTTCGGGCATTACTAAGAAACACAAACGACAGCGAGATTTCTACATTAGTAATGTCTGAAACGGGCGATTCAAACAGTGAATGGCAGGTAGAATGTGTCATTACAAAAAATTTGAGGTGTCTTGCAGTGTTATGTTAAGCCGCTTACTCATGAATGAAAAATTGTGCATATTGCAGCCGAAATGTCGGTTGCCCGCTTACCCCCTCATCCAATTCGGGGAGGGATCGAAAATGAGAGCCTCCCTGCCGTCAAGGTTTTGACTTCGTTTTCTTTATCCGACAACTCTTTGAGATCCCCTCAGGATGTACTCCCAGCGCATTGACCTTGAAAGAAGTTTTCACATCTGACGAGTTATGAGCGTATGATACACGCAAATACTTATGTGCGTTCCATGAAAGTACCGCTTTTACAAGATAGACAGTATATAAGATTTTAAGATCCGATCCGTCGAATGAGGTTCATTTTATTAATTGAGACGCATTCCCTCGACGATGCCGCAGTTCCAGAAAGTTGGAGACATGCAGTCGTTATTTTGTTAAGATAGTTTGTTCTCCTACTTTGTTCCCAGCTCATTAAGCTTAAAAGATCTCGTTAACTCCCAGATCTTTCTGGGGGTTTAGTTGATCCTGGGTACCAAAAAAAAAACGATTAGATCACTTTTTGTAAGATATAAAAAAGAACACTAGTAAGATTTACTTTTAGAGCATTTATGATGACAGCGAAGAGTTTCTAAAACAGAATCTCTTCCACCTGAACGATGACAAAATATTCCTTCACCTATTCCCCCAGATCACCATGGTGATATAATTTCTTCAAAAGTCTTTTTCCTGATTCAACAGCTTCAGAAGGACGAAGAGATCTAATTTGGGAGTTCCAGTCAGTCGAGTTCTTCAATCACCTAAGTGCAGAATAAAGTTCTTTTATCGAACGTTTGTTCTTTGGCGCATTCATGCGTGGTTTGTCTGGCGCCATTCACGACGAAAGTTTTTCATTAGACAACACGGACCATTTTCACAAAAGCTTTTGTTACCCTGGCGTATAAAAACCCATATTAGAAACACTAACGAACATTTTCCAAACCATGATCCTTCCATCTTTTCTTTTATTCCTCCTTGGAGCCGCCTTGACTGCGGGTGCTGATGTAGATTCGTGGATGGGTGGAACAGGAATGGCTACTAAGCATGCCTATTGCAACCTCGACGGCACATCTTGTGACAAAAGTGCAAATTTCGCCATCTCTGATGAAGAAATCCAGGCTCTTAAGAAAACCGTTGAATCTGATGCAGTATTCAACGTACCGTACAGCGCTGAAGGAGTGTCGTATACTATGCTGCAGAATAGAGATGGCGTCAGTTCCTTCGTGAAGAGCGGAAAGACTCTGGTTGCTGTTAAGACCGTACATGCACTAATCGTTGTAATCTGCGAAACCGTCTCCACTGGTAACTGTGTTTCGGCTGCTTACAAAATGCAAGCTTACCTCGTTGAAGCCGGGGTCTAACCGGTTTTATGTAAAGGTAATAAAGAAATGAATGAACCATTTTCTTGACTTGTACATATAAGAATGAACACACATACATACATACATACATACATACGTACATACATACATACATACATACATACATACATACATACATACATACATACATACATACATACATACATACATACATACATACATACATACATACATACATACATACATACATACATACATACATACATACATACATACATACATACATACATACATACATACATACATACATACATACATACATACATACATACATACATACATACATACATACATACATACATACATACATACATACATACATACATACATACATACATACATACATACATACATACATACATACATACATACATACATACATACATACATACATACATACATACATGCACAAAAACCCACACACAAACACATACACAAACACACACACACATACACACACACACACACACACACATGGGTTTAGCAATAAAAACACAAAGGATTTTAAACATGGAGAGTTTATTCAAATGGGATCAACATTGATGCTGGCCGTAATGAGTTGTCTTCAGCACCACTTTGGGCAAAAACATCGGAAAAAATAACATCCGGAGAGATAGCATGTATGAAGCTGAAAAAAAAACTACACTTTTTCGGGCAATTACTTACCCTGGGGCCGCCCATACAACATGCATCGCAAGCAGCCTCACTACCACCACTTTGATAATGGCACAGACTGTCGGGACATACGTGGTCAGTTCCGAACACAACAGCGACGGCAAGAAGGAAAATAACGAGCAGCTTCACAAGGGAGGACATGGCTTCTTGTGAATGAGCAGTGGTTGCAATGGACTTTTTTGATGCACAAAGACTGTCTTAAATATTCATTGCGGGCGTTACAACGAGATACAAACGATCACGTGGTGGATTTTCACCGTTTCGAAAGACAAACGTGGCCTAAAGGATGACTGAGCTTCGCGTTAAAAAAATGTCTATTTTAAGTGAAAAGACTTCCAAAAAGGAACACCAAAGTGTTTTATTTACAGTCTTAGTCTCAGAATCGGCACAAACTTGGTCAATAACTTTCATAGGGCCATTATCCGACATTTAGAAGGTTTAAGGGCGATATCGATTTCCCTGGATTTCAGTTAGGTACTGTATTTTTTTTGTTTGGAAAATTAGTCAAAATCAGTGAAAATGGGGTTTCTCAATAGCATTAGTCTTAGACACAGTAAATCTATTCCTTGCATAACGATTTACTTGGATACTTCTGCACAGGACCCAAAAAAACGCGAAATTTTTGTGTTTGAAAATGCAGGTCTTTGCATATTTCGACCTTCGTGCAAATGTGACTTTAACTATGGACCTCTACGTTGTTTTGCGCGTTGAAATAAAATTCTAAAGTTGAAATTAACTAGAGCTAATTATTACGAAAACTACCTTTGAAAAGGAAGTTTTCCATCGATTCGATCAGGAGAAATTTTCCTGTTTGTGGGTTTTATCTTTTGTATATGGAGATATTAGGTAACTTTTGAAGCTTAAAGAGAAATACAACCAATTTACAAAACAACATCAATTTTATAGGAGATGTGTTTATTCCACTCAAACAAACGTTAATGTTGTCCGTGGGTTCACTTCAGCACCAGAATGGACAGAGACATTTGCCAAAGTAGCATCCTGATGCAAAACACCTGCCGAACTAAAACAAAATTGAGTAATGTTCTTAGATCACTTACGAGATCACCAGAACAACAGATATCGCAAGCTTGTTCTCCAAAGTCACAGAGGTCATTTGGACAGTCGCAGTACACAGCGGTGAAAACCAGAAGGGAGAGGACTAGCAGATTCAGAAGAAAGGACATGGCTTCTTGTGAAAAAAGATTGGTTGTCACAGACTTTTATGTTGATCGACTGTCTGAGGCAGTCGTTTCGGGCATTAGTAACAGACAAATACGACATAGGAATGCCAAATTTTTGAATCACGTAACGGGAAGAATCTGGAACTGCCAAAATGTGAGGGGTTTGTATAACAAACAGTAATCTATCAGACAAAGTATGCCGGAAACTTGGAAATGTCTTCATAGATTTTCAATTGTAATTTTCAAAAGCGCTAGATCAGGGCCCCTGTTTTCAAATCTATTTTACCCCTATATGTTGCATCACGAAGTTAATGTTTTTTGTCTGATTTTGAACCGGCTTCACGAATCTTTCAAACAATTAAACGTTTTAAGAAACAATTATTGACCGGGGGTGTTCAGGAAGAGGTCCGTGTTGTTTTCTTTTCTGAAATTTTCCAGGATTCTGAGCGATTTTTCCAGGATTCTGAGAGATTTTCCAGGATTTCTCTTTGAGGCAGGGTTGACAAAGGGTCTGGCCGGCCCGTCCTTCGAAAATTCGGTCCCAGCCACCAATTTTGTTTGATTTTTTTTGCCGAGGGCGTGCCGGCCCGGCTCCTCAAATTTATCAGCCCTGTTTTGTGGATTACATAAGTGAGTTAGTCTCAAACCCGTAACATCGAACTGTGATCTAACAGGGCCGGCACAATCGTTTTTCCCTAACATTCGCTCTGGTTGCCGAAGCAGTGAGCGTTTTCTAGCAGATGAAAACAAGATGGTTGAAAAAAGCTAGCACTGAAAAAATCGATAAATGAACAAAACTTAAAAATGTGAATGCAACTTGGACAGAGTGATCGTTTTTTCAAAGGGGATTCGCTTTTGTCGATTAGACAGTTGAGAAATAGCGTAGAACGTTTCTCTATGTAGTTCCTTTAACATTTCCTTTGAATCATTTTTTTATTACAATTTTTTTCATATAACCAATTGCCGTAAATTCAAAGATGACTGTTTTGACACGTTTCTTGCCATACGCACGCACACACAAAAGGACCCGAAACGGGACTGAGAGAAACTTCCAGAAAAGTGTTTATTCGTCATCCATTGAATCATTGATGTTGTCCAGGAGTTCTCTTCAATTCCAGATGGGGCAAGCACATTCGCCGAAATTGCATTCTGCTCCTGTGCACTTTTCAATCTAGGAAAGGAATACACAAACACACTATTTTTGTAAACATACTGGGCTTCCAGTGCAACAGGTAACGCAAGCGTGATCGCTTATTTAATATAACGCTTTGTTAAAGCAGTGGGCTGTTGTGAAAACGAGAAAAAAGAGGACGAGTAGCTTCAGAAGGAAGGACAAGGCTTCTTTTAAAAAAAAAACTGGGTTTTACAGACTTTCATGACTTTTATACAGTCAGCCTGTCTTACCAGGGAACTATCTCACCGTACCCCGGACTCTAGACACGAGACCCCATTGACAAAGTAGCCCATCCAAAGTACCTTAAGGCTGTGGGGATCAAATTTGCTAAACGCCATTCCGAACCGAGATATGAGCCATTTTGTTCATTGCACCGATGCTAATTTCAGTTTAACACCGAGTGCATTTGATCATTCAAATGCGGCGGCGTGGTCAAGGGGTAAAGACATTAGAATTCGAATCTATGTATGCAGAGATCTAATCCATGCCGTGCCTAATGTTTTTTCCTTCTTTTCTTCGATTTGAAACTTGAACAGTTTCTTTTGCTGATCCAAGCAGCACGTTCGGCATTGAATACCAAAATAGTTGAAACAAAGAAACGTGTCACCCCTGGCACATTTGATGAAGGGTAAGATAGAAGAGCTTGAACTCTCGCATGGCTTGTTAACTTCCCGAATACTTGTTTCCAAATTTCAACTTCAAAAAAATAATCATTTTCAAAAAGTGTTCAAGTTTCAAATCGAAGAAAAGGAGAAAAAACATTAGGCACGGCATGGATTCGATCTCCGCATACCTAGATTCCCATTCGAAAGCCTTAACCCCTTGACCACGCCGCCACATTTGAATGATCAAATGCACTCGGTGTTAAACTGAAATTAGCATCTGTGCAATGAACAAAATGGCTCATATGTCGGTTCGGAATGGCGTTTAGCAAATTTGAACCCCACAGCCTTAAGGTACTTTGGATGGGCTACTTTGTCAATGGTGTCTCGTCTCTAGAGTCCGGGGTACGGTGAGATAGTTCTCTGGTTAGACATTTTTCCGGACATTAGTAGCAATCAAACTCGATAAAGAACTGCCGTATTTTGGAATCACATGACGCGAAAACTGAAAAAGCCGAAGTTTTAGGGTTTCGTATAGCTAACAGTCATCTATCAGAAAAAGTCTGGTCGGAACTTACGAAATGTTGTCATAGATTTGTAATTGTAGTTTTCTAAAATGCTAGAAACGAGGCCCCATTTTAAAGTGTATTTTTACCCCCTATGTGTTGCATCCGTATCTCCGCAGTTTAGTTGCTGTTTGTCCTGGTTCCATGATAATTTCCAACACTTCATGTATTCAGAAACAGCGCCCGGGTGTGTCACGGCGAGGTCAGTGTTGCTTTCACTGTTTCTGAAGTTTTCGAGGATTCTGAGCGGCATCTGTGAGAACTACTTAAGTGAGTTGGTCCAAACCCCTTAACGTATGACCTAATATTATCATGTTGCAGAAACTGGGTAGGTACTACTAAGGAGAATAACATGAAAATTGGTAGGAAAAAGTTAGCATTAAGCGATTGAGAAAACTTACCAACAGTGATGGCGTTTGCACATGCATCGCTTTGGCAGATTGGGAAGTTGAGGAAAAACGCAACTTTTTTTGACCGCTCATTTTTTGCAAATAAATGGTTGCCTTAAACTTTATGGAGATATGTTTGATAAGGCCTCAGAAGAACGCACTAGCACACAAAAGGAATACATTTGGCTGTAAATATTTATTCCACGTCTTGGATTTTGTCATTGAGGTTGTCCAGGAGTTCTTTTCAACACCAGAATGGACAGACGCAGTAGTAGAAGTCTTTTTTGCCGCCCCAGTAGCATCCTGCTCCATTGCATGTTTTTGTCTAGGAAAAATATACATCACCGTTTTTGTAAACTTACTGGGCTTCCAGTGCAACACGTTATGCAAGCGCGCTCGTTTAAATCACACAGATTGTTGGAACAGCAGTTTACTGATGTGAAAACGAGAAAGGAGAGGACTAGTAGCTTCAGAAGGAGGCTTCTTGTGAAGAATGAGTGGTTGTCACAGACATTTATGTCTATTACTAATGCCCGAAATGATGTTTTAGACAGACAGACTGTCTAAAACATCATTTCGGGCATTAGTAATAGACATAAACGACAGTGAATTGTAGCAGTTTTGAATCACATGGTGGGACGGGAAGATTCTGTTACAACGGAAATTAGATGTATAAAAATATAAAAACGAGAATGCTTCTTGAAAGATGAATTTTTTTTATGGGAACCTTCTCAGATTGTAGTTACTTTTCATATATGAAATAAAACCCCAAAAAACCCAATTCTCGGATTGTAATTACTGTTTTTCATATATTAAAAAAAACCCAGGGGGGGGGGGGGCACTGGGGTTTTTTCGTCGTTTTGGCAAGGCCGTCATTTTCTTGGCCAAATTTCCAGTGTTTGTTCAAGGAGGGCTCAACGCCAATGTTTCACACCATTTTGCACAGAAAAGCTATTTCTTGCATAAAAATTACATAAAACATCGATCTGGGATCGAACTGGGGTAACTTCGGATTGTCAATCTGACCTCTTAGCCACTCGGCCATGAAATCAACAAAAATTTATTTACACGTTTCAAAACAAAAACAAAAAATAACGTGAAAAATAAAAATGTTTAAAGGACAACGATGAGTAAAATAAAATTTTGTTCTAAACCAAAAACTTTATTTGAAGGTGGAGAGGTCTGCAAAAGAATAAGGTAACACAATTAATTTATTCAAAACGATCGCTTTTGCTTGGCATCGCTTTTGCAGATTAGAAAAAGCTTAACACAGATTAGAAAAAGCTTTGAAAAATTGAAAAATTTGTGGGAAAAATTTGTGGAAAATATTAAAATAGTGAATGAAAGGACGTTTGGTTAGAAAAAGCTTAACACTTTTTTACAGCTTAACACTTTTTCTGGCCAAACGTCCTTTCATTCACTATTCTAATACTTTCCACAAATTTTTCCCACAAACTTTTCAACGTCTATTTTCCACAAATTTTTCAAATTCCCACAAATTTGTTTCCATTAGGCACTTGGCAACGCACAAGATCATAAGTCATGGCGGGCGGAAACTTCAAGCAAAAGTCTTTATTCGACTTCAAATAATCACTGATGCAATCCATGATAAGTTCAAGTTCAATTCAGCACCAGAAGGGACAGACACAAACGCCGAAGTAGCATCCCGAACCAGTACACTTTTCGACCTGAAAACATTTGTAAACTTTTTTTTTCAAATCTTGTTTACCGGTGAACCAGAACAGCATATATCGCAAGCATATTCAGACAATTCACACAGCTGATTGTCACAACATAGCGCAGTCGTGAAAACGAGGAGGCAGAGGGCGAGTAGATTCAGAACGAAGGACATGGCTTCTGGTGAGACGACAGTGCCTTAATACATGTTTTTTAACAAATGATATAACGTCTGAGGTATCATTTTGGGCATTAGAGATAGGCAAAAACGAATTGAGCTGCAGCAGTTTTAAACAGCACTGTTTAGAAATTCATTGGTTAGAAATTTCAAACTTTGATAACAACACAGCGCTGATAAATACTAAAAAGTATGTTTCCGCCAACCCTACTTTGGCCGTTTTTGGAAATGAGGGAGATTATTCTGATGTTGATATTCGAATTACCTATTATTACATCGAAATCGTGAGCTACAAAAGGGGCGTGGCCGCGTTTTAGCCGAAGTAGGATTGGCGAGAAGTATAAAGAAATTGTTGTGAAAATAACATTGAAGAATAAAACACTCCAATTCGGGTTGACGAAGCCTTTCAGACTCTTCCAAACTAATGTGTTAAATAGCTCTGAGATGTTTTTCGGAATGTTCCCCCGATGTTACACTGTTTTCGCGGAATTAGGTTCAAAAAACGGAAACATGTGTTTAATACCTGTGACCTCACCAGCAAGGTCGCTTTTGAAAGTTCATAGTAACAGGATTGAAGTTTTGAAAGTTCATCGAAACAGGATTGAACGTTTTTAAACTTTAAAAAGTACAACGATATGAAAAAAATACCCTCCCCGTTCTCTTATTGAAGGTGGATAAATCTGCAAAAGAATAAGATACACAATCAACGCTGGGCATCGCTTTTGCAGATTAGAAAAGGCTTAACACTTCTTCTAACTAAACCTCCAATTCACTAATTTGATATTTTTTTTTCAAAACCAACACCCACAAATGTTTCAAAGTTATCAAACGAAAATCACACAATAAAACATAAACCATGGCAAACGGAAACTTCAAGCAAAAGTCTTTATTCGACCTTAAGAAATAACTGAAATCATCCATGAAAAGTTCAATTCAGTACCAGAAGGGACAGACACAGACGCCGAAGTAGCATCCCGAACCAGTACACTTTTTATCAAAACAATTATAGTACGCAACTTCACATGACCTTTTCGAGAAGCACCTATTGAGAACTAGACCCTAATGAACTCGTAGACATTTATGCCCATCGATGGGTCTTTCATCTTGCTCATCGTAAATCTGATCGCTTTTAGCAAATGTTCGCTTTTTCATCGAGCTGTTTGAAAAAACTTCTTCTTTTCTCAATTCTACGTTACTTTGAAGGCACGTTGATCGTTCACATGTTTTGAACACTTATGAATATGCAGCACATAGAGATCCACAGGCAGGGATACACATGTACATGACGAAAATGATGCAACATGAAACACAAAAATGTAAATATCTGACATCCAAAACAGGGGAAATAAAAAAAGTGAGGGACCAAGTCAAAAATCTACTATTCTCGGCCAAATCTGACTGTTTTTAAAAACTATGGAAAGCAAGCATGGCAAAATTTGGGGCCGGCCCGGGCCGGGCCGAGAACAATTTTGAAGCGGGCCGGCCCGGGCCGGCCCGAAAAATTTTTTTTCGTTTGTTTGATTTTTACATTGAAAAAAGGCATAAATTTTCGGTTGAGTCGGGCCGGCCCGGGCCGGGCCGTAAAAATTTTTGTAGCGGATGGTTAAGGTGGGATGGTTTACAATATGTGGGCCCATTAGGGGTCATAATTTTTGATTGTTTTTAGAAAAAAGGTTAAAATTATCCTTTTAAGACCGAATAGTCAATTTATGGTGAACTCGTTAGGTCGCTCGTAGCCGCAGTTGCCCCCTAAAGGACTCACTATTAGTCCCCAATTTTCCCTTTTGGGTATAAAAAGCCGTCTAATGTAAAAATCGTTCAGAATGGGGTCATCAAAAATCGGATTTACTGAATAGCCTCGAACCATATTGCGTTTTTCAGAAATTTCAAGACCCGGGTCATTTTCGGATACCGGGTTACGGTGGCCACCTCGGGGTACGCTCGTTTTTCAAACTTCACCAAAAATTCTCAATGTATCAATTTCCAGAAACCATATCAACTTGCTGAAACTACAATTTTCAACGAGAAAAGAGTAAGATGCAAAAATATGAAAAGAGGTAACGGAAGCACAAGATCATCAATATCAAAATGACGTTTATTCGACCTCGAAACAATTGCTGATGCTTTCCAACGGCCCTCTTCAGCACCACTTAGGACAGATGCACTTGCCAAAGTAGCAACCGGCTCCAGTGCATTTCGAAAGCTAAAACAGAATGAACCTAATCAAAGTACCACTCACCCCACTGCAACAGACTTTACAAGCCGTTTCCGAAATTTCGCAAAGGTCGTTGGAGCAGTCACTGTACACCACGGTGAAAACCAGAAGAGCGAGGACAAGAAGATTCAGAAGAAAAGACATGGTGTTTTGTGAAGAAATCATGGCTGTCGCTGACTTTTATGTTGAAAGACTGCGTCATTTTCTCATTTCGGAAGTGAGTAATGTAAACATAAATTACGTTTTGGCCTTTCTCATGTAACAAATACTGCCGTAAAAGAGAAAACATGGAGATTTCGTAGCAGGATCACGCAGAAGGTTCATTTAGATGTGTTACTTGTTTAATTTGTACCCGCACCACGTTGGACAATAACAGACGCCGAAGTAGCATCCAGCTCCAGTACACTTTGAAAACTGAAAATATCGATTTTAGTGATATACATAGTTTAACTTACAGAGCAACACGAAATGCAATGGTCTTCAGAAAATTCACAGATGTCATCTATCGCGTTAGGAAAATTACATGAAACATTCGAGCGTGCACGGAAGTGTTAGAGAAAACGCAATTTAGAACTTTTTTATAGAAAAGCTCAAAAACCTTTTTGTTTTTTTTTCTTTTCTTTAAGAACTACATATTTATTTGTTTTTAAGGCAAAACATCAGTTCGCCCGGAACAATTACAAAATGTTGATTTACTGATTAATGCGTGATTGCCATTCTGTTAAAATGTTGACCTTCAGCATCAAATGATGAACTATAATATTCAGCGCTGGTAAGTTTCGGATAAGCAAGGTTTTTTTTTTTAAATTCGAGTTAAGTTTCAATATTGAAGCTATTTTCCTAGTGAAATACTCCAGAAGTCAGAGCCTCGTGACGCGGTTCTTTGCGTTTTGGGTTCGGCGGCCTTCGCCCGCCTCAATGAGTTCTCACGCCCTTCGGCCGCTCGACTTTGCGCAACGGGCCGCTTGGCGGCCTAACGTCGGCCCAAACGTGTACGCTCGGGTCGCTTACCAAAGAGCGGCCGACTACTCTGCCGCTTCGTGCCAGAGCGGTTCTCGGCTGCCATTTAAAAGTGCGAAAATTCCCTAATTGTAAATATTGTATTGTCTTATCCGTAAAGTCTTATTCATCAATATATAACATTTTTCAATGAATTTTTGTCTTTGCCTTAATGTTCACGTTAAGAAACTTTGTATTGCCTTTCGCTGCCATCAAAAGACGCAAAAGGGAATGAATCAAGAAAGACATTGGTAGCGTTGGTTCAAACATCATGGAATCGAATGGCGAATTGATGGCTTGAATGCTTGCGAAATTCGTCCAAAACTTGGAATTTGAAAATTCTCTATTCCATTTAAAAATTATATCAATTTTGTTTCGTGTCAGTAGCAAATTTTCCCAAAAACTAAAAGTTCATGGATAGTTTATGTCACGCCATTTTCTGCCTTTCAATGTTCATAAATATTCAAAAAGCAGATTGTCAATCTATTTCTGCACGTGACCAAAATGAATGTGATGCAACTTGAAACGCAAAAGTGTGATGCAATCTTATGAAATTTATTTGGAACCAAATAGCGTAAAATTTCCTCATAACAACATTGAAAAGTTTTTTGGTAACTTAAGCCACGCCCCTTTTGGTTTCTTGTTTGTATATGGCATCAGGAAGGGCGTAGGTCGAATAATTCAAATGTGAAACTTGCGTTTATTGCTTAAAACCGCAGAATAGCAGATCATTTTGCTATTCAAAATAGAAGCCGCCGCCAGTTTTCAAAAGGGAAATCTGTCCTTTTCTGATGTTAGTACCTATATACAGTTAAAAGTTGAAAGTTTAAGCCTGGTTTTCTTTATCCATGTGTCACTGTCAAATCTAAATTACAACCGCTTAAAAAGCTTTTGCAACACCCAACACCTACAAACTTCGATTTATTTCTATCTCACTCCAGATTGTGTCTCCTAACACCAAGGAGGGCACATGCACTTGTCGAAGTAACAGCCAGCTAACAAGCATCCTTTCTAAATATCGAGTACAGGGGCATTTTTTCCAACTTACCATTCCGCCGCACAAAAATTTACAAGCGCTTTCCCCCAGAATAGATTGGCAAAGCTCGTGAGGAAAGAATGAGTTCGCGGTTATAAATGGTAGAACCAAAAATAGAGCGAATAGAACAATAATCAATGACAGAGTTTTCTTGGAAGTCAATATGAGAATCTTAATACGTCTAGCAATGGTGATTCAGAAACCATCTAATCAAAACATTTCGGTTTCTTGGCATTCTTCAGTTTAATTACAACCTGAAAGCAAAGCCAATTCAAAACATGTTAAAAAAGATAACTGAAAGGAGTTCACCGTATTGAACTTTCGTTGTCTTTTTTTGTGGATGTAGCACAGCCCCTGGCCCAAGCGGCTCCAAGAGGTTCGATTTACGAAAAAGTTTTTAACAAAATTCTAAGTTTCCAGAAGCACTAGTGACCTGGTGTCATTGGGTTTTCAGTCTTTTATCCGGTGTGAAACAAATGGCAGGCAAAAATTCAGTCAAAAAACGTTGGCTTTATAATTATAATTAGGGTGTCCTGTGTTGGGTTTGGTCCACTAGCGACCAAAATTCAAAAACATAGTTGCATAAAACCGAAATTAACGAGTTGGAACTCAGCCGCCTTAGGTTATGGGCGTTACGATGAAAATATCCGCGTACAATCATTTAAACCTCATAAAAATAGAATCCTCAACAGACGAGTAACAGTACTTGAAAGAATTTGATGAATTGGACATTTTTTTAAACTGCCTGTTAGCTCAAAACCAAATTGGGTGTCTTAAAGTAGTGTTTTCAGATCAAACATTTCAATTTTAGGGGGTTCACATGCACAATCGATTGGTAGTTTTGCACCGCTATGAAAACAGGAAATGAAAACAGGAATATTCTAATATTCTGAATAAAATTTAAAAAAAAAATTGGTATGGGTTGCGTAGCTAAGAAACCACCTGTTTTCGAAAACCTCGCAAAAATAGGCCGGCCTAAAGTTTTGCACTGCCGCCCAAGTTAAATTTTTAACGACCTTAACAGTTGAATTGCCTTCAAGAGATTAATCCACGTAAGTGTCAATTTTGTAGCCAGCTCACCCTTGTGACCATAACAGTTTTTAATTTTCTCGGCTCTTCTCTCAGCATATTAGAATATTCCTGATTTAATTTCTCTCAATTCTTTTAATTCTCAGTTTTTAATTCACCTTGTCACTTCAAAATGTGAGGTGCTAGAAGCTAAGATAATATATGCTACGCATATATTATCATATTTTATTATTACGCATATATCGCATATAATATTACGCATATTCTACGCATATATTGCAGATAATATAAGCACGCAGCTCACCTCTCGAACGGAAATTATCGGATAAACTCCGGAAATAATCTAAGAGCTTGTGCCATCAAGTTCATTTCCCCTACCTGCAGCCCCTGCTCCTTCTTTCATTTAAACTTTTATAAAACTTCTTTGGTTTTTATCATTCTTGTATTTTAGTGACATACATTCACACTTTAGTGACATACATTCAAGTTTTGGATATTGACATACACATATGCAGCAATACCCAGGCACAGAAGTTAATGGAGATGTTCTTTCTGACAACTTTTTTCACTATGGTTCACTTTCATTATTGTTGGAACAGCCCGCCGTTTTACATGAAGAGGCATTCCATCATAGAAGACCTTCCTGAAGCGGACTTTTTTTTTGTTGTTTTAGATATTTATAATTTATATTGTTTTTGTTGTTTGTATGAATGCTTGCTTAATAAATGAGAAGACTCCCCGAGTAGTTTGGTTGACTGCGTAAAGGATTTCATGTGTAAAATAAATCCCGCAACGAAAGGAGTCGGTGATACCATAAACTACGCTAACTGTAATTAAAAAAAGAAGGGGGGGTGGTCATCACAAAACATAGCGTCTGAACATACACCGCTTTCAGGTTTGGAATTTGTGAGAAAGCCACATTTTCCGTTGCACAAAACGACAAAAGAAAGCGTCTAATTCGTGTTTTCGAAAAACAAATTTAGTTCTGTTGCGCTTCCCAGAAGCTTTTGTTCAAAGCAACAGATATACACAATTTTACACACTGTCAAAATTTGAAAAATTTTCTTTTTTTCCCAAAGTTTGTGTTAGGTTGGTTGTTTGTTACAAACATTGCCTTGCAAGATAAGACAACGAAACACACCAGTATTGCTATAGTCAACACTTTTCAACTACATATGTTTAACTGAAGATAATTCTTGTCCGATACTATAGAATTGGAGATATTGTTAAGGTTGTTTTCATCCTAATAGTTATGTCAAAATAGACAGTTCGGTTCCCAGGTGTTTTTTGATTTGGGAGTGGCCGTTGTACGGTTTAAAAAATCATTCCTGCTATACTCTGTGTCCAAATAACAATTGCCCCTTTGGCACATTAAAGGATTATAGGTATCTGGTCCCGCCGCGATTCGAGTAGATCAGAAAGGGCGCCAATTGCGGACGCGCGAGGGTGTGCGCTTTCTTAGGAGAGCGCAGAGAAACCATGCAAATTAGCGTCTGAGCAATGTTTCTTTTTGAACGAAATTTCAAGTAGGCCATTTGTTGTTCGGACACAGACTATACTGAGGAGAATCATAAAAAAGTGGTTAAAATTGGGAAACTTAAAGGTTAACATCACCTTAACAATGTTCAAAAAGCTGGACCGATTGTTAAATGAAGAGTAGAGGCCGACTTCAGCTTCTAGGGAAAATTTCCCTTAAGATATTCTTCATTCCCCTCGTTTTGTTATTGGAATGAATTGTCCGTGAAACCAATCATGACTTCTTAAGCTCTCACAATATTTGTAGGGTACATTGGCATAGCAACATCGCTACGAGGTCAGATTGCCAATTATTTCCCCTGGCAAATCTGTTCATTTCCGCTTTCTGCTCTGCATTGGAGCGTTTCACTTTACAATGGCAATACTGTTTATTTTTCAAAAATTATCGTACTTTAAATCATTAATTTGTTTTCAGGTACATAAATTACCTCAATGTAAACGACCATAAAAAAATGGCGTTCCATTGACTTTTTTCTGTTCTCATTTATATTTTTCCACCTGGATCCTTTTTCAAATATCTTTCGTGCTGGGCAGCAACGTGAGTTTGGTTTTATAAAAAACTGCTTATTGAAATTTTGAAGCCGTGTTTGTATTTTTTTGTTTCCGCTGCTCTAAAAAACAAAAAAGTTCGAATTAAAAAAAAACTTGACAACACCTTAACTCATTTTGTTGAGTTCGCATTTTCAGGGGTATAAAAATAATCACAAAGGAATGGTCCTGTTTATGTTCGAAAATGTAATAGTAACTCTTCTTCCCTGTTCTTTATGGATTTGTACGCCTTCCTGGAGTCTTATGCTGGTTATTTTGAAGATTGAAGACTCTATTTGCTGAATGGTCGTCATTATAGAATATATAACGATTGTAATAAAACTTTTCTTGGCCGTTCTTTGCTGTTACAAAAAAAAGAATTTCAATGCGATAAGAAAACAATATCTTAGTTTGATAGACACTTTGACCCACTCATAGTGCATTCCAAAAAAGAAACACGGAAACAAAATTTCCTCAGGAACTAGGTATATATGGTCCCATCGCGATTATTTGGTACAGCCGCACAGCTGGTAGTTTTCCAAGTTTGTTGTCGTTTGGCAGAACAACAAATGCTCGTAGTAGTTTCTATTTTCACTGTAACCCATGAAATGACTGTCGTTTAAGGATTTCGTTTTAAAACTATACGTACACCACCCGGAAATTCTGGTTTTAAAACAACTTTTGGGCTTCAGGAATGATTTAGCATCTTCCATCGATAGAGAACCATTATATATACCGATTCTGTGATCGCAACCAGAAACTCCTTATCATACAAAACTGTCAGAAGAGGTTTGCACAAATTCCTCTGCCAAAACTAAATTACGAGCAAAAGGAAGTTTGTTTTTTTGTTGGGAAATCGTGATAGTTATCATTCAAAAGCCATTAAAAAGTTGTATGTTTCGTTAGGTTAAAACTTGTTGAAAAAATCAAAGTGTGACAAGCTTGTTCAGTCGAGACAGAGTTGTCTATATTTTGTATGTATTTTAAAACTAAAATTAAACTTTAAAATTGTTTGTGATTGATTAAAAACTTTGCGATCGTGTCCGCTGGTGAAAATTCTGGGGTTTATCTCGTTTTCCTCGTTTTTCAAAAACACAATAATAACATAAATTAATTTTTTTTATTCTGGGATTGAATCGATGTTTCTCCAGATTTTCTTTGTATTGCAACAGCAGTTAAACCATCTGCCCAAGTGACAGGCGAAAGGGTCCGGTGGGTAACCCTAAAAGTTTCATTTTAAACGGTGGGTCATTATTAACTTACGAGAGCTTTGCAGTGGTTATTGCAACCTTGAACGCCTCCTTCAACGCAAATCTTGTCGGATGTTGCAGGAGCAATTAAGAGCAGAAAAGCGATGACAAAGAAGAGACGAACCATGGCTGGTGAATGAAGTTTCACCGCAGTTTGGTCTATATGAAGGAAAAAATCGTTAAAATTGGAACGACCGACAATTGTCATCTTTTCTTCGTGTTACATATTCAGTAGTTTACAATTGATTGGCGTGGTTTAGGAATGTGTTTGAAGAAAAAATTGGCCATCAAAAACAGAAAACTAGGAAAATTGTACATGTCATACAATTTCAGCCTTCAACCGCAAACCCAATCTGAAGATGAGGTTGCTCTAAAATCAAGTTTTAACGTTTTGCGTCTTCGGATCATCGTTTTTTTTTGTTCTGAGGTCTATTTCGATAATGTCAGTCAAATCTCGGAACCCATAACTCCTTGACCTAAATTTAAAAGCTAGCCTAATGTTTTTTTGCAGAAACAAATTAATTTAATCGTTAACGGGTTAACTAAGAGCGATTTTACCCTTTCGACATGAACCGAAGTTTTACATGAATAACACCCTTTATAAAAACAAAAACAACAATTTTTTCTATTTTTTTTCTGCAGATTAGCTTTAATCCGTTTCTTGAAAAAGTTGATCCCGATATATTCAACACCTTTATTTGTCATTTGAAAACGCCCGCTTTCCCCTTAAACTTTCGTCTCCATAACTTACAAATCAGAAAGAGACCCTTTTTTAATTTAACAAAAGTTAACGTTTGGCCTGAGCAAGTCACTGCCTTACGAAAAATGTCAATATCTCAGAATTCGTTGTGTATAAGGTTCCCATGGCCAGATTATTTTTTTGGTAAACAATAATAAGAAAAATGAACGATTTTCTTCTGGGTATTAAATTATTGCTTCTTCAGAGGCTGATTTGTATCGCAACGGCAGGTATACCAAGTGTCCACGTTACATGCACTAGGATCCTGTTTGTAGCGCTAAAACTGAATTTTTTAAAGAGTAGGTTGTTTCGACTTACGAGCGCTTTGCAGTGATAAACGCAGGCTCGAAGGCCTCCCTCAGTGCAAATCTGGTCGGCTGTTGCAGGAGCGACTAGGAGCAGAAGAGCTATGACGAAGAAGAGACGAACCATTGCTGGTAATTGTCTTTTCGAAACAACTTGCTACTTATGAAGGGAAAAACTCGTTAAAATTTCAGTGACCACACAATTTTCATATTTTCTTTTTTTCGTTATACATATTCAGTAATTTGTTCAGTTCACCAATGATCGGTGTGGTCTTTGAATGTGTTGGAAGAAAATATCGATGATCAGAATCCGAAAAATTTCAAACTGCAATGTAGTTCAAACTGCAATGTAGGCTTTTACGTTTACTAAAAAATAAACACACAAACCATAAAAATCCGATTATCGAACAAACTGCCATTCTGCTTCTGGACAAAGTTTTAATGTTTTGCGTATTGTACACGTACCATAGGAATAATAGTGTGATTTTCCGTACAAGCAGTGTTTGGTGATAGTAGTAAACTTTCGCAATAACAGCGAATCAAGGTTCACCTTGATTCACTTTTTAAAAGCGATCCCGCGGCTTTTGAATAGCTAACGGGCTAGATAAAAAGAATTTGAACCGTTCCGTTCGAAATGAGCAAGTTCTTTTTCAACGCAAGTCTTATGTATACATATGTTTTCTTAAATTTAATATCCTTCATTTCAAAGATTTTAGACTAAAATCCTGTTCTTGAAAAACTCTTCCACAATATGTTCAACACCTATATTTCTTATTTGAAATCGTCTTTGACTTTGGTACCCAGGTCATATTTGGTACCTGGGTTACAGAAGTAGTGCACCTTTTGGTTCTGTAACAAATTGAATCTTTAGCAACGAAAGTTTTTCAGAAGTTTTCTGATAGCCAATTCATTTATTTTAATGCGAATCCATGTGAAATTAGACAGATATTGTCCCGATGACACACATTCTGCATTGTCTCAAACACATACTCTTTGAATTCAAAGAATTATACACAGCTGATTTTGAAAGTTTATTTACAAATTTACCGCACGATTGTGTTATTAATTCGGTAAAATATGTTCTAAGCACATGGTTTAAAAATGCTGGTCCAAATAAAAGTTATATCGTTAAATCTGGAAAAACCTTTTACTACACAGACTTGCCTAAAGGCAACAAAACAAACTTTCACGCTTCAGAAATTATTTCTTTACTACAGTATGTATTAAATAATAGTTTTACTGAATATCAGGAGCTGATTTTTAAACAAAATAAAGGAATTCCTCAAGGAAACAATGCTTCTCCAGTTTTGGCTGATCTTACGTTAATGGCTATGGAAGTTAAATACATTTTGGAAAATAGAAATATTTACAACAATCGACATGTTTTTGTGGCCAGATATGGATGACATCCTTTTTATTGGAAATAACCTTAAGCCAATTTTGGAAAGAAATTCCGAAATGTATCATCGATCTTTAAATCTGAGTCAAACTAACCCTAATTCGCACAAATGTGACTTCCTAGATCTTACGATCAAACTACAAAACAACAAATTGGAAACCAAATTATACAACAAAACAGATGATTATAAGTTTAGAATTATACGTTATCCCCATTGTGAATCTAACATTCATTCTTGTTTAATTTTAAACACTATAACGGGGGAAATGGTTAGAATATTCAGAAGTTGTAGTCTGATTTTCGATTTTGAAAGTAGAATTAAGACCCTATATGAAAATGTTGTGCATAATGGCTATAAAGAAAGTTTTATTGCAGCTCACTTCTTCAGAGTTATATGCAAATACAGAGAAATTAGATCCAAATATTGTTAAAAACTCTGGATTCAATTAAGTTTTTAATTAAGCGAATACAAAATTAGCATTTTTACCTAAAACACACAGTAGCAAATGTTTCATCATAGGCCTAACTTTAACTCAAGCGACTTTTCCCCTCACAATCAATTGACTAGGTCACAGAGTACGCTCATTAAAAGTACAAAGGTCAACCAGTCTATCGCTTTTGTTTCGCTTTTTCCCTTGCTTGTGCGGGAAAACTTACTACATAAGGCCATCATTCTGTCATTCTATCAGCCAACAGTCGTTCCACTTTGGCTCTCTATCTACTTCACTGGCACTCTACCTTCCCTAGCTTTCTACCTTCTATGGCTCTTCTGCAACTTCAGGTATCAATTGTCTCTCTCTCTCTCTCTCTCTCTCTCTCTCTCTTTTGTTCTTCTATATCACCTAGAGTGAGGCTTCTCTGACGAAGCATTTACCTTCCCAAGTTTCACTTCCTCGTTTGATTCTGCCCCGCTCACTCTGTGTACTGGTAATCTCATCGTCAGTAGCTAAGGGGCGAAACGGTGTTTTTATCGAATTTACTTTCTTTTTGCACCTATCTCGTTCACCTACAGGTTCTTTTTGCTACTACTTGTTTCTCTTATTTTCTTATACTCTCTGTCTCTCTGTCTATTGGTCACTCCTCATTACCAGAAAGTGATCTATCGTACTCCTTCTTCCAAGTAGGTTGAATTCAATAATTGTTGTCTACTCGTCATTAAGATTCATCACAACAATGCTTCACTTGAACGAAACAGAGGTAAACATAGTAAACTGGGTGCAAAGTAAATTTTTATTATCAATGCTTTTTTCCTTCTAGGCACAGCAGTCCGTCACGGTACGTGCAACAGCACTGATAGTCGGGGGCCTGGCAAGATGGTTTTTCTGGAGTCAAATGCTTAAAGTGTTTTCTTTTCGAAAGTCACTATGTGTTAGGAGGTTATAAGTATGTCGCAGACCATTTCACATTCTTCAGATCCGCCATACTCGCAGATTTCACCTGCGGAAACGCTGCCAATCGCGAGGAGAAGTAGAATTGACGTGAAGAACAAGTTGCGAATGACAACTATGACTTGATTGCCCACCTCCTTTTGCAACTGCATTTATATAGCGCTTTTGACGAAGAATATTGCGTCTAGACAACTTTTCACTGTTTTTTTTTTGCAATTTGTTTTAAGGAATGAATGTATCACACCTGTCGGCATGCGAAGAACGACCAAATTTGTTTGAATGATTCCTGTCTGATATGTTTCCAACAAATAGGCAAAGAAAGGATATTCTCCTCAAAAAAGACTAGGTACTAATGCGATTGTTGTTGCTTGGCTGGCACTTTGCCAGATTTTCTCACATCCGGCGGGAGATCGAATTCGCGCTGCCCCAAACAAGCATAGTAATAATGTAATCCTAAATTTGGCTGTTGATGAAGGATCTATCCGTTAGAGATAGGAAAAAAAAACAGTGTTCCATTATTTCCTAGAGACATTTTCCAGCTTTTGAAGGTAAGCATATTTTACTCGTAAAGAAATTTACCGTTTTAGTTAATCCGACCACTGCGACAAGTTCATCCGAAAAAGATTGGTAAATTAAATCACCTCAGATAAAAAATTATATTTTTGCCATTGTTACACTTTACAACACTTTTTGCACCTACTGGTACACCATGGAATTAAAAAGATTGGAATTAAAAAGATGCAGAAAGAAGAGATATCTAGAGAGACAGTTAGAGAGAAGGATAAATAACAATAAAGAATCAAACGGCGGAAGAGAACGAAGTGCGGAAAGGTTTCTTAATTTTCTTCCGCGTAAAAAATGCAATTGAATGTTTTCAGAATGAACTACAACTGATATTGCTTTGATTTTGTGATATCTCTAGAACGTTTGGTTGTTCCTGGCTGTTTTTCAAAGGAATCTGCTTACGCATGGGAAACAAGCAGACGCAGACAGTTTTATCATGCTTCTGCCTTAAGGACATCACGATTCATGTAGCTTCATGGATTCAGATCGCCACAAGACGAGGTACTCTCTATATAAATTTAGGATAAGAATTGGATTTTATGAGTCCGATGATCGGTCAAACGAAGATCATTAATGATACAATTACGAGTATGCGAAGTCACTATAAAAACAAGTTTTGTCAGCTTCCGCTTCACTGACGAGAAAATGATGGAAATGAATACGTTCAACAAAAACGTCAACAAAACAATTGAATACTTCGAGAACCATCAGTGAACAAACAACTCTTGCTAAGGTTTTTAATTTAAATTTTTTCCCAACGTTCCAAAATGTTTTTCCTAAATTTTTCGAAAAAAATTTTCACAAATCTGGGGAGGGGGCGCAAATCATCAGCTTCCTTTCATTTCACACGTACGTTACAATCGCAAGACGTTGCGGTTCTTATTGTGAAACAGTTGTTCTGTCTACGTCTGCGAAAAGGTTAACACAAAATCAGAAAGTTATCTGAAGAACTTTAACTTTACTTTTTACGCCTGTAATGTTTTTGCTTGAAATTTGTTTTTAAAAAAAAAGTTCTAGCTACACGTAATTAAAATTTATCTTGAATAACAATAATAAATTAGCGTAAAAACGCCAGCTCAGATTTTAAAAAAAAACTGACCAACAAATGTTTCCTTAAAACATTTTTCTCTTTGTCATAAATGCAACAGAAAATGTTTGTTTTTCAGCGACTCTCAAAAGTTTTTCAAAATGTGAAACTGCAATTATAAAATGGTTCATATTCACCCACAATGAGTGTTTGCCATTAGAAAAATACCGGAGCCACGATGTGCGTGGAAAAATAACGGTTTTGTAGTGTAGTCGGCAAAAACATCGACAGTTTGTTTGTTCTGCGTCAAAAAGACAAAAGACTTCTATTGTGAAAAACAAAAAATACATTTGCGTTCGTGCGTAAACGGAACTCGTAAACACGGTTCTATGGCAATACAAAGTTTACAAATACAATTTTTCGCATAAATACTTGATTAGTGTTTTCATATGAAAAACAAAATTTTGGTTCCGTCTCTTTTCCTCTGTCTCTCTGTCTCTCTGTCTCTCTGTCTCTCTATTTCTCTGGATCTTTGTCACTCTGTCTTTCTCTCTCTCTCTCCGTCACTGATCATTTAATCCCAACACCCCCTTCCGTCAGTTGCCTACTTTCTTTTGTTCCTTTTTTGAAACCGCATGACAAATGGCTCAAATATGAGCGCTCTGGGTGTCCGCAAGTGAGCTCCCTTTCCTCCCACACGAGTCTCAGACCCATTAATTACTCAGCCAACAGCCATTTTGATTTCCGTTTTTCAGATGTCCACGTTCCTAGTTCTAATGGTGATCCTCCTCCTGGTAGCCGTTCTGGCACAAGCAGGCGATCTCTCCTGCACCCTAGGCCCGAATGTGTGCAGAAAGATTACCTGTGATGTTGGTTTAAAAAAGAAAATTGGAATAATGAGTTGTTTGTAGAGATGCCAAATCGGCTCATGCGTCACGGGGAACTGCATCTGCATGTTCTGTCGCTGAGAAGCTGCAAACTGTCATCGAAGTGAAATGAAAGTAATAAAGCGATGATCAAGTTTACTACATTTCAACACAACGGGTTACTCACTAGGATCTTTTCAAAAAAAGTGATATCAAAAACAGAACTACAAAGGAAAATGGAAAATTTATGACAAAACTTCTAAAAGAAGCGAAAATTGTACGAAAAATCCCGAAATCTGCGCGTGTTTGAAAAAAAGCGCAAAACACAGCTTGAAAAGCTAAAAATGTTATAGACAATGCCCAAAGTCTATAAATTATCTAATTTTTTTCTGAAGGTAAACGATCGCTTTCAATTTTGCTTTTTCAATTTCCAAATCTGAATTTTTAACTTACTGTATTTAGAACTAAACCTTATTTTCAGTATTTAATTGTTTTCAGCACGAATAAATATTTTATTCACTACAAATTTTCCACTTTCGAATAGGAAAACGTTAGTTCTTGTATCATAACTACAGTTTGCAGTACTTAGCAAAAATCTGTGTTTTTCCGTACCTTTTCCTCGAACAAACAATTCTCAATAAAACGCATCCCAAGTTTTTGAAATGTGGCGGAAACCCGCTCAGTTCCCGCCACCTGTTCACGTTTGTCATTGTTCTCATGCGCCACGCGGCAACCTGACACTTTGAAAAAGATGCCGCTTGCTATATTACACAGAATGAAAGTCTCTGGGACCAAAGCGCAAATAAAATAGAAATGAATGTTTGAAAATTTTTTTTGCTATTGTCGCAAATTTCAAATTCTGGCAAATTTTTAGGCGAGATAGCTTACAAATAGCAACAACTTAAGGAAATAGTCGCTTTTTCGCAGACGGCCGCTGTTTTCTGTATTACGAGAACAATATTGCAAAATGCAAGGCAGAATCACTTCGTTTTAATGCAACATAGTGAATCATAACGTGTTTTTGTTTTGCTATATGATGTAGCAATTCTTTTACTGATTTCAAATGTAGCGGGCAAAGTTGTGTTTGAAAATTCATGTTTGCTTTCATTCTATGAAACGCAACAAACAAGACAAAACTCACTTCACTGCATTTTTATGTTCTAGTCAAACTCTTACTACACTCGGTCAAACTCCTACAACACACCTTTCTCAAAAAATATTCAAACTGAGTTCAATAACATATCACACTCCATTTGGTTGTAAATGTATAGTCGAAAATGGAATGAGTATGTAGAATGTAATCTTTTTAACCAACAAACTTTCTGAGCAGAAAAATTGTCCTCGAAGAAAACGTTATTTAGATTAATTTTTGTTAGTTTCTTCAATGTATTTTTTGAATACTTAAAGGGTCCGCAATAAGAAATAGTAAGCTTAGGATTTGGTGGTTGCGTTAAAAATTTGTTACTGAAAGTGCAATTTCCTATCAATTTTTTTAAAATTTTATATGTGGTTGAACCTAATAGAAAACTAGAAAGGTCGCAGTTAGAGAAACTCGCACTAAAAAGGTTGAGAAAACATTTTCCCAATCAATATTTTCGGTTTTATTTCAGCAAGAAATGCAAGTGTCTATTGCAGATTTTGGAAAAGTAAGCTATAATTTTTTGCACAACCAGTTAGTTTATTTGTATGTAACTGTCGATATACCAAAAATGTATGAAGATAAGTTTTCAACAGTGTGAAACTGACATGTTTTAAAATTGTACGAAATATGGTTTCTGCTTACAAAAGCTAAGAAACTTTTTTATTTTGTCGAATTTTCATTCGCAAATCTCTCATCATGAAGCAGTATCACAATTCTTTTATTTGCATTAGAAATATTTCAATTTATTTACTTTGGAAATGTTTTAATTTTTGTTGTCCGTTAGCCTTATAGCGCAAATCATATGGTTTTCTTACTGAAATTCATGATGTTTTCTCATAACTAAACAAAGTTGAAGATGTATATTCATTCCATACGTGTACATAGCAGTGGAATAGAAGTTTCAAAGGCGATGCTTGGCATGATCAGACGTCGCAGAAGGTGCAGACGCAGTCTCCGGTGATGCAGGTGGCGATCCTGCAGCTCTGAAAACCAAGTGTAATTTCTGTTTTGAAAAATCAATTTCTTGGCTCAAAATCAATATTGAACGAACAACTAACCCTGCAGGTGACGGACTTGCAGATGGACTCAGAGAAGTAGCAAGAGAAGTCGGCGGAGACGATGGCCATAACGGCGAAGAGCAGGACGAGGCAGATGAGGAGCTTGGACATTCTGAAGCAGCACTTATTTCAGTTCAAAACCAAAGTTTAAATCGAGTTTAAGTATGAGAATCGCCGACAAGGTCGTATGGATAAGGTCGCAAAGACAACGGGTGAGAGAATGCGGCGAGGGCGGGGCGTGGTGTTGGGTCTTCTGGCAAAGTGCCGCGGCTTGTGCTTATAAATAAACAGGCGCATGTCGCTCAACTGTTTCGCGTCAGGTGGTGGACATCTGTTGCGTGACTGGCTTCGTACGACGTTGGCAAAATTTTTTGAAAAATCACGGACTCGGACAGTTAAGATGAAGAAGACAAGTGTGCTAGGTCTGACGAAGTGTAACGTTACAGTTGTGGTTTGAGTTGAAAATCAAAAGAAAACAAGCTGCTTAATGATTTATTGCTTTTGAAGGTTAGATATTCGAAGCGTGTACTGCGAGGAGAACCTTAAAGGGGCATTTTGGGGCTTTTCATTTCATTTTTTCGATCGAATACGTTCGGAAATTATGCCAATAAACTATGCAAAAGTCTCTCGCACCATCCTCAATACCAGAGCTCTCTCATCCAATTAGAATGAAATTTGTCTCATTTTCATGCCTTCTAAATGTAAGGCACGCAGGACGTACTGGCTGTCTATAAATTTGTAGACGGAGACCCGTGTTTGACGACTATGGAGCGTAATTATCAAAAACGGGAAATTTGCCACCCATGATCATGTACATTTTTATGATCAGCGAATTTTTTTGTCTAAATTTAGCCGACGTTGTAAAACCCGCCTGACTGTCCCTTTAAACCATCACTTGGCGCATTTTTTAACAGACAATCGATCTTAATTGAACATTGTTGTCTTAGCGAAACCAACTTGGTTCCGGTTTTCAATAGTTTCAAGTTATTCTTAGGAGTTAGGGCTTTCACACGGAGTATAATCAACCTTACTGAATGTTAGGGCCCTTACCGTTGACAAATCTCCTTATTTCGAAAACCAAAAGGTCTTTTTTTCAAACAAAAAAAAATTCAATCGGTTGGCATTTTCACCTTTTATTTGTTTGCAACTGAAGTCGAAATTGGAAAAAGCGCACCACTACCGATGGTTTCCCAAAAGTTTATAAGCTTCAAATTGTTGTTCTTGCAAGGTGGTACTTTTGAAAGGGCTTTCTTGTGTGATTTCTGTTCTGTTCCTCAGCAAAACGCAATTACATAACACGTCGCGGTCGTCCATCCCGAAAATGATTTGTCTGAAGCCCGGTGTATCGCTGATGGGACAGGATGTGCAAAAAAATACTGTACATATGCATTAAATTTAGTCATTGAATTGTCGAATATATAAAATTAACAGGATCATTCTGAAAGCAAAACTTCGTGTTTTGGTTCAAACACTTTTTTTATTCGCCTGGGGGAACTTTGTCTTCTATTTTTTTTCTGTGAACTCAATCGGGTATTTCAACCATCATGAAACAAAAAGTTTTGCTGAATTTTTCCCCAATCTCCTAGAAAACCGTCTTTAGTTGATGTCATAGTCCTGAGTAAACACATTCGTCAATCAGTGAAACAGATGTTGGTCAGTCGCCGCTAAACTTCGGACGTTTCGGGCTTGGAACAAAAAACCAGGAGGGGAATACTTGGTATGATCTTGAAACAATTAATTTTTTTTTCAAGGTTGGCCGGTGATTTGGATCTAACTTAAAAATGTACATAGCATAAGATTTGAGTGAAGTGAAATGGACTGTGGATGCTCAAATAAAGTCGAATCTTTGAAATATCTTAAAGTATGAAGTGAAAAGCTTGCTTTGAACGTAAAATTCTTCATTTTGAATGTTCTCAGCCGAAAAATTAATACATCATGTACAAATAAGATGATTTTACGAAATAGTTCGACGAAATAGAAAACGGCTGAAATAGATAGAAAAGTTGACTTATAGATGCAAAATGACAAAAGCAAAGAAAAAGTAATAATAAATCTGTTTAGAACCTCTCGTGCGCTTTGGGAGGTGAATAGAGCCATTGGCGCGCCCGAGAAGTACGAAATTGGGCGCGCTCTGGAGAGCGTGGCGCCACAAAATCGTAAATGTTGGCATGTTAAAACATATATGGGGTAACAAACTGTGCGGAAGACAATGAACATAATGAGCGCTTGCACTTTTCAGGAACTTTTTCAGGAAAATCGTTTTTCTGCAAATTTTTCCACTTTTTTGAAGTTTTTTTGCTCGCCGTGAAATTTTTTTGGTAAAAAGTGAAAAATATATTCTTTTTAGCGTACTCGTACCGTTATTACAAATCATAAAATTACCAACAAAACGCATTTTGCTTTTGTTATACCGGAGATGCATTTTCACCTAGGCTTCTGAAGCAAGTCAGGATCGAAAAATGATCTGAAGCCAATATGGGTGTCAACCAATCATTTGAGTCCTAGATAGTTCACAAAAGTATTTTCTGCCGATTTGGGGACAATTTTTTTCTGCTTGATTCTCTCAGATAGCGTGTCCGAAACCCTTTGAATTTTGGAAATGTAAAGGTTTGTTTAAAAACTCAGGGGCCTTTTAGCTACTCTCCGTTTGGTTTTTGTAAACTAGTTCTCTGTGTTTGTGTTTCAATTTTCCTGGGCTGGCTTAAGTCAAGGAGAATTGGGCTTTTCACAGTTTTTAAGTAATCGTCAAAATGGAAAGAACTATTTATTTTCGTCAAAAAAATGCATGTTCAGAATTGTCAATTTCCAGACTCTGCGGAGAAAATGTTAGTTCAAATGGTGTTTCCTAAGGTGACAGCTTCAAAATTTCAAAATAGAATACTTTTTCGCTTCGATCTCTGCTATGATAAATTTTTGGCGGTGTACACTAACAACTATCAACGCAGAAATCGCATCTTAAAATGGTATTTCGCGCCCTGACTATGAGTTACGGTTCGTAAGGACCACATAAACATTTTTCATTTGTTGTGGAGCACTGTCAATGTGGAATTAAAAAAAAGGTTATTTTGCGCGCTTTTGAAGTCTCTCCGAAAGTAAAGTGCTCAAAAACCTTGCATTTTTCAATCGTTTGGCCAAAAATATAGCTATTCTTGTGTGAAGTCATAAAAAGAAACTATTTTTGTAAATATGTTTAGCTATCGAATAAGCCCGACATGCAACTTTCGACTGTAAACGTTTTCAAAAGACCCAAACTAAAGTGTTCACGCTATTTGCAAGGCCCAGTTTAATAAAATAATTCAACTGAGCCAAAGCGAAAAGATTGTTTTCGTGCTTTAATGTTCTCCTCGGAGTTTTCAAAAAGGGACTCAGAAAACTTGTAAGACTCAATTTCAAACGGACTAGACAAACGTTGAAAATTGCAAGCGATGGCGCGACGACTAGCCCTTTCGTTTTTAGTAACAGACAGAATTTTTGTGAGCTGTCCATTATAGCCACGAATCGCGTAATTTGCATATTGCCTTGCAATCTCATAAATACCTCAACCTCGATAAATCTTAGGTGAAACTCTTGCTTGTAAAACACCAGAAGCCAAAGCCACGCTGCGCGGGTCTTCGCCTTCTGGGATCGCGCGGCATTGGGCCGCTTCAATCTGTGATCTCGGCCTGCGGCTGCTCACATAGGCGGCCTGCGGCCGCATAGGAACGCAGCCTTCGGCTACTCATTAAACGGCCTTTGGCCGCTCATGTACGCGGCCTGCGACCGTTTTGGTCTATCCATTTCAATTAACACACAATTTCTGAGAAAATCGAGCGCTACTGACAACCTGACGACACAGGGAAAAGGTGAAAATCTTGGATTAAGCCGAGACTTTGTTAAAAACATGTATATGACCTAAAAACACAATTTTGAGACTTTTGGGTCATTATCGATTTTTGGTCCCGGGTTTCGGTAGGTTACCCTAGGTTACTGTAGATTCGCACAAACAGGTCCAAATTTCAAAAGCATAAAATATTTTATTTCATGAATATTTTCATACTGAAAGTCATCGAAAAAATCAGCGAATACCAAAATCGTCAAAAATTTTAAAAAATGCTTTCTGTTTTTCACATTTTTCGACTTTTTAACGGCATTTGTCGCCGATTCTGGCCCCAATCGGCCCCGGGATGCTCCCACAGTCTGCAATTGCCCGAGATTACGGTACCCCAGTGCTGGCGCAGTGCCAGGGCGCGGCAATCGATAGGCCACGCCCACAGTTGACCTAGCAGCGGCCGCCGCCGCTTTTGCCGGTCGACCCCGCCGCACGAACGGCGATCGGTCGCTCCCCAGCCACGCTCCGCGCCAGCGAGCGTTGGCTTGGGCAAACTGGCATGCGCCACGAGCGTCAACCTAACTTACGCTCATGAGCGTCCTTCACATCACGCCCATGAGCGTCCTCCATCTACATTTGCGCTAGAGCGTACTACCACACCGGCACGCCAAAGACCTAGAAGGTCCATGGGCACCGGCTGTCAGCACTCCCGTCAGATCCACCATTAGGGTCGTCTTCCCACTAGGAACTCCCCCTGCGGGACTGCGCCATGAGCGCATACACACCCCCTTAGGTGCGTAGTCCTTACATTCAACCTAGAGTTGCACTCCCTCGAGTATTGGACTAATGAGTCTCTTTCCAGGTCACGCCGTCACCTGCACGATTCGGTATGGAGGGCTTGGTGCTGATGTCTGCTCACTCGTCGTCACTCACCGACCGTCAGCCGACGCAGCCGATCTCACCCGCCCTGCCGATCTATTGTGTGTGGCCCATCGGCCTCTTCATTGTTGCTATATGTGCAATAAACATATATCCCACAATCTACTGTTGTATTGAGTGTATCCAACCAGAGCCTCAGATCACCGCTCACTCTCTGTCTGCTGAGGGAACCAACGACTGCACATCTTCTAGCTGCAGCCTCAACCGCGTGGCGTCCTCTGAAATGGGGGTAGGGCGAGCACAGACATCTAGAGAGTCCCTGAAGAGGAAACTTCTACAGTACACCAGGGGTAGCGGCGACAGCATTTGTAAAATCAGCCATTTACTTCATCAGATAAGGCAACTGTTTGGCTACAAAACTCGTATGTAAGAGTTGCAAATAGTTGTACTGAAAGTTTTCAAAAAATTCGGTAAAAACACAATGTTTTGAAACAGTGCCAAAATTGTGCGGTTTTCTGCCTTTTTCGATTCTTTCTCTGCAAATGTAAAGAACATTACCTAATTCATCATATTCAGCGCTTTTTTATCTACAAAATCAAAATGTAACAAACTAAAATTGCTCTACTATGACCTTTGAAAAAATATAAAAGACATGTCTACGGCCATATGTGCATAGACGCCTTTGATGGTGCAGTGATTGCTTTATGCGTTTTTAAAAGCGCATAGCAGAACTATTTTAATTTGTTACTTTTGTAGAGAAAAAAGCGCTCTATTTGATGAATTAGGTAATTTTTTTTCATATTTAGAGAAGGAAAACCGAAACATAAGGAAAAAAGCCGCAAAAATTTGGCAAATTTTCAAACCATTGCGTTTTTACCGTATTTTTTGAAAACTTTCAGTACAACTATTTGCAACTCTTACACACGAGTTTTGTAGCAAAACAGTTGCTTTATCTGATGAAGTAAATGGCTGATTTTACAAATGCCGTTAAAAAGTCGAACAATGTGAAAAACAGAAAGCATTTTTTTAAAATTTTTGACGATTTTGGTATTCACTGATTTTTCGATGACTTTCAGTAAATAAATATTCGTTTTTTACTTTATGGTTTTGTAGCAAAAGTGTGCTTAATCTTGTGGTATTTATTCCCGTTTTTACAAAATCCACCAAAATGTTGAAAAACTTAAAAAATCGCAAAAACCCGACGTTTTTTCTACTTTTTGAAACCCAACTTTTCGAAAGCTGCATATTTTCTTTTGTTTAGCATTGAAAAAAAAAACTGGCCAAACGTTCAGAAGTCAAAACCCGGTGAGCTTTTGGAATTTGGACCATTTTAAGCGAATCTACAGTAACCTCGGGTGACCTACCGTAACCTGGGACCAAAAATCGATAATGACCCAAAAGTCTCAAATTTGTGTTTTAGGTCATATACATGTTTTTTAACAAAGTTTCGGCTTAATCCAAGACTTTCACCTTTTCCCTATGTCGCAAGTGTGCGTCAGTCTTACAGAATTCGCGTCTTAAATGTTCCCCATGGTCGTGTTGGGGGAAATGAAGGGGTGTCCCTATTCGAACATTACGTTGCGCTGCTAACCAACAAAGGGAAATTCTCTAATGTTATAAAGGATTGTTCATTTATCGAAATACAAAAAAAGTCATAAAACAAAAAAAGGAACTCTAGCATTCGACATGAACAATCTTCGACTGGGGAAAACGATCGGTGACGACGTAGGGGTCGTTCTCGATAAACCAGATGATGCTGTAGTAGTTGTAGATCAGGTACATAATGTAACCCTGGAAGCACTGGCACATGGTCTGCAGAAGCATGGGGTAGAGGAAGTAGAAGCCGACCCTGACGTCACCTGGAATGGTAAAACTTGAATTAAAGAAAAAACTTGAATTAAAGAAAAAAGTCAAAGAAAAGCTCTAAAACTAACCAGAGTTGCTGATGTACCACATGATGTCCGAGTACTGGCCGAAGTACAGGTCGATGAAGTTACAGCCGGGGTAGTGGTAGGCGGTCTGGGTCATGAAAAGCTCCTGGAAGCCGTAGATGGCCGTCATCAGAATGTAGCCGCAGGCGATGGTCAGCTGCCAGCACATGTGAGGGGCCAAGAAGTGCTTGATGGCGATGGTACGACCGATCAGCAGAGAGATGAGAAACAAGAAGTTCAAGATGGCCAGGGGGATCTGAAAAGACTCAGCTACAAAAATGTTGGAAAAAAAACGTTTTAAAAGGGAACACGAGAAAATGAACATGACTCACCTTCACATAGTGGTAGGCCGCATCCATACCCAAAACCTCGAATACGGTGACCACGTCGCGGTCCATACCCCACTTGGCGTACTTGTAGATGGAGGCGATAAACTGTCCAACGAGGATGAACCAGACCCAGGTCTTCACACTCATTCCCAAGATTACGGCAGGCGTGGGGCACTGCATGACAATGGGCCCCGATTGCACATCCCTTAAGGGTTCCAATTAGTTGGTTTTGAAATTACTTTCAAATTTGGACTATTGAAGGCTGAGTCTACTCATAAGATCATCATATCAGAAAGTTGCTGAATTGGAAACTTCAAAATTTCACCGCGCCAAACCAAAAGTACTGCCCATCAATATATTTCAAATTGGTTTTTCCGTAACTTTACCGACAGAGTGAGTTTGTTTATGTCTAGTAACCGTTCCAAGCAAAAAATAAGGCTTCAAACAGCCTATTTGGTAGTATTTGAGTCACATCAAAAGTAGGTTTCTTGAAGAAAGAAAAATTTCTTGGGGCAGCCGAGTCAAAAATACGTTTGTCGTTTCACATCTTTCCACATATAACTTAGCATTGACAAACTCAATCGGTCGTTAAAGTTACGAAAAACCTTTTTGGAAAGTATTTATGGGCAGTATTGCCCCTAAATTAGTCCTACTGATTCAGTAATTATGAGTTCTTAACGAATCTAAGGTTTCAAATTCTTAGAGAACTATCGATTTCTTATGGAGGGTAACTGAAAGTCACCCTTGGTTACTGTAACTCAACTCGTTTGGCTCAACGCACTGACTTGAAATTATGTGAAAACATTTAAAGCGCGTCAGCCAAGAACCCTGGTCCACACCCCTTCGTCTATGTAATGTTTACAGTGTATCAAACATTTTAGCGGTACTACTGTCAAATTGTATTCAACGCGTTAACTTTGGCATCACTTAAAAGAAACAAAGTAACCAAAAAGCGATTCAAAAGCATTCTATCGCTTGGCCACTGCTTTGAAATCGCATAGAATTCGCTTTCAATTGCAACTCAGATAAGGTAAGGTGATATGGGGGGAACATCTTGATAGGTAAGGCAAAAAGTAATTGTAAGAGATTAATATACCAACCTTCTAGGAGCAGGGCTCTTGACCAGGTTGTCCTTGCCCTCCTCTGGGTCGCTGTCCTTTCCGACGCACTTCTTGAGACCGTTCGCCACCTTGCTCATGGTGGACTCTGTCTCGACTGTCATCTGTAAAAGGGGGCAAGTCACTGAAAGGTATTAGAGGGTTAAGAAGGTATGGACAAGTAAAGCGATACCCAGAAGCCCGACACGCGACCACGAATGGCTCGGAGAGGCAGAAGAGGGAGGTGTGGCTAAGCGAAGAAGCGATCCGCCCCCACTGTATCGATTACAAAAGCCGTTGGGTCAACTACTAATTGCGCCTAATTTAGCGGTGCGGCGGGGTTAGACAACGCTAAATTGTGAGAACAATGGAGTCTGACTAGAAAAGGTCAGAGGGGACGGTAACAGCTGACTCAAAAGGCGTTTGGGAAACTAGTGGGGGCCGACTATGGATGGACGGTTTGGTCACAGCACCGCCGAAACGGAGACACCTGGGTACAAAAAGGAAGAAGCAGATGGGGTCCAGACAGAGGCAAAACATAGGGAAAGAGAAAAAGAGAGGCGGGGAGGAAAATGTGGGGGAGGGTGAGAGTTTGAGAGAGACAGAGACGGGGTAGGGTGGAAGAGAAAGAGAGAGAAAGAGAGAGAGAGAGAGAGAGACAGAGACAGAGATACCGAGTGAGGGAGGCAGCGAGAAAGGTAGGCATGGAGAGAGAGAGAGAGAGAGAGAGAAAGAGAGAGAGAAAGAGAGAGAGAGAGAGAGAAGAAACGGCAAAAATGGAGGGATAGAGGGAGGAAGGAAGGGACGCAGGAAGGGAAAATTTTAAAAAAAAAAGTGTGCGAGAGAATGAGAGATTGAGAGATCGATATATTTGTAGATAGAGGGAGAGTGATAGAGATATAGAGAAAGACAAATAGAGGGAGAGTGGCAAACGTGGATAGATAGATGCAGAGAGAAGAAAGAACAAAGGAAAAAAGGAAAAAGAGAAATAGAGGTAGTTTCCGATATAGAGAGAGAGTTATAGAGCGAGAGAGGGAGAGGAAAGGGGAAACGGAGAGAAAAGAATGACGAAAAGAAGGAAGACATAAAGAAAAAGAAAGAAGACGTCAAAAATGGATGGATTGACGGAAAGCGGGAGGAAGGGAAATTATAGAAAAATAAAATATACAAAGAAATAAATAGAGTTTGGAAGGGAGAGAAAGAAGGAAAGAGAGATGGAGATAGATAGAAAAGGAGAAAGCGAAGGAGGCAGCCATGAATGGAAACAGGGAGGGAGGGAAGCAGGGAGGGAAATTGAAAAAGAAACAAAACACGAAGGAAGTGTATAAGAAGAAGATGCATGGATAGGGAAAGAGACAAACAAACAATCGGAGATTGGATAGAAACAAGGTAAAAACTTCCACTGATTGTGTCATCATGCTTTTCTTTTGATAGTCTAAGTAATTTATTACCAAGAAACCACGGTGTGCATCCGTTTAAAGGCCTTGAAATTCATGGAAGTGAAACAAGGATCTGTCTCGGAGAAGACGCGCAGTGCAATAACAAAGGTTGTTTTCGCTTTGTCTTTCTGTGATTCAGAAAAGTTACGAAACTTTTCTTCCTTGTTGTGATAAAGGGCGCGTGTCCTTTAAAACGCCTCTAATTTTAGAAACTTATCCTAATTTGGCAAGTTTGATATAGTGTTTGGATATATTTCGAAGTCGACTGGGGGGACAAGAGGAGGAAGCGCCCCTCAGGAAAGCTCTTTGTAGTACAATAGCTGGGGAACGTGGATATCACGAGATTACGCTCGGCTGGCGCTAAAAAAGCGCGAAATGTTTATGATTTGGTTTGCGATATCTGAGTCATTTGAATTACACATCACTTATCTGCATCTCGCTGGGAGAATGTGTCACCACGGCACCGTTCGGGAGACAATACACAACGGCGCCGGAAAATTAGGGGTTGCCATTTTCCATTGCAGAAAATATCATGAAATCGTAGGGTTTCGGTCACTGGGGTGCACACTCACACACTCACACACTCACACATTCACACACTCACACACTCACACACTCACACACTTACACACTCACACACTCACACACTCACACACTTACACACTCACACACTTACACACTTACACACTCACACACTCACACACTCACACACTCACACACTCACACACTCACACACTTACACACTCACACACTCACACACTTACACACTTACACACTCACACACTCACACACTCACACACTTACACACTTACACACTTACCCACTTACATACTCACACACTTACACACTTACACACTCACACACTTACACACTTACACACTTACACACTTACACACTTACACACTTACACACTCACACACTTACACACTCAGAAAACAGGCAAATCTGACGTAACATCCTATCGAAAGAGGAAATGCAATTTGTTTATGCCTTCTAAACAATGAAATACCGTTTCTGGAGTTTTCTTGTTACGATGGTTACTCAGTGTTGTGATGGATATCCCGTTACGTGCTATTTTGTTGAGTTGCCGGAAACTTCGACTAATTGAGAACAGTAAACAAAACATGAAAACAACGTGCGCAGCATTGCCAAAACATAAATTAGTCAAATAACAAGAAAATTTTGAAAGAATGGATTGTATAGTTTGAAATTCGTGCGTGAAAATTGATGTTTTCTAGTCTGTCCAATGTTATTCACCGATGGTTCACCCTTTTGTACTGGAAAACATGTTTGTTCCGAAGTGTTTCAAAATACAACAAATGTTGGCATTCTAGGAGAAACAAACAGGGAAACGTCTTTTTGAGCGAAATCCCATTAAGACTCCCTAAGATCACAAACAGTTTCATTGTTTCCGGTCTCAGGGTCATGGGAGTAGTTTTACGATCTAACCTCGCAATCCCTGACGACCTACAACACCTACGCACTATTGATTTTATTGACTTCGCTTGTTTCGAAACAAAGGATTCCATACCGCGCGGTCACATGCCCCAGGTCACAAAATCAATGTGGCTCCGAAGTCTGGTTTAAATATGTGAATAACCAAAAACTTAACGTACGCATTGAGTTTGTACACAAAGTGACGCTTTCTAAGAGGGTTTCTGTAAACCTTACCAAACTTGACGTTGTTCTTCAAAGGGTGGATCGCCTTGACGATCTTTTCAAAGCGGATGATCTTGAAGAAATCGACGGAGATGGTCTTGTTGAGGGGAAATGACCAGCCCTTTTTTAGCGGCGAGGAATTGACAGCGTTGGGATGGTGTCGAGCTTCTTGAAGGCGGATTCGGATAATAAGAGGACCCAAATGACCTCCAGTAGCCAATTTGAGGAGGTTTAGACGCTCCCAGGACCTCAACTTTGGGGAATGGTGCGGAAAGCGCAGGCCGTAGGTGTCAGAGAGCTTCTGTTTGTACTTGCTGTTATACATCTTTTCCTTTCCGGCGTAAGTGCGTTTGGAAGCGTGGAACCACAGAAGAAGGTTTACACACTATTGATTTCATTGACTTCGCTTTTTGAGAAACAAATGATTCGATACTGCGCAGTATCACATGACCCGGGTCACAAAAATCAATGTTGCTCCGAAATCTGTGTTAAAAAGTAAATAAACACAAAACAAGAAAAATGGTACAGCTTGGGTTTGTACAAAAAGTTGAACTTTCTCCAAAGTTGAACTTTCTAAAGGGATCCTATGGACCATCGTGATCTTAACGTTCTGCTTCGGAGGGTGAATGCCTTGACGATCCCCTCAAAGCGGATAGGAGTTCACAGCGCTGGAATGGCGTCGAGCTTCTTGAAGGCAGTCCGGTCCAAGGTGACCCCCAGGAACCGACCTAATCTAAAAAAAGACAGCCTCCTTAATATTGCGGAAGGGGTCGGCCTTGTCGGAAACAACGATGGAAAATTCTTTTTCATGATGTGCTTATAGCCTGAAAAAGAGAAGGGACTTTAAAGGTAGCAATAACGAAACCGGTGGCAAAACACTTCTGGGCAAGATTCACACGGCGGTGCAGCGGCAAACGGATGTTTCCGAAAGTTACCTGTCCGGAGCGGGCCGCCACTGACATGAGGGAAACGGAAAACATCGCATCCAGTGGCCCAAAACGCAGCAGTATGCTACTTTTTAGCAAACTGGGTGAGAGCGTGGCTGTTTGTTGGTCGTGGATGAAGCTCAAAACTTTTGCGGCCTGATATTATGTTCAGTATTCGCGACCTTCGTCCGAAAACTGATCAATTTAGGCTTCGGCATGTAACGCAAATTTTCCGCATGTTATTTATCAGTTTTTGGACCAATTGGACATAGCGACAAGTGCGATGCATCTGCTGGTCTAAAAATTACTAAATCGTTTAGTTAAATCGTTTTTTATTCCTTTTTGAATCATGAAATAGTACGGTGATGTGAACTGTCTTGAAGGAAATTTTTAAATCAAGATGATCCATTCTCCTAGTTGGTTAGGATGAACTGAACTTGACCAAATATGAAACAGCAAATAACTTTTCCATCGGCAAAAAATCTCTGTGGCTGCGTTCTTGCTCAATTCCAGTTTTATGTAGTTTTACTCTTAAAACTTTTAAAAATCCGAGTCATTTAAAATGTGTGTATCGTATTATAAGATTTTTTAACTGTATTGTGAACTACTTTCGATGGTAGTAAATAATTGGTATGTCTTGTTTGTGAAAAGTTGAGTTGAAACTATTATTCTAAGTAATACTCTTTATACTCATTCGTCCTGCATTTCAGCGCCGTAGCAACTTAGTATTACCAAGTGCAAATAAAGATTTTCTCTTATAATGGTTTCAGCATCCATGCTGCAACAAACCCGTCGGTGCTCAAGTGATTATTGTCATCACGGAGGTAATTGCCGCTGCCGCGACGCAACCGCTCGCGCGGTAATACAAATTTGATAAAATAATTAAAATCCTGCTTTTAATTATTTTTTTATTAAAAGTTATTAGCGTAAACACGATTAACAAATAGTGAAGAACATTTTGCTTGAATATGGTGCCTAAAAAAATTCATAAACCAATTTAAAACAGCCAAATTCAGATTTTCGTCGCAGGACCTATCACAAATCACTTCCCGCTAATAGAAAATTTGAGAGCATTTAGAAAGACATGCACAGTCTATGCTTGCTTTAGTTGAACACATCAGGTTTCCTTAACCACAATGACAAAAGAACCTTAAAATCAGGCCAACACTTTAGTGTTGATTAGCCAATTGTACAAGGAAAAAGTACTGTTAAGGTTGATAACTTGTGGCCTTAAAAGTAGTCAAACCTAAAGTGAAAACCGTCAATTCCATGTAAAAGTAGCAACAAAATGGGAGAAAAAGTGAGTTGTAGGCTCAAAGACATTTTTAAGGTTTGCCATTCATTGCACAATTCCTCAAAGAAGAACCATTCCTCTTGTTACCGCACAAAAAATCACATTGCTAATGTAAGCGAGGATAATAGAAAATTCGCCAAATGTTTTTAGGTGTGTCGTAAGTGAGCATTGAGAACTTTGTTCAATCAAATGACAAATCGTAACAGTTCGTTTAGAATTGTTGTTGACTGATATATGTTACTTCACACACGAAACTTTACGGATGCGAAATTGAAATATTTGGAAAAACGGCTTGATTGCAGCAGCACGTGCAATGCAAAGATGAGACAGCATGAAAATTTCAAAGACAAAAAAAGAAGAAATAAGATTTTTCGACGACAACCCATTTTTCTTTTGCGACGAATAATATTCCCACATGGTTGCAGAATATTCGTTCAAAAAGAAAAAGAAAAATCATATCTTTTTTGACAGTACGAAAAAACAGTCAAATTTCGAACAACACTTTATTGGTAACAGAAACGAAGTATAGATCATACACGAGGAATGGAAATAACAACGAAGAGGAAAAAAGGGTATGGGAGATACGGGAAGAACGGAGGGACGGCTGCAATTTTGGGCAACATTGGCTTTACAGGAGCTAAAGTTGTTGATGAAACGCGTGTAGGTTTTGGATTTATGTTATCTTTTATGGAGTTGAGATAGATAGAGCTGTTATGGTAAACATTGAAAGGAAGCCAGGGGAAATGATTTTTGTTTGGGCCAATTCTCATCAAAAATCAAACAGGAAGGTTTTTCTTGAAATCCTTGTCCCTTTTCTCAAGCAGCAACTTGGAAAGGAAAGTCCAGGTTAGGAGGCCAAGAACAGAATTGCAAAACTGCACAAAACAGAATCCCATTATAAGGATAGCGCCGGTCTGCATGTCATCTGAATAAAAAAACGTTTCGGTTAGCATTTATGTCTTAATTATTGTATATGTGCCTCGGGAAAAATTTCGTATGCATTTTTAAATTTCGTTTTTCGGGTTTGTTTTTTCTTTGAGACTTACTAGCTGTGAAAATAATCTGCTTCATCTGTTCACCGAGCGCAAGATACGGGAATCTCATCCAGAACCTGACAGACGAATCGTGCAAAATGGTGTAGTGCTCCAAAAATACGAACTCGTAAGTGTAAGCCAAGATCATCAGTGTTTCACACGTCACGAGACAAAACTAAAACAAACAGTTTTAAATAGAAATGTAGGTAAAAAAAACCTGATAGCAATGAAAAGTAAAAGCGTTCGAGTCCTTGTAACGAAGAAGGCCGTTGACCAAGTTGATTAAAAGCAGACCGTACACAAAAACAGATGGAGCCTAAAAAGTTTAAAAAACAAGTTTTTGAAAAAAATATTTAATAACTTACCAATAGAAAATCGTAAAACTCGTGGATATGAAGAAGCTCCAGCATGAGGTAGAGTTCAGGATCATCTTTCAAATAAACTACCGTTAGCCAACGAAGTGCGCAGATGACGAAACAAAGCCAGCCACAGAACTGAATTTTTAAAAAAGTTTAAAATTTTCAGATAAAACAACTTGAGGAAAGCAGCCGAAGCTTGTCGTTTTGGGAACAGGCTCATCTTCAGGAATGTAGAGGCTAAAATTACTAATGTAGCCCAGTTTGAAAAAGAGAGATTCAAGTTATCCTAGATCGTAAAAATTTGATCAAGATGGGAGATAAAAGCGTGGTTACGATTGTCCTTCTTCATTTCCAAAAAGAGACCTAGCGATATCAGTGAGCTAAGAACAAAAGTGCAGCCGAAAACCGCTTTAGCGCTATGCGCTGGTTTGCATATCAGCGTGAATGCGGCCGAAGGTCGTCTCTTCCGCAGTGCGCCCGAGCGATCGAGAACCCGAGCGATTGCGCCCTTATGCAAGTAGGTTTACATAACGCTCAAAAGCGGCCGAAGGTCATTTAGTCCAATGTGGAAGAAGAGACCATAGGCCGCCGAATGGAACGCTAAGCGGCACTCAAGTAATTGAGTTCAAAATGAAAAGTTTCAAACGCTTAACTCAGCAGTAACAGCTTTGAAGAGGGTAGTGAAAAATCTAACGAACAGATTAAAAAAATTGAAAAAAATCTATTTAGCTTTCAGGTTTTCTCTTTTGTACAAAGTCTTTTGTACAAAATCAAAATTTATTTTTTGGAAAATAAAAAAATAGCTGGTTCTGAACTGAAGGTATAGACTGAATATATTTTTTAACACAAAAAATTCTATAAAAACTTACTTCACTGCGCCAGTTTCTTTCTTTTCAGCTTTTTCACCGTTGCTCTTCAGGACCACTGTCGGCAGCACCATCTGAATTTAAGTTAATGTATAAAATAAAAACAAAATTTTTTTTCGAAACACAATCATGAAGAATACAGTCTAAAAAGAAGTAATCACTTTGTAAAAATGGAAATTGGCGCAGTATTTCAAATTTTCGTTTTTTACGTTAGAAAAATAAAACTGAAGGCAAATATTTTTTACAACCGCTCACGGTTGCGGTTTGGTGCAAGTGTGACAAAGCCAACTGATTCAACAAAAAAAACGCGGATATAAGGTGACGAGGTCGACATATCGCTTTGTTGTGATTATCGAGTCTGTACAAACAAAGCGTAATCGCTTTTTCAGAGGTAACGATCAGTAATTGCTCTATGAGAAAATAACCCGAAGAAATTTGCTCAACGATCGGAACGAGAGTGTCTGAAAAAAATAGCCACGTAGAGGGAAAAACATTTAGAGGAATTTTTTGAGAGGCTTCCAAGAATGTCTTTCCTGGAAATCGTTTTCGTGGCTCTCATTCTAAAAGTTTCACATGAAAGATTCCCAAAACACTAATCTCAAAATTATGCTAATTATGATTCCAAATCAGGGGGTTATGTGATTTACGAGATTTGATGATTATAAATTCTGGCAACATGTTTTGCTATTTGCTTGGTACAAGCTGATTCGAACTTCCTTGATTTCTCTACCCCACCCCCTCTCTCTTCTTGTCTCTCCCTCTCTCTCTCTCTCTCTCTCTCTCTCTCTCTCTCTCTCTCTCTCTTTCTATTTCTCTCTTTTTTCTCTTGGACACTCCCGGACACTCTTTGGTTTTTCATTCTCCTTAACCCACAAACCTAAAAGATCGGTTTTTTTCGTAGGATAAACACATACAAAGAAAACGTTTTTTTTTACTTTTGTTTTTTCAACTTTTCGGGAAAAAAGTCTGTGAAAGGAGTCTCTATTCCGACACATTTTTACACCATTTAAACAAAACACTGGAAGAGGAAAACCAAGTGCAAGATGGAGAGACCAGCAGAAGATCGGGCCGACATTCCTCAGACAGGCATCCGACAAAAAGACGTGGTTTGATGTCATGGCGCTGCACGGCCATTAATAACTGTTGAATAAAGCGTTAAAAAGAAAAACAGAAAACAAAACACAACGATTTTTAAGTTTGAACTATTAATAGGGGTTGTATTGTGAAGATATGAGAAAGAAGGGTTAATGTAAGTCAAGATGTTAGTGAAGGACAGAACTAAAAAAAATGAAAAAAAAATGAGTTCTCAGGTTGCGCTTCTGTTTGAATTTATAAGTTTTATACCAAAAACGACGGAAGCTCAAGGTTGTAACCGTCCGAGAAGACGGTCACGGCCTTGTACTTCCATAAACACCAGTTGAAAATATTTGCTGAAACAACAGTTTATTTGATACCAGAATGAATCTCAGATCACACGTTGGAGATATGATTTTTCTTAGATTGGCTTTCCTCCCTCATGTTCCAAAAGATTTTCGAGATCAGAGAGCACCTCACTTTATTCCAAATGATCATGGCAAGCAGACTCATGATGATTACCAAACCGGCTGTGAAGTCATCTGAAAGAAACAATATTATAAGTTTTAGACAAAAAAGCGTCATTTTTCGATGTCTCATGGGTTTACCCATGCTTTATCTCTCTCTCTCTCTCTCTCTCTCTCTCTCTCTCTCTTCGCTCTTTTACTTTCGTTTGTGGCTCAAAACTCACCAGTTTCTAAAATCTTCTGTTTCATTTTATCTCCAAATATGACGAAAGAGCTAGTGAACCTAGCGAACACTTCGTGGAAGATGTTGTGCTGCCCCAAGTAAAAAAACTTGAAAGAGTACACCGAAATAAGCACAAATTGAAGTCGCATAAGAATATCCTAAATCGATTTGATCGTGAAGTAGTGTAACGAAACAAACGTGCCACATCCATAAAGGCCAAATGTACCAGTAGCTCCTCCGGACAAAAGCCTCTTCGAACGATTGTATAAAAACAAGGTTCCACCCAACAAGGGGCACCTAAATATTTTTGAAAAACTTTAGAATTGAGGGGAAGTTGAGACTCACCATAAACTGTGAGTACAATTCGTGTATGCCTAAAAGCTCCAAAATGAGGTAGATTTCGGCGTCTCCTGGGAATGTAAAGTACTTGATGCTTACGGTAAGGTAGAAAAAAACCAGAATCATGCGAATATTCTGAATTTGAGGTAGATTTTAAATTAATCTAAACGAACGTGTCCTTTGTAGGATGTAGATGGCTGTGGTAGCGACTCGTATTCCGGAGTTAGAATTCTGAAATGATCACAATAAAAGCAATTAAAAAAATTGTACAATTTGTTTGCCTGAATACTCGCAGTAGTGAAGGAAATTTTTATAGTAATCGAAAATTCATTGCAAGGAATAAGGTAGTTCAAATCATTAGCCCATCCGATTTCTCATAATCAGCAAAAAATTTAACTTATGGGGATTTTTCGAAGCAGAGATTGAAAAGATTATCAAACTTCGAGGTAAACGTAGTTTTTAGGTATTCAAAACATGTCTCGGGTTTTAAATTTTCAAAAGGTTTTCTATCACGATATATAAAATTTATAAAATTTGAAATGGTATTAATTTCTTAGACTTACTTTTCTGCATCAGTTGTCCTTTCGTCTGCCTTCTCGCCATTGTTGCTTAAGGCCGCACTGGAAATGACCATCTGAAAACACATATTGAAAAAAGACAGACACATTTCACAAAATTTCATGAAAGTCACAAAACTTTGCGGGAATACACATAAAACTAAAAAAAACATAACATATTGTGACTAAGCTTACTGTTATATGTTACAGAACATTTTTTTTAGAAAAAAAAGGGATGAATGCAACGGCCACCGCTGGACACTGAATGGGTGTGCACAATTTGACCGGGCAGTTCTGATTCCCCCGCCTCTCTCGTTAGCTGTCCGTGTCTCTCGCTCTTTCTCTCTCTCTCTCTCTCTCTCTCTCTCTCTCTCTGTGTTGGTTGTTTTCCCGTTCAGTGAATACTTTACATTGGAGTATACACAATGATTGAGGTAACAAAGCATGTTCATTTCGGAACACTAAGGTTTGAAAATCCACGCATCTACAATTGGAAAGTCTCCTTCGGGCTCCTCGCCCAAAGGAGAGTTTGTGATGACGTTCCCATGAGGGTAATACCCTTCCCAGCACCCGGTGGAGTCTTCTGCGTCGACGGTTTTAAACGCGGTGCATATAGCCCTCAATACTCCTCCTTGGGCAAATTCCAACGCAAACTGGTGTAACCCCAGTAGATGATTCAGCGTGGGACAAACAAAATGGTGTTTGAACGGGTAGCACGACGTGACGCTATGACCTTGCTGGCCATCATACAGAGACACGTCAAGCCCGGTAAACAACACTTGCAAAAATACATTAAATTTGCAGGGACTCTTATTGTCTCGGACGGATGGCGCGCCTATGGAATGCTCAACGCCAACGGGTGGCAGAACCTTTACAACCACTGTTGGGTAAATCATAAACTGCATTCAGTAAATCCAACTGACCGGCGCGTGCATACGCAGACCATCGAAACAACTTGGTGACTGGTAAAGGACACTGTGCGTCACATGTACGGGGTACAGGAAGACAAGCTAGAAAGTAGGTGACTGTCAAACATCACCATGTTATGCTTACAGGCTACCTCTGGGTTTACATGTTCAAGAGATAACACAATCGGCCAATATGAGTTTCGGTTCGTTTGCACCAAATGTTTACACTGCTGCAAGATCCCACTGAAAATCAATATGTAGCCACGGGGAGGCAAACTAATCGAACGGCGTTCCAAAAGCTCAGTGAATAAAGCAGCGAACGGCAGTAGCGAAGGATGTGGGTTCGATTCCCGCACGGTTGCATATTCAATTATTGAAACTGGTTTTTACACAACAATATCAAATCACAAAAATGCGGTCAAACCAGAAAATAAAGTGTAAAAGATTTTTCGTTGTAAAAGAGTTGGAAAACACAATCTGTACATTAACTTATTTTTGTACACCTATTTTCAAACGTGTACACCTATTTTATTTTTGTACACCTTTTTTCCCACGTGTACACCTATATTTCCGGGGTACACCTATATTACCCGTGTACACCTATTTTTTCCCAGTAAACCTTTTCCCTGCAAGTACCTTTTTTACCTTGGTACCTTGGTTAGTACCTTGGTTACTCCCATTTTCCTTTGATTTGGCTTCGAATGTCTCCTGACCAAGTTTTTTCTTTTTTTTTTCTTCCTAGGTTCCTGAGACGGCCGGGGGACTGTAGACGCCTTCTGTGTTCCATTTGGTTGGAGCTACGTATTCACGGGGCTCCACTCCGGCTTGAGGACGGGTAATCAAGGCCCGGTTTGGAGAGGGGGAAGGGACCGACCGCACGGCCGCGCGAGACTTAGGAAAGTCCGTGAGACTCAGATTGGTGACAGCTATATTTAAACGATGTTCGTACAAGGTTGTGAAATCTTTGCACAATAAACACAGGTACTCACATAAGACGTCTCTTTTGTGACAATGCATGAAACCAATCCAAGTTTGAGACAACACTTTATTGAAAACCGGAACCAAACTGAGATGGTGTATTAAACCGGAAGGTTATACTTGGTTTTGTTCTCAGAAATCAAGTTCTGACGAACAATTGCAAGCATGAGGGCAAAAAGAATATTGACAAGGGTCACGAAGCCGAATCCCAGGACAAGGAGGCCACCAGCATGGAAGTCATCTGAAAAAAATATGTGTTTTCTGCATTTTTCTGTTAATATATCACTCTGGAAACATTAACTTCCTCCACCCAAGTAAGCCTCCAAAAACGAATTCATGATCGCACGAAGGTGTGGTTGTAACTGGAATTATTGTATTTTAGGATTTTTGTTTTTTAATTCTGCCCCCCGGGGGGTTAACAGTTTTATCTAGAACTGCTTTAGCTAAACCCCTGATTTAATTTAGTTGTATTTAGTTATGCCCCATAACCCACCCCTCGTCTAATATAGTTATGCCCCCCCAAATATTGGACACCATTAGCAGCTTAACTGAATTAGCTGGGGCAATTGTCTGATTTACTTGGTCAAATGCATTGCCGAACTGTGGGCCAAACCAATAGGGCATTTGGGGGAAGGGGCTAATTTGGATTAGGGTTATAAATGAATTTTCCACTTGTATCTCTATTTTCATTATTCTTGTTTTAGACTTACCAGCGGTCATAAGCTTGTGCATCAACTGTTCACCGATCGGAAGGAAGCAGAATCGATTCCAGAACCTAACGGACACCCAGTGGAGAATGTTATAACGCCCCAAGTGAAAGAACATGTAAACGTAATTCATCATAACCGCAGTTTGAAGAATCATGTACATCAACTAGAAAACAATAGTTGTTATAATAAGGTTGAATAACAAACTTGATAAAGGTGAAAAGCCAATGCGTAGCCCTTCTTACGAAGCAGACATTTGGCCAAGTCCCAAAGAAGGAGAGCGTGTAGAAAAACAACCGGCGTCTAAATTTTTTTTGAATACGAACATTAAAGTGAAGCTACTTACATAAAGGGCATCGTACATCTCGTTGATATGGAGAAACTCAAGCAAAAGTTAGAGTTCAGGGTCTTCTCGTACACAAATGACACTCAAGAAACGAACGAAATAGATGGTGGCAAGAAGCCAGATGAAGAGCTATAAAGAATTATGAAAAACTTTATGAGATAGACCAACCTCATTAATGTAGCTTGGTTTGGAAACAGGTTCATACTCCGTGGTGTAGAGGCTGAAACACAACGTGACTTTTAAAACAAGAGAAGGCTTATATATCAAGCACGTGTTATTTTTCGCTTGGTTAGTTAGCATCGTTGGCTTCATCCACTTCAAATCACGACATGATCTGCCTAAGTGCGGCCGAAGACCGCTTTGAAGCTACGTGGTCAGCGTTCGGCCGCCCGTTGGTAGCAGCCACAAATGATTGAGGTTTAGCCGCACTCCCTCACTATCATGAGAGCGGCCGAAGCCCATGTAATCCAAGGTGCGTAAAACGAACAAGACGTTTTTTAAAGCAAAAACAGAAGACTCAAAATATATAGCTCGTTCGTATGGTTATGTGGTATATTCGTTTCGAAAAATGATCTAAGCGGTAGGATGCGTAAGTGCGACCAAAGGCCGCTTTAACGAAATAAGGTAAAGTGTTCGCCACATTTTTGCACAGAAGGTTAGGGCGTTAGGAAGCCTAAAAGCCACGAAAGACCGCTGTAACGGTCCGCGGTGAGCGCTCGGCCGCCATCTTATAGCCGCCGCAGATGGTTTAAATAGGAAGTTCGCCAAGCAACGTAAAAGCGGCCGAAGCCCATATAATCCAAGGTGCGCCAAACGAACAAGGCGTTGCAACCGACTCAGAATATCTAGTCAGTTCGCATGGTTACGAGGTCCCTCAATTTCAAAGAAGTCTGAGCAATAGGATGGCTAAATGCCACAAAACGCTTTGCAGCTACGCGGTTAACCCATTGTTAGCCGTCACGAATGGTCAAAGTTCAGCCGCACTAGGTTCGCCAAGTGGTATGAAAGCGGCCGAAGTCCATTAAATCTAACGTGCGACGAATAGGAGGTAGTCAAACGCCAGATAAACAAAACAATCGCCTCAGAGCCCGAGCGATAACCGATACCTAGGTAGATAAGTGCGGCCAAAGGCCGCTATGGCAAAATGAGGTAGAGAGTAAGTCAAAAGGCCGTCTAATCCAAGACGCATAAACACAGGACTTTTGCAAAATAGGAGAACAACTTTATATCAGTACTGCAGTTTTTTCTTTAAAAAAATGTTTTACAAAACCCACTTCAAGGCATCAGGTTCTTTTGTTTCCACTTTCCCGCCGTTCCTCTTTAGGATCACAGTCGGCAGCACCATATTGGACTAAAACGAAAACTGATATGTACAAATGTACAAAAGAAAAATCAAGAGCATGTTCGATGTGACAAAATCTAGGCAACAGTTGGGAGACACACAATACAATGGTGAAAAAATCAGTCAATGGTATGTGTTAGCACACGACCGCTCATAATAGATGGTGGATGTAAGACTAACTGCCATATCGATACAAAAACGCGATTCTGAAATGGCAAGGTTGACCCCTCCCATTGTTTAGACGATCGCTTTTGCAAGAATCACGCGTAATTGCTTGAATTTGATCAATAATTTTCCCTTGAGGACGTTACCAGGAGTATTTGGAATAGAGTGCTCGCAAAAAGTAGTGGCACGCAATTTTTTTTTCCAGTTTTCGAAAAACTGGTTAGCCTAGAATTTCTGGGGTTAACACCATTCGATTCCTCGTGGTCGAGAACCTAGGAAGCCATTTTGTCATTAAAATTAATTTGCATATGCTAATGGAAGGGAAGATATTCGGAAAAAATATCATCGCATTAAGTACAGGGGCACTCAAAAATAACTAAAAACCCAGTTATTTTTAGGGTGCCCCTATACCGAATTTCAAAGTGAAACGTTATTTCACGCCTTCTAGGTGGTTATTTTCGCGTTTCTGGCGTTTCTGGCCGACACTTGTGAAATCCGGACCCGAGAATGCGACAAATCTCAAAAATTCTTTGTCGGATCGGCCAAACCAGGCTGTAATTTGGAAATTTTGGGCTCAAACTCGTTCAATGAACGGTGGTCATTTTTTCTCGAATTAGGGGAGGTGCCTATCACACATCATAGAGGAACGGCTTCAGGTTGATTTTTCAGCTTTTTAGGGTGCCCCGATACTTATTGCGATGGCATTTTTTTTTCGAATATCTTGCCTCCCATTAGCATCTGCAAATTAATTTTAATAATAATTGGCTGCCGGGGTTCTCGACCACGAGGAATCGAATGGTGTTAATCCCAGAAATCCCAGGCTAACCACTTTTTTGAAAACTTGAAAACATGGGGTGCCCCTATACACTGCATAAGGTTTTCTATATATGCTGGCAGAACATGGTAAGGTGGATGGAAACTGTGGAAAAAGCGTTTACGCTGGTGTTTCCATGTTTAAGTTCCAATCTCAGATGGCTTACAGAATGACATTGACACGGAAAATCTCGACTACGAAAACAGACAACTAGCAAATGGTTTTGGTAGTATAAATAAGTAAAAAAGGAAACAAAATTTACAAACAAAATGTCTTGAATTAACAATTTATTTGATGCCAGAATAAACGTTCGATCATACGTGGAAGAGAGGAGTTTTCTTGGATTTGTTTTCCTCGTTCATGATCCATAAGATTGTCGAAATCAGAGAGCGCATCACTGTATTCCAAATGAGCATGGCAAACAGAGTAATCATCATGAGCCAACCGGCGGTGAAGTCATCTGTAAGAAAAAATTACTATTGCTCTTTCTGCTTGTCTGCCAGCCTGTCTGCCAGTATATTTCTGTGTTTCTCTCTGTTTTCCTTTATATTTTTTGATTGTTGTTCAAAACTCACCAGTTTCTAAAATCTTCTGCTTCATATCATCTCCAAAGAAATAGACAGAGTTAAAGAACCTAGCGAACACATAGTGAAGACAGTTATGTTGTCCCACGATAACAAACTTGTAAAAGTAAACCACAATGAGCACATACTGAAGTTGCACAAGAGTATTCTAAATCGATTTGTTAATTTCATACTAAAATAAAACAAACATGCCACGCCCATAAAGGCACAGTGTCCCAGCAGTCCCTTCGAACAAAAGCCTTTTTGAACCATACCAGACAAAGAATGTTTAGCACAGCAATGTGCACCTAAATGTTATTTTTGATAAACGTTAAATTAAAATTGAGGGAAAGTTGAGACTCACCATCACCGTTGAAATTGAATACCATTCGTGGATGCCTAAAAGCTCAAACATGAGATAGATTTTGGCGTCTCCTTGGAATGTAAAGTACTTGACGACGAAGGCAAAGTAGAAAAGACCCAGAAGCATGCGGATGTCCCATACGCGTCCTTTGTAGGACAAAGTAAGTGGCTGCCGAAACGACCAGTTTTCCGGGGTGTGAATACTGAAATGATCCATCCATATTAATAAACCGCAAATGTCCGTAACTATGTGACCGTGTCATCACATTTCATATCTCAGGTTCCAGTGATCTGATAAGTGTCATCTTTGGATTTGTTGTTGCCTCAGGCAAGATTAGCTTATAGCATAAAATTCATCTGGGGGGTTCGCGGCGAAAGCGTGCCAGAACTGTGCTAAGAACTAAATTGTCTTCAATTGAAATAAAATTGGTGTCAATCAATAGAGCGAAGCGCGTGTAGCTAAAATTTAATGCGCGGATAGCCGTAGGATTTTGTCAAAAATGTAAGTGAACGCGCCAGAAATGTCATCAAAAAAAGCAAATTTGAATGAACTGAAAACGGTATCATAGTTCTTGAAAAAACTCGGGTTTCATAAAACTCGGGTTTCGCAGCGAAATGTGTCAGAATGTAGCAGAAAACAAAAATTCTTCTTTTAAACAGGAAGTCGTATCGATCGATAGACTGTACAAAAGTATAAACAAAATTAATCAATATCAAGTGTCACCTCATTTAAATAAAACTCGTTGAATTTCGCATGGTTCAGCTGGTAAGAATATAAGCCTTTAAAAATTTATGCTATTTCTTTGACTGAATTCTAATTGTTAGAGAAAGAATCCCAAATCTCGGAAATTTTATAGGTATTCAAAAACACATGAACATATCACTTGCAAGAAAAGGGTTTGTTCCAATTAATAGACTAAATCCGATTTCTCATAATTAGCAATTAATAAAACTGAATTGGTCGTGTTTTTTTAAGAAGTTTTTCAAAAGCTGCTTTTATCATGTTAATTTACTTTTGTAAAAGTTAAAATGGTGAAAGTTTTATACTTACTTTTCCGCATGAGTTGCCCTTTCGTCCGCCTTCTCGATATTGTTGCTCACGGCCGCACTGGGAAGGTCCATCTGAAAACATATAGTGAAAATGGAAAATAATATTTCACAAAATTGCAGGAAAGAAAATGAATTCAAAAAAAACTTGCAAAATTTGAGGGCAAACACATAAAACTGAAAAAAAGCATATTGTGATTAAGCATACTGTTATATGTTACAAAACAAACTTGTAGAAATAACGGAATAAATGGGACGTCTACCTCGGGACAGTGAATGGGTGTACACTGATAAACATTTCACAATTTCAAACGCGATACAATCTGTCCCGCTTTTTGCAACATCGCTTTTGATAAGCCGCCTTTGAATCGGTAATGGTAGTCTAAAAAATCGAACATTCCCACTCAATATGGCATGGACACATTTTATAAAATCACAAGAACGAGTATTTGTAAAACTTTTCTTTAAGCTTCATCTTACTTAGTTGGCTGACAAATGACTTAAAGATTTTGGTAATTTCCTTTTCGACTTGAAGTAGGGCTACCATTTAACACTTTGTATCGCCAAGCTTAAAGCTCTAATCCAGACAACAAATCGAGAATTGCGAAAATCTTCAGTCGACGAGGTTCATTTGATGTTATTTGATGTTGATAGTGTGCGGATCAACAAACGATAGTTAGATACTCGTTAGACAAGTTGAAAATTGTGAAATTGTAATTGAAGCGGACGTGATCGCTGATTTCTTGTTTCGTCCAAGGGAAACATCTGAAGATTCCAAGAATCTCTGCCGAGGTTATTTTATGTTACTAAACCGGTACTCATAAGTTACCAACAGAACGAGTTTTAACTAATAAAACTAATAAAACCGATTTGTTGGGTGTTTCAGAATTTTTAACTAGAATTACTGAAGTAAAATCCTATCTGTAGGAAAACAAAAGCATCCCACAAAAAAACGGGCTTCTGAAAGCAAGGTAACTGGGAACTGGGCAAAATGATCTCACCAAACAATACATTATCCCAATTGTATTCCTTGTTGGGATTACCGTTTGGTAATGCCACAAATACCAGCAGTTAGTCGGAAAGGACAAACACCAAGTTTTTTTAAACTTGATACCACACACTTCTTTTGACACTCTAGCTGATACTAAAACGAAATTCGGATCGTACGTTGAGGATAAGATATTTCTTGAAAAAACATGTATACAAAAATCGTGAGACTGTGAAACAAAACATACTGACAAGTGTTGGGAGCGAACAATTTATTTGAGACCGGAACAAATTCATTAATCGAAATTCAGGTTTTCCAAGATTTTCCGCTGCTCAAGTTCTTTGCCATTGTCATGACAAGAATGCTAAGCACGGTAATGCAAAATAAAAGTTTAAAAAAATCAGAGAAACAAGGTGACTTCAATAATAACGTTAAACGATTTTTTTCAAGTATCCTACAAAAGTGTAAACGTACAATATCGGTATGATGCGGTGCGGACCATTTTTTTAAACGGTCACTAAAAGTGTTCAAATCATCGCAAGATGTTTAGTTGTGGACATATAAAATTTGATAACAAAGTAGAGGAACACACTTCTTTACAAAAAATCTTGAAAAACTATTTATTTGATACCAGAATAAAATTTAGATTATACGTTGAAGAGCTGATTTTTCTTGGTTTCGCTTTCCTCCCTCATGTTCCAGAAGATTTTCGAGAACAGAAAGCACTTCCCACTGTTCCAAATGATCATGGCAAACAGACTCAGGATGATTATCCAACCGGCTGTGAAGTCATCTGTAAGAAAAACACGATTATTGTTTTAATGGAATACTTTTCGATGAACTTTGGTTACACTTGCTCTGTTTGTCTGTCTCTCTCGGTATCTTACTCTCTCTCTTCCCCCTCCCTCTCTCTCTCAGTCTGTACCTCGTTTACATTAAATTTACTTTATAAAACTCACCAATTGCCAAAATCTTCTGCATCATTCCATCTCCAAAGAAAAAGACCAAGCTGCGCTTAGAAATCCTGGCAAACACATCGTGGAAGATATCCTGTTGTCCCATGAGCACAAACTTGAAAGAGTAAACCGAAATCAGCACAATTTGAAGTTTCAAAAGAATACTCTAAATCGATTTGTTAACTTATATTTCTCTAACAAAACAAACCCGATAAACCCATAAAGGCCAAATGTACCAATAGTTCCTTTGAAGAAATGCCTCTTCAAACATTGTCAGTATAACAAGGTAAAGCAAAGCCATGGGAATCTGAATTTTTCTTTTTTTTTAACAACCGTGAAAAATGTGAAAAATTGATAAAACGTTAAGACTTACCATTAAGGGTGTGTACCATTCGTGGAGACCTAGTAGTTCAAACATGAGGTAGATTTCAGGGTCTCCTTGGAGTGCAAAGTAGTTGAAGATGCAGAAAAGATAGGAAAAAATCAGAATCTTACGGATATCCTAAAAAGAAGAATTAAAAGTTGAAGTAAACTAAACGTACGTGTCCTTTGTAGGATAAAGTAGACGACTGGGGAAGCGAGTCATCTTCCAAAGAGTGAACACTGAAATGATAACAGTATCAACTTTTAAAACAATGTGTTAAATTTTGTTGTCTGAATTCTCATAGTTAGTGAAAACAAAATCTCGGAAATTTCATATGTTATCAAAAAACAAATGAACATCCATTTCAAGCAAACAAATTTTTAAAAATTTTTAGTCTGAATCCGAATTTGCATAATTAGAATAAAAGAAAAGGGGTTGTGTAGACAACGATTTTAAAAACATGTCGAGTTTGAAGCAGACTTTCAAAAAGGTTTTTATCATGATAGTTTAGGCTTTTGAAAAATGTAAAAAGGTATAAAAAAACATTTTTATACATACTTTCTGGCATCAGCTGTCCTTTCGTCCGCCTTCTCGGCATTGTTGCTCAAAGTCGCGCTGGGAAGGACCATCTGAAAAAAAACTATTGTGAAAAACATTGGCCCAAATTCCATGAAACACCAAAAAAACTTGCAAGATTTGAGGGGAAAACCACACGAAACTTGAAAATAAATCATATTGCGAATTACATTATCACACTAATTTAGGTCAAAAAAAATTTTGTAGAAAAATAGGAATAAATGGGAGGGATACCTCAGGTTACTGAATGGGTGTACACTGATAAACATTTCACAATTTCAAACGCGATACAATCTGTCCCGCTTTTTGCAACATCGCTTTTGATAAGCCGCGTTTGAATTTGTAATGTTCGTCTGAAAAAAGCGAACTTACACACTCAATATGACCTGGTAGCGCAAATTATATAGTTTTATAACAACGATTGTTTGTAAAACATTTTTTATAAACTTGATTACTTGCTCAGTTTGGTGATCTCAATTTCTGCCTAAAAATTTTAAAAAGTGTTTAGCAAAGTTTATTGTTTTGAAATCATTTGGTAAAATCAGAAAACAGAAAAATTATGTTTACATATCCTTGACAACCCCTCTCGCCAAAATGGAATACTACTAAATGGGCCTTATTGCAGCTTGTGTGCGCTATACAGGTAAGAGAGTGTGTATTTAACGAAGACGCAGAGAAAAATCGCTTTTACGTCTGACGCCAGCTGATTTCGTTTTGACGACAGCTATAGATGGTTTCCGTTGAAGAATTATATAAATGGGTTCTGAGGTTCCGATTATTGATCGATGAAGTTTGTTTGAAGTAGATACACCGGGGGTTCTCACGGGATGGCACGGGCCGGGAAAATTTAAGTCGACGGGTTCGGCCCGTATACCCTGGACCACCCAGTCAGATTGCCACCCACAAGACCAGGGTTCACTCCCAGCCGGTAGCATTCTTTTTTGTACAACTAAATGTTAGTAACAAACATTATGAAGTTTTTTAAAGTTGTTTAAAAAACTTATTACACTGATTTTTACACAATTTAATATTTTACATTTGTACCCGGGCCGTTTTTGTCCCAAAAATCTCTCGGCCCGGCCTATCATTTGAGAACCCCGGATACACTCACTAGTATATGGATATGCAATTGTCAAATAGTTACTAATGGATTTTACAAAAGGAAGATTGTGAAATCGTGACCATGATGGTTGATATTGTCTTTCTAGGGAACCATATTCCATTGCAGGAATCTCAGACATAGGTCACTTTGTGTTAAAAAGATGATTGCAATATTATAATTTCTTGTAAAATCGTTAAAGCAAACTAAGATTATAAATATAATAAATTTGTAAAAAAAAAATACAAAGCCAGAATAATGAAGAACTCGTAGCCGGCTGGTCGCGTAACGGATCAATTTTTTTTTAAATGAGTCGAATCTTCTTTTTGTGGAAATAGGACAGTTTTTTAACGCGACCGGTATTGATACAGGTGAACATTGGGTTAGAAAAAGAAGCCGATGTTCCGGTAACGTCAATTTGGAGTGAAACTTCTAACGAGAAAAAAACCAAGTTACTTGAAAAACACTTTATTTGATACCGTAACCAATTTAAGATCATACGTCGTTTAGAAGATCTTTTTCGGTTTCGCTTTTCTCCTTCAAGTCCTTTTGGATTCTTGCGATCAGAAGGCTCATCATAACATTCCAAAGAACCATGACAAGCATACTTATAAAGATTGCCCAACCGGCGGTGTAGTCGTCTGTAATACAAATGAATTTTTAATTCTGGTGTTTCAAACTCACCAATTTTAAAGATCAGCTGTTTCATATCTTCCCCAAGGAAAAAGAAGGAACAATTCTCACAGAACCTGACAAACATATCTTTGCAGTTTGCATACTCATTCAAGCGAAGAAACTTATACAAGAAATGGAACATCAGCACAGCCTGAACTGCCAAGAGAAGATTCTGAATTGGATTTTTTAAAGTTATATTGCAAACAAACTCACATGCCAGATAACCATGTAAAGAGTGTGCGAAAACTTCCTAAGATGAACCGCCTTTTGGAAATTGATCATAAAAACCTGGGTAACAAGACCAAATAACCACCCCTGAAAAAACGTATTTTTAGAACATTTGTTCATAATCAAACTTGAACGAATAGAATACTGAAACTCACGTAGGTAGTCCACTGGTTGTTGAATCCTAGTCTTTCAAAAACGAAGAATAATTCAGGGTCTCCTCCAAAAGCTTGGCACTTTAAGAAGACGGTAAGGTGGAAGAAGTGGATCATCAGTGACGTCCTGAAAAGATAAATATTTCACTTTGAAAGAGTTTGTCTAAGGCGTCTTTTATATAATAACGGAGTTGCTACTGACATAGGATTAGTTTTTACTTCGGATTCGGTTGGTATTGAAAACATATGATTGATGTGACATATCCTTGAGAGAAAAATTGTTTTTGGGTCGGTGGGTTACTGTAGCTGAGCTTAAAGTGGCCTCAGGGTACCTTTGCGTATCTCACTTAAAATTTAGCTACTGAATTTGGTTGAGTTTGAAGTGAGATACGAAAAAGTGCCCTGAGGCTACTGTATGCTCAGCTACAGTAATACGATCGACCGGAAAACAATTGTTTTCTTAAAAATCATGTTATACGAGCCGCAAAATATAAATATTAGACTAATGCAAAAAATTCGAAAAATTTGTCACTCAACATACTGCGATAGCTTGATTCTTATATAAATGACATCAGCCTAAATCCGACTTCGCAAATTCGGGTCCGATACAGAAAAGGGCCATGTAAGTTTTTAAAAAAAAGATCCATGGAAAAAATTTTCATGGAAAAAAAAGTTGATGAGACTTTATAAACTTGAAATGGATAAAACTATTGTATTACTTACTTGAAGGAGTTATTTGTGTTTTCATCCATCATCTCGGGATTATTGTTCAAGGTCGCGCTGGGAAGGGCCATCTGAAAAATTAACAGTAACAAAAAAAACTTTCAAAAAAGACTTAACAGATCAAATGGAAATTGAAAGATTTGTGGAAAACATTGAAAAATTCAAAAATTGACATTGTGAATTACATTAATATAAATATGTATATAAAACAAGTTTAAAGAAGAAAAAAATGGAACGACTGCCTCACGGCACTGAATGGGTGTAATCTGATAAATAGTTCACGATTTGAAACGCAATACAATCTGTTCCGCTTTTTGCAACATCGCTTTTGATAAGCCGCAGTTTGAATCGCTAATTGTCTTCAAAAACAGAAAAAGCGAACATTTATAATCAATATGAAATTGCAGTGTCAAGCAAAGAGATTTACATAGAAATGAGATTTACATACAATTCTACCTACTTCAAGATTTGCTTACTGCCTTATAAATGACGCAAAGATTTCTGACTTTTCATTTTAGTATATATAAAATTAGTAAGCAAAGCTTCACTGTTTTGAAATCATTTCGTATGCGCACAACTAATTCATGAATAAAGAAGAAATCTTTAAATATTTAAAAACTAAAATAATAATTTTAACAACTTAGGGGAGACTTTAGTCCTCAAGCGGGGGGAATAAAGATCTCCGACCCACAAATTGGGTCTTGTGACTTCAGAGAAACAAACGTAGATGCTTTTGTAAACATATATAAACATATCACTTGCTTATAATTATTGATAGGCGATGTTTACTTGAAACGGACAGAAAAATAGGTTAACACGTTTTTTATACAATCATAGTTTCAAATAAATACATAGTTTTAATAATTGGAAGTTTGCAAAAGTGTGATTTGACCTGGACGTTGGTTTTTTTTGATTTTGAGTGGAAAGATGACTTACAAAGGTGTTCAATGTTGATCACGAAGCGACTTCTTCTAGAGTTGGCTCATCTCTTTGAAAGCATGATTGCTTTATCATGACTTTTCTCGTATGTCGAATGGATTCTCTTTGGTCCCACCAAGCCTCGCCCATCCAGCCAAAAGTATCGACAACTCGGTTTTTCTTATACACAAATGAAACAATGCGAACTCCGTTTTTAGTGGCAAAAAAATTCCTTTGTTTAGAAACTGTTTACATTTCAGGAGGTCAATCTGGTTAGCTTTGACAGTTTACAAGATGTTGCGCAGTTTGTGCCCGTCGGTGCAACAACTGTCACTCTAGACAATAGACACGAGAAAGTAGAGCTCGCAGACGTAACTTTGAAAAGTAAGCTGCCAGTCGTAACCACTGTCCTTGGCACTGGCGAAAAAGCAAAGGGACCGACGAATGCCAATTCTCCCGGAGACAACCGGGAAAAGAAAGGCCCTGGGCGACATCCAAAGAAAATTCAAGACGAAACAGACCTCCAACAGACACTGTGAAATTATCACTGCAAAGCAAGACTATTCCAAGAGGTTACCGACAGGATGGGAAAGAAACAACAAAAGTGAAAAATAAGTTGATTAAGTGCAAAATCCGGCAACATAGTGAGAAAGAATTGGAAAACAAAGTGAAACAGAAAGAAACCGAAAAAAAAAACATAAAAGAAGAAAGAACAATCGTCTCGATTACCTAAAATGGTGCAAAAACGAACGGAATAGTACCATATCAGCAATCAGTATACAAAGTGATGAAAAAACCTCCTAGGAAGTCTCTCATCAAATGGAATAACGAAAACTACCATCCTCCTGATATCTAGAAACAATGGAAGTTGTCGGTGGCTAACTCAATGCCTTCATTGTCTCCTTCGTCGTTCGCCTCCGTTTTCTGCTGTTCCGTCTTTTCCTTTGCCTCCTGCCTGGTCCACCTGCTGTTCAACGTCGATCTCCTAATGTACTACTGCGCTGAAGCTGCAAACATCTTCTACGAGTCTGTGAATGTAGACATTAGTGACCAATATCAGTTTCTCCATCTCTCCTCTTGCCGCCGGGAGAGGGTTTGAACAAGTTGCCTATCCAGAGATGTGCGAGGAGAGAGAGAAAGATAGTGAGAGTCAGAGAGGTGCTAGGGTGACGTGCGTGTGGCGACCGCTACAGGTTTCCTGGAACTACCGAGGTTTTTTTAGTTTGCCTTTCCGGCGGCTCCAAATTGTAATTGTAGGGATGGTTGTGCTGGCTTCTTCTTGCCTCGCTCTCTCATTCGGGCTGTGTCCGTGATTCTCCGTCGATCAGGTGCTCTGACTCGGCCTTGTTTGTCTCGTTCTGCCCTTTCACTCCTTTTTTTGCGTTTCTCGGCCAGATGCGCACTTTGTTTGTGAGAATGGAGGCACCTGCGAGCGGATGATGAAATTGCGCGGCGTCTGTGAGCCGGCAACGATAACAGACAGTATCGGCATTTGCTTGTTTCTTGGGTGGCTTCAAAGTAGTGGCCGAACTTTTTCTAATCTAAAAAGGCCAAGCAAACAGATTATCTTCACGGATCACAGATATTTTTGTCTTAAGTGGTCCAAATACACCAATCTACGGCTCAATCAATTTGTCTTAGTCCGGAGACAAATTTTTGTTATTACAGTGTTAAAAAAGCCACGTTGAAAAAAGTTAGATATTTTTCAATGCCAAAAATCGTTTTTTTCCTCTTTTTAAGGGTTTTTGATGTTTTAAATAAGAAATATGTAAGCAATGGCACTGTAATCACGAAATTCTGCACAAAATGTGCTACAAAAAGTTTTTTTAAGTTATAACATTTCGAAAATTGCTAAGTTTCCGCGTTATTTGCGTTGTTTGAGTACAATGGGAAATATTCAAAGTATAAAACCATTTTTGTGTAGAATTTCGTGATTCCGCGACAGCAAAAAGCCGCGACATTGTGAATAGAATTGTTGAAACAAACACTTTATTGACAAACATGTCTGAATTAAGTTCATGACTTCACATTGGTAGGACGGAAGAGTTTGTAAACGAAGAACACGGCGTACGTGTTAAGTCCAGTGGTGACAACAGTGTATGTAGTTTCTGAAAGATAGATAATAAAATAAAATAGAAAAATGTTTATTTTATACACCAGAAGTCACGACTACACTTGGAAGGCTTTCCTTTTCTGCATTTAGCGCCCGTCGGCCGTTTTAGGGTTTATATATAATTATTGGGCATGGGCCGCTTTGCGGCCAGCCGTTCAGTGCGCCTATCTGTTTTTTAATGAGTCTCTGTGATTCTTGCTTGGCGCCGTGAAAAAATGGATTTTTAAAAGGAATTCTTTCAAACTTAACAAAAACACTCACCAAGGATCAAAAAGCGATGAATCGGAATGCAAATACTGGGGACTTCCTTGCGAACGTAACGGATGAGAATAACGATCTGAGAGACTATGATGCATGTCTGAGTATCAAAAACAGAAATAAGTTTTACATAGAAGTATACCTGCCAAGCCATTTGAGCTATGAAGTACTTCACATCTTTGCGGATAAGTCCATATGCAAAGCTCATAATGGTGTAGAAATTGAGGGCAATAAGGGGAATCTGAAAGTATAAATCTTCTGCAAGGTTAACTCTTTGTAAAGGAGTAGAAATAAAAATTTAAAAGACAGAAACATACCGAAAGAATGTCGTGAGACTCAAGTTTGAAAAGTTCCAGCAGCATGTGAATGTCAGCATCGACTGCTCGTTTGATGAAGAACATATAGATGAAATCACCGAGAAGGGAGGAAAAAATGAACCAACACTGAATGAGCTTCGTATCTATTAACATTTTGTGAAAACATACCGCAAGGAATTTGCCAAATGAAATAGTCGGCTTCTGAAGCAACGCGACCGAGGAAACATTAAGCCTAAAACAAAACAATTAGAAATGGAGTAGGGATACACTTTTTTACGGAATTTCTGTTGAAATACTCGCAGGAGTCAGAAAGCAACCACCAAAAGGAAAAAATGTTGAATTATGGTTGTTTTACAAAAAAATCAGCAATTTTTTTTAAAGATTGTTGTTTAAATTGGCTACAATGTAGGAAAAATTATGCCAAAACAACAAAAAAAGGGTTTCCTAAATTAATAGAAACCGGATGAAACTTACGTATCATGTTTACTGCCGGCTCCATTCTTCATCTTCCTAGCCTTGGTCTTGGACTTAGCTGCAGACTTGGCGACAGAGGGCTTCATCTAAAACATCTTTATTATACGAAACTGTTAATTTTTTATGATTTTAACAACGTTAAAAAAACAAATCGGAGGTGCGAAATAGTTGACTAAATTGGCTGAAAGTTTGCGGTAATTTGGAAACACTAGATTTGAAACGAATAGGTAAGAAAAAAGCTGAACACATAAGTAAAAAAAGTGTTTTTCCGGGCGCAGTTGTGTTTGGAAATCGATTTTATCCAACTTTGAGATAGATCATCATCTAAGTACAAGTTTGTTTAAATAACAAACAAACCAAGATTTAGTTAAAACCGTCAGGTAAATTTTCTGAAGAAACGATATAATCACGCCCTACAGAAAAATAAAGAATAGAGGTTTGACAACTACTGCTTTATAAATACAGTTAGTAAACATAGAGGATGGGGAAAAGACCACGTAGATAAGCGAATTCCTTTAATTGGGAAATATAATTAGGCTTTAAAAGAAACAAATCAAGGGAGGTGAATTTAGAAGACGAAGGATGCCCGTAGCACTCTGTTAATGCCACAAGAGCGCGTCTGTGACATTTTCTACGATGCTATCTGCCCATAACATTAAGAAAGGAATTTCTGGAGTTGTCCGTCCAAGCAAAGGACTCGCTGGTGGAATCTTTGTGAAGTTTTCCAAGAAAATTGCCTGCTGGCCCTCATCTTCAAGATGCTGAGGCCCAAATACGGCCACGTGGTTCTTCGCAGATTTATAAGCTTCAAACATGGGTAATTAAACCAGACTTGCAAAACCTGAAGACGGCGAATTAAACCAGACTTGCAAAAAAGAAGACGGCGACGGTGCCGCTAGAAGACCATCAAGCAAAGACAAAGTGTGAACTAGAAGCTATTAGTTATAGTTGATATATCATTCTCGCTCAATTTAATGCTCAATTTCGGCATTCTGAAGTTTCTGTGAGTAAGGAAAACCACAAAGTTGCGGATGACAACAGTTTATTATCAGGTGGAATTCAAATCGATTATCCGAATTAACGACGAGTCTTAGCAGCAGAGCTTACAGAATACTTGGCGATTCTGAAGACCACACAAGCCATGAAGCCGTTGAGAAGCGCGAGGACGAAAAATGCACCGACGACTTTGACAGCCACTTCATCTGAAAGGATGTTGGTAGATTCATCACTCTCTCTTCCTCTCTCTTAATCTCTCAATCTCTCCTTTTCTTTTGTGATTTTTTTTCGATCTCTGTTCATCTATCCGAACTAACCATAACTGAACTGCAAACGTCCAAGAGTATCGCTAATCTTGAAAACTTCCAGAATGAATCGGGCGACAAACGGTTGGATAGTTTTGTAGTCTTCCTTCATTAACATGTGCGTCTGAATGACAGCCACAGAGAAGTCCAAGAAACAGAGAACCAACTAAATGTAAAAGATAAAAATGATAAGATGAACAAAAAATACCTTCCACAGGATGAAAGGATTCGTGGACGTGAAGCTTCCATGGGCAAGAACAAGGGCGAATTGGAAAAGGACAAAGAAGTTCAGGACTTCAATTGGAAGCTAAAAGCGTAGAGATAAAATAGTTAAAACGAATTTAGCTCACCAGAAAAGTTCCGTACCAGTCAGCCCCATTCAGAAGTTTGAAGATTATCGAGATCTCCGGATCATACCCAAGGGAGAGGTAGTTGTAGAAGAAACTAACTACGTTTGTGAGCAGGATAACCCATCCACAAGTCTGAAAATAAAATTGAAAAAAAGGTATTAAATTTTTAACAAACCATAATGCGGACGCAGAAAATAGTAGGAGGCTTTGAAACCTCTGCAGGTCCATCGGGCAGCTGTTCCAAAGTGTCAAAGCTGAAAAAAGAACGTTTCGAACAGAATAGGTCGATTTTCACTAGTTAAACCACCAAACTCATAGCTTCAAAATTGCAGCTGTGCTTTACAAATGTGCCTGACTAAAGTCTCAAAATGCCTCAACAATCGGTGGTAATTTTGGCGACTCACGGTCAAAAGTTGTAATTTCAATTTTGACACTCTAAGACCCTAAATCTCTTTTCGCCTTTTTTGCGTTATTACAAAAAAACCAAGTCGTGTTTTATAACCTGTTTTCAGAACGCTAATTTGGTTTTTAATCTTAAAAGGGTAACTACTTAAACACTTACCAGAATTAGTTGTCTTTTCGTCCGCCTTCTCGGCATTGGTGCTCAAGGCCGCACTGGGAAGGGTCATCTAAAAAAACAATACAATAAAAAATATTCAATAAAAGTGCATGCGAGATCAACAAAGATTCGGTTTGAAGAAATCCACAGGGAACTTTAAAATATTAAGATATACTGGCGTAATTGTAGAAAACAATGAAAAGAAGCAAGTTTGTGAATTTTTTGAAAAATAAGGGGTAACATCGCGATAACCGAAAACAACAGAAGCGAGAGTGCCAGATGACCGCGTGACCGGTCGGAGATAGAGAGCTTATGAGTAGCGGGCGAGGGTGGCCTGCGACCGCGACAAACTTTAAGACGCAATTTCTGTAACGGGCAAAGTAGATTTGGCTAAAACAAGAAAAAAAAGTTGCTTAGGAAAAATAAGTGGCCTGCTTGGCAAACCAAAGGGACCCCAGTTCATCCCCCGACTTCAAAACGTTTTCGTCTTATTGTTAGTGTTTTACTCACTATTTATGCTAGGACTTTACACAAACCTGGAGAGAAAACAACTACACATGCGTAATAGGAAAAAATCACACTTCTCAATCCAAACATTATAGGGGGACAGGGTTGTATTACATTTGATGACGTCACAATGGGGTAGCAAAGTTTCGAATGTAGGGACGAGAAATCGGAAAAACTTTTCAAGAGAAAACATAATCAATTTTTCCTGAGAGTCCTTTTTATGAACTAGCAAGGGGCAAAAAAGGCTAAAAACGACAGAAAACTGTTGAAAACGCTCATGAATCAGATAACCAGCATAAGCTAACAACGGGCAAGGAAGAAGTGGTGGTTGGCAAGCTTCCTACTCACTTCCCCTCATTCCACTCAACCTCCATCTCTCTCTCTCTCTCTCTCTCTCTCTCTCTCTCTCGGTCTCTCTCCCTCTCTCTCTCTCTCTCTCTCTCGGTCTCTCTCTCTCTCTCTCTCTCTCTCTCTCTCTCTCAGGATTCACAGAAACAGTCCGCATCGCAATACAATAAACAGGGACACTCTGGCGGTTACATTCTCTAGACTGTCGATGGCGGCGGCCGAAGGGGCGGAGTCGATAAAAGGAGCGCGCTCGCCCCGACAGTTCCGGGGGCCAGGGGGCCACTACTGCGATTACAACTACAATGATTATGCAAACTTGTGGATTAAACAAAGTTGCTGATGAATATGACGTAGAAGATCGATGAATATGAATAGAAACTGGGCCGAGTCCACTCCCGGCGGCAACGGGGGGGGGGGGGGGGGGAGAGAAGGGAGGACTTACAAAGGTGGTCAATGTTGGTCACGAAACGACTTCTTCTAGAATTAGCTCATCTCTCTGAAAGCATAATTGATTTATCATGACTTTTCTCGTATGTCGAATAGAATCTCTTTGGGGTCCATCAAGCCAAAAGTATCGGAAACTCGGTGTTTCCTGGGCAAAAATGAAACAATACGAACTCCGTTTTCCGTGACAAACCCAGTTGTAGCCAGTCGTCCAACTGAAGCTCCTCATCCACTAAACGATACACATGTAACTTCCTTTGTTTAGGAACTATATCCATTTCAGTATGTCATACTGGTTAGTTTTGACAGCTTACAAGAGGTTACGTCTATGCCCAGTGGACCAACAATTGTTACTCTAGACAAAAAAAACGAGAGAGAAAAGCTCGACAGAACCTTGAAAAGTGAGTGAGCCGCTAGTCGTAAGCACTGTTCGTTGCACTGGCTAGAAAGGGCGCAAAAACTGCGCAAGAGGGACCGATGATATCCCAATTCTCGCGGAGCCAACAGGGAAAAGGTAGCCCCGGGGCGACATCCAAAGAAAACTAAGACGAAACAGACCTCCAACAGACGCTGTGAAGTTATCACTACAAAACACGTTCATGGCAAAATCCGGCAACATAGTGAGAAACTAGAAGGCCAATTGGTAAACAAAGTGAAACAGAAAGAGACCGAAAATAGTGAAAGACCCAAAGAAGAAAGAACAATCGTCTCGATTTCCTAAAGTGGTCCAAGAAACGAATGAAACACTACCATATTCAACATTATGTAGACGAAGGGATAAAAAAGCCTTCTAGTGAAGAGTCTCTCATCGAATAGAATAACGAAAACTACCATCCTCCTGATATCTAGAAACAATGGAAGTTGTCGGTGGCTAACTCATTGCCTTCATTGTCCCCTTCGTCGTTCGCCTCCGTTTTCTGCTGTTCCGTCTTTTCCTTTGCCTCCTGCCTGGTCCACCTGCTGTTCAACGTCGATCTCCTAATGTACTACTGCGCTGAAGCTGCAAACATCTTCTACGAGTCTGTGAATGTAGACATTAGTGACCAATATCAGTTTCTCCATCTTTCCCCTTGCCGCCGGGAGAGGGTTTGAACAAGTTGTCTATCCAGAGGTGTGTGAGGAGAGTGAAAAAGATAGTGAGAGTCAGAGAGGTGTTAGGGTGAAGTGCGTGTGGCGACCGCTACAGGTTGCCTGGAACTCCCGAGGTTTTCCAGTTTGCCTTTCCGGCGGCTCCAAATTGTAATTGTAGGGATGGTTGTGCTGGCTTTTTCTTGCCTCGCTCTCTCGTTCGGGCTGTGTACGTGATTCTCCGTCGATCAGGTGCTCTGACTCGGTCTTGTTTGTCTCGTTATGCCCTTTCACCCCTTTTTGCGTTTGTCCGCCAGATGCGCACTTGTTTGTGAGAATGGAGGCACCAGCGAGCGGATGATGAAATCGCGCGGCGTCTGTGAGCCGGCAACGATAACAGACAGTATCGGCATTTGCTTGTTTCTCGGGTGGCTTCAAAGTAGTGGCCGAACTTTTTCTAATCTAAAAAGGCCAAGCAAACAGATTATCTTCACGGATCACAGATATTTTTGCCTAAAGTGGTCCAAATATACCAATCTACGGCTCAATCAATTTGTCTTAGTCCGGAGACAAATTTTTGTTATTACAGTCTTAAAAAAGCCACGTTGAAAAAAGTTAGATATTTTTCAATGCCAAAAATCGTTTTTTTCCTTCTTTTTAAGGGTTTTTGATGTATTCACCATAAAGAAGAGATGTGTAAGCAAGGGCACTGTAATCAAGAAATTCTGCACAAAATGTGCTACGAAAAACGCTTCTAATGTTATAACATTTCGAAAACCGCTAAGTTTCCGTGTCATTTGCGTCGTTTGAGTACAATGTAAAATGTTCAAACTATAGAAACAATTTTGTGTTGAATTTTATGATTCCGCGAAAGCAAAAAGCCGCGACATTGTGAATAGAATTGTTGAAACTAACATTTTATTGACAAACAAGTCTGAATTAAGTTCATGACTTCACATTGGTAGGACGGAAGAGTTTGTAAACGAAGAACACGGCGTACGTGTTAAGTCCAGTGGTGACAACAGTGTATGTAGTTTCTGAAAGATAGATAATAAAATAAAATAGAAAAATGTTTATTTTATACACCAGAAGTCACGACTACACTTGGAAGGCTTTCCTTTTCTGGATTTAGCGCCCGTCGGCCGTTTTAGGGTTTATATATAATTATTGGGCATGGGCCGCTTTGCGGCCAGCCGTTCAGTGCGCCTATCTGTTTTTTAATGAGTCTCTGTGATTCTTGCTTGGCGCCGTGAAAAAATGGATTTTTAAAAGGAATTCTTTCAAACTTAACAAAAACACTCACCAAGGATCAAAAAGCGATGAATCGGAATGCAAATACTGGGGACTTCCTTGCGAACGTAACGGATGAGAATAACGATCTGAGAGATTATGATGCATGTCTGAGTATCAAAAACAGAAATAAGTTTTACATAGAAGTATACCTGCCAAGCCATTTGAGCTATGAAGTACTTCACATCTTTGCGGATAAGTCCATATGCAAAGCTCATAATGGTGTAGAAATTGAGGGCAATAAGGGGAATCTGAAAGTATAAATCTTCTGCAAGGTTAACTCTTTGTAAAGGAGTAGAAATAAAAATTTAAAAGACAGAAACATACCGAAAGAATGTCGTGAGACTCAAGTTTGAAAAGTTCCAGCAGCATGTGAATGTCAGCATCGACTGCTCGTTTGATGAAGAACATATAGATGAAATCACCGAGAAGGGAGGAAAAAATGAACCAACACTGAATGAGCTTCGTTTCTATTAACATTTTGTGAAAACATACCGCAAGGAATTTGCCAGATGAAATAGTCGGCTTCTGAAGCAACGCGACCGAGGAAACATTACGCCTAAAACAAAACAATTAGAAATGGAGTAGGGATACACTTTTTTACGGAATTTCTGTTGAAATACTCGCAGGAGTCAGAAAGCAACCACCAAAAGGAAAAAATGTTGAATTATGGTTGTTTTACAACAAAATTCAGCAAATTTTTTTAAAGATTGTTGTTTAAATTGGCTACAATGTAGGAAAAATTATGCCAAAACAACAAAAAAAGGGTTTCCTAAATTAATAGAAACCGGATGAAACTTACGTATCATGTTTACTGCCGGCTCCATTCTTCATCTTCCTGGCCTTGGTCTTGGACTTAGCTGCAGACTTGGCGACAGAGGGCTTCATCTAAAACATTTTGATTTTCCCAACCGTTGTAAAATCAATTTTATGATTTTAGAAATATAAAAGAAGAAATAGTCGACTAAATTGGCTGAAAGTTTGCGGTTATTTAGAAACACTAGATTTGAAACGACTAGGTAAGAAAAAAGCTGAACACAGAAGTAAAAAAAGCGGTTTCCGGCCGCAGTTGTGTTTGGAAATCGATTATCTCCAACTTTGTGATAGATCAACGTCTAAAAAACTCTTAGTTTGTTTAAAAAATACTAATATTTTGTTAAAACAGTTAGATTACATTTCCGTGTTAAATTTTCTGAAGAAATCGTAGACTCACGCCGAATAGCTAAAAAGAGTAGAAATTTGAAACTTTCGAAAAGTACGGCTATGCAAATTTTTTTTTATTGGGCATTTTAATAGGCTTTGAAAGAAAAACAATCAAGGGTGGTGAAGGTAAAAGACGGAGGATTCCCGCAGCTCTCTGTTAATGTCACAAGAGCGCGTCTGTGACATTCCCTCGGATGCTATCTTTCCATAACATTACGAAAGGAATTTCTAGAGTCGTCCGTCCAAGCGAAAAACTCGCTGGTGGAGACTGCGTAGAGTTTTTCAAAAGGTGCGCTGGCCCTCATCGCCAAGACGCTGAGGCCCAAATTCGACCACGTGGTTCTTTGCAGATTTATAAGGGCGTCAAACTTGGGTAATTAAACCAGACTTGCAGAACTATTCAAAAGATAAAACCAACAGGGAAACATCAAGCAAAGAAACATCAGACATCTTGTAGCGGTGCTTCAGTTGCGCTCCTTTGAAACCGCCATTTTATTCTTTCACTACTCTCTCCGGGACCCAGCTGCAAAAAAACCTAGAAGGCGGTGATGGCGGCGGTATAAGGCCATGAAACCAGAAAAAAGCTGAACCAAAGACAATGAGTAGGTATACCAAAAACTCTTTAGCTCTGGTATTCTGGATCTTCTGCGAGGAAAAAAAACAACAAAGTTTAAGGTGAGAACAGTTTACTATCAGACAGTACAGCGTTGAACATTCGATATTCAGTGAATGGGGGAAGGTTAACTTAATTGCCTGGGGGGCAAAACGAGCGGCTTATTGGGGGGGGGGGGGGGGGTGAAACTGAATTAACTGTGGGTTTAACAAAATTTCCAACAATTACGGTATGGTAAGCCACAAGTACCAGTAGTAAGTTAGAAAGAAAATATACGGAGTTTCTTGAATGAACACTTTATTTGATGCCGAAATTGGGATCATATGGTGAAGTGAAATTTGTCCCCATTGAAGTATTTTTGGATTTTCGCGATTATAAAGCACATCACGCTATTCCAAAGGATCATGACGAAAAGGCTGACGATGATTCCCCATCTGGCGGCCATGTCATCTGAAAAAAAAAACATTTCAAAAAATATCGCTGTCTCTGTCTCTTTCTCTCTATCTGTCATCTCTCAATCTCTATCTATCAGACTTACCAGTTTGTAAGATCTGTTGCTTCTTTTCATCTTCCATGAATTTAAAGAGGAAACGCTTAGAAAACATGACGAACACATCGTGATTGTTGTTATAATCTTCCAAGCAAAAGAAGTTGTAAAAGGTAGCAACCATCAGCCCAGACTCAACTGCCAAGAGAAGCTTCTAAATGACATTGTTTGCGTCATCATGAAAAGAAACTTACATGCCACAGCAACAAGAGAAGTTCAGGGTTTTTCATGTTGGTAGCCGAACCTTGAAGCAGACAAATGAGACCCTGAAAGTTCCTGTTTTAAAAATTAGGGAACAATAAAACTTAGAAGAAAACTGAAACTCACCACGCAAACCTCCCATCTCCCTTGGAAGCCAAGAAGCTCCAGAATCAAGTAGACTTCAGGATCTCCACCAAACATGTTTAACTTCAAGATTAGGCTGAAGTGGCAGAGCATGAACATGAGAAACATGACGATGAACTGAATTGGAAATGACAAAGTTTTATTTGTGAGAAACTGACTCCACAGATTGTTTTGGCGGGCTGCAGAGGTTCGTCAGCCGGCATGTAAATGCTGAAAATACAAGAGCATCAGTTTTTTTCTAATTTGTAGATTTTGTTAGCCTAAATCCCATGTCGCCTGCTTTTGCGTAAATACAACAAACCAACTCGTGTTATATTATCGGTTTTCAGAATGCAAATTTAGTGTTTTAAACTTCAAAAGGTATAATAACTACTTAAATACTCACCTTACATCATTGGTTGCCTTTTCCTCCGCCTTCTCGGCATTGTTGCTCAATGCCGCACTGGGAAGGATCATCTGAAAAAAAAAACAATATAGTGAAAAATAAGATTAAACAAAAGTGCATGAGAGATCAACAAAGACTCGCAAGATTTGCGCAAAACCACAGGAAACTTTAAGATATAACAATAATGTTGTGAATTACAACACCCGATTGGCGTAATTGAAGAAAACAAAGGAAAAAGCAATTTTGTGAATTTTTAGAAAAAAAAAGGAACCAATAGGACGGCTACCCCACGGGACTTAATTCTTGTAAACTGATAAAAATTTCACAATTTGAAACGCAATACAATTATTACAGCTTTTTGCCACATCGCGTTTGATGAACCTAATTAAGCGGCAATGGTCGTCTGAAATATAAAAAGCGAAGTTTCATACTTAAATACTTCTAAATCCAAACATTATAGTGGGCAAGGGTTGTGTTGCAGTTAATGCCGTTATAAATGGGTAGCAAAGTTGCAAATGTAGGGACGAGAAGTATGAATCACCTTTTCAAAAAAAACAAACGAAATTTAGATTATGAATTAAAGAGGGAGATTTTCCGAGAGTCCTTCATATGAAATAAGTCTAAATGGACAATTAAGGCTAGAATTGACAGCAAACTGTTCAAAACGCTCATGGTGCAGACTAACAGCATAAGGTAACAACCGGCAAGGAAGTTGTGGCGGTTTCATTCAGTCTCTCTATCTTCATCTCTCTATCACACATACCGTCTCTCTTCTCTCACACCTTAAGAACAACCTTAACGAGGTGCTTTACTGAAACGGTCCGCACCACAATACAATAAGTAGGGAGACTCAGACGATAGCGGCGCCCTAAGGGGCGGAGTCAAATGAAAGGTGCGCGCTCGCCGCGACACTCCCTGGTGCCATGGGGCTACTACTGCGTTTACAGCTACAATGAGAATAATAATTTGTGAATTAAACTAAGTTGCTGATGAGTATTACGTAGACGACTGAAGAATCAAAATGGGAACGGGGCCAACTGGGACGAGGCCTCTACCGGCGGCAATGGGAGAAGAGGGGAAATCAACGGACTCACAAAAAATAGAAGAATTAATTACAGCTTTAAAATCTACTTTGAGAGCGATTCAGAAAAGGCAACAACCATCAATGGTTGTTGCCTTTTCTGAATTGCTATCAACTATGCTCAGAACTTCCAGGAAAGGTAAACAAACACCGTTTTCCCTGTGCACTGCGGAAACTGAACGAAACTGAAAGAATCGTTTCCCCCGTGCAATAGTCAAAAGAATAAAATCTTTTTCCCCTGTACACAAAGGACACAAGACCAACTCCGTTTTCTGGGGACAAATCCAGTTGTAACCAGTCCTCCAACTAAAGCTCCTCCACTAAACGATACACATGAAGATTCTTTTGTTTCAAAACTGTTTCCAGATCGAAGCGTCAATCTGGTTAGTTTTGACAGTTTACAAGAGTTTGCGCAGTATGTGCCCATCGGGACAACAGCTGTCACTAAACAATAGAAACGAGAGAGAAGAGCTCGCAGACTTGACCTTGAAAAGTGAGCCGCCAGTCGTAACCACTGTCCGTGGCACTGGCAGGAAAGCGCGCAAAATTGCTCGACTGCGTAAGAGGGACCGATGATATCCCAATTCTCTCCGAACCAACTGGGAAAAGGAAGGCCCGGGGCGACATCCAAAGAAAATTCAAGACGAAACAGACCTCTAACAAACGTGCATTAAGTTGATCGCGTGCTAAACCCGGCAACAAAATGAGAAACTAGAAGTTGGTTAATCAAGTGAGGAAGGGAAAAACTGAAAATTAAAAAAAAAAACAAGAACGAAGAACGTCTCGATTTCCCAAAATGGACCAATAGACGAGTGGTGAAATTGGCGGATATTTGGAAACACTAAATTTGAAACGACTAGGTAAGAAAAAAGCTTAACGCAAAAGTATAAAAAGTGGTTTCAGGGAGCAGTTGTGTTTGTAAATCGATTATAACCAACTTTGTGATAGATCATCAGCTAAGCAGAAGTTTGTTTAAAAAACAAACTAATATTTTGTTAAAACAGTCATTTTAAAATTCATCCATGTCTAAATTTCTGAAGAAACGATAGAATCACGCTCTACAGAGAGTGAATTTTGAAAACTTCTGTTTTATAAATACATTTAGTATACATGTGGGTGGGGGCAAGACCATGTAGCGGATTCCCTTAATTGGGAATTTTAAATAGGCCGAAGAAAAAAATCAAGCGTGGTCAGAATAAAAGACGAAGTTTGCCCGCAGCTCTCTGTTAATGTCACAAGGACGGGTCTGCGACATTTTCTCTGATGCTAACTCCCCATAACATTATGAAAGGAATTTCGGGAGTCGTCCATTAAAGCAAAGGATTGGCTTGTCTGATCTTTGTAGAGTTTTCCAAGAAAGCGGTCCGCTCGCCCTAATCCCCAAAATTCCGAAGCCCAAATTTGGCCGAGTGGCTCTTCGCAGATTTAAAAGCTTCAAACTTGGGTAATCAAACCAGATTTGCACCACTATTCTAAAGGTAACATCAAGCAAAGAAACTTCAGACATCTTGAAGACGGTGCTTCAATCGCGCTCTTTTGATACCGCCATTTTTTGTCTTTCACTACTCTCTCCGGGACCGACCTGCAAAAAAAACACTCCCGGGCAAGAAGGTAGCGATAGCGCCGTTAGAAGGCCATGAAACCAGAAACAAAGCTGAACCAAAGACTTAAAGACGGAATGCAAACCGTGTTCCATAAAAAAACTAAAGCTCCGGTATTCTGAATTTTCTGTGAGGAAGAAAAACAACAAAGTTGCGGATGACAAGATTTTATGATCAGGTGTAATTCAAATGAATTATCCGAATTAACAACGAGTCTTAGAAGCAGAGCTTACAGACTACTTGGCGATTCTGAAGACCACACAAGCCATGAAGCCGTTGAGAAACGCGAGGACGAAAACTGCACCGACGACTTTGACGGCCACTTCATCTGAAATGATGTTGGCATTATCATCACTCGGGTCTCTCTCGCGCTCTCGCTCTCGCTCTCGCTCTCGCTCTCGCTCTCGCTCTCGCTCTCGCTCTCGCTCTCGCTCTCTCTCTCTCGCTCTCGCTCTCGCTCTCGCTCTCGCTCTCGCTCTCGCTCTCGCTCTCGCTCTCGCTCTCGCTCTTGCTCTTGCTCTTGCTCTTGCTCTTGCTCTTGCTCTCGCTCTCGCTCGCTCTCGCTCTCTCTCTCTCTGTCTCTCTCTTTCTCTCTCTTCCTTTCTTTGGGCACTTTTCGGTCTCTATCCCTCTATCCGAACTAACCATAACTGAACAGCAAACGCCCAAGAGTATCGCTGATCTTGAAAACTTCCAGAATGCATCGGGCGACAAAAGGTTGAATGGTTTTGTAGTCTCCCTTCATTAACATGTGCGTCTGAATGACAGCCACAGAGAAGTCAGAGAAACAGAGAACTATCTAAATTCAGAAGTTGAAAATTGAATGTCAATAAGACAATACCTTCCACAGGATAAAAGGATTCGTGGACGTGAAGCTTCCATGGGCAAGAACAAGGGCGAATTGGAGAAGGACGAAGAAGTTCAGGACTTCAATAGGAAGCTAAAAGCGTAATGAGAAAATAGTTAAAAACGAATTTCACTCACCAGAAAAGCACCCTACCAGTCAGCAAAGTTGAAAAATTCGAAGATCATTAAGATCTCCGGATCATACCCAAGGGAGAGGTAGTTGTAGAAGAAAATAACTACGTTTGTAATTAGGATTATCCATCCCCAATTCTAAAAATTAAATGAAATAAGGTATTAAACTTTTAACGAACCATAATGCTGACTCAGAAAATAGTAGGAGGCTTTGAAACCTCTGCAGGTCCATCGGGCTGTTCCAAAGTGTCAGAGCTGAAAAAAGAAAGTTTCGAACAGAACAGAACTATTTTCACTAATTAATCCAAATAAACATGACTAGAATGATTACAAATTAGTTGTGAAACCGAACTCAGAGCATTTAAAGTGAAACCGTTCATTTCAAGAGTGCACAACAAATGTTCCAAAGTTCCTTTTTTTAAACTTTAACCAGAAAGTGTTTTTTTCACTGATCTTCAAAAATCGTTAAAGCAAATGCGCGATAGACTAAAACCACTTTTAAGCCCTCTGATTTTGTGTTTTTAGTTTTTCAAAAAACTTTATAAAAAAAGTAAGCAAAAACAACTCTAAGACTCTTTGATTTCCAAGTGGTTTCAGTTTTTCAAGGTATACTTTTTAAAAAACAAAAAGTAAATAAACATGCTTTAAAACTGCCGTATCAATGTCCTTCTTTTCGCTCTTGCGTTAGGTGGATACGAACGGCAACCCCATCTGAAAGTGTGTTTTTTAAGAAACACAAAACACAAAAAAGATGCAGGTAGGATGTCGAATTCAAAAACTGAACACTGTGGATGAATATGTTGCATGTTTTGAAAGCAAAGCGGAGTCAGGTTGAGGAGGCGGTTAAGACCTCGCTTTTGTATTACCCTGGCTATTATTGACCTGATAAACCAGCCATATTTCCTAGAGTAACCAATACCAAATACTCTACACCTTACATCCCAATAAGGCAAGCGTTCTGCGATAGCTTGTTGGCAAACAAAGCGATCTCATCCATCATTCAGCTCTACGAACCTTAAACGGTCTCATACATACTTTATTAATAAACTTTTTATATCAATATGTACAATTACAAGTTTGCTAGTATAGGGGGAAAATTCATGTAGACAGCGATCAGGTACACAAAGAAAAAATTGCAAAACGACTCCATGAAAGCCCCATAGATGACCATTAGCGCGAGATTAAAAGGATCTGCAATTTTTGAAAAAATTAAAACCACTGAGAGCAAAACACGCACACGCACACGCACACGCACACGCACACGCACACGCACACGCACACGCACACGCACACGCACACGCACACGCACACGCACACGCACACGCACACGCACACGCACACGCACACGCACACGCACACGCACACGCACACGCACACGCACACGCACACGCACACGCACACGCACACGCACACGCACACGCACACGCACACGCACACGCACACGCACACGCACACGCACACGCACACGCACACGCACACGCACACGCACACGCACACGCACACGCACACGCACACGCACACGCACACGCACACGCACACGCACACGCACACGCACACGCACACGCACACGCACACGCACACGCACACGCACACGCACACGCACACGCACACGCACACGCACACGCACACGCACACGCACACGCACACGCACACGCACACGCACACGCACACGCACACGCACACGCCCACGCACACGCACACGCACACGCACACGCACACGCACACGCACACGCACACGCACACGCACACGCACACGCACACGCACACGCACACGCACACGCACACGCACACGCACACGCACACGCACACGCACACGCACACGCACACGCACACGCACACGCACACGCACACGCACACGCACACGCACACGCACACGCACACGCACACGCACACGCACACGCACACGCACACGCACACGCACACGCATTCACATGCACACGCATTCACATGCACACATGCACACGTGCACACATGCACACGTGCACACATTCACCCATTCACACATTCACACATTCACACATTCACACACGCACTCACACGTACACATGCGCATACACACACGCACACACTCCATACTTGCGTTTCCTTGTTTCCCTTCCAAAACTCACGCCAATTCAACATCTCGATCATTTCTTCCCGATTATCACTGAATAAGCCAATGGTACATCTGACCATAACTCTGCGAACGATCGTAGGATCATCACGATAAATGATGCAAAGGTATCCCCAGGCCAGGAAAAATTGGAACGAGGTGAGAGTCAGCTGAACTTTTTTAACTCTTGTGAATTCTTCGAAATCAAACCTGCCAAAGCATAAAAGGGATGACGAAAATCGAATCTTTTCGGATTAGACCAATGGGCAAGCAGATCAGACTGAATAAATGGTACACTGCACAAGGACCCTAAAACATGGTAGTGAAAATTGATTCAAGTAGTCGCTAACCAGGAAAGTCTCGTACCACTCAGGGATCATGAGAAGTTCACAAATGAGTTTGACATCAAAATTTCCTCCAGCTAAGTAGTACTGTTGATAATAAGCGTTCATATTATGAGCAAAGACAAACCATCCGATTATCTGAAAAGAAAAATAAAACTTATGTCAAAAAGCAAGAACTTACCTGAAATCGGAAGATCACGGATGTTACCGACTTGAAAATTGCCTTTATAATTGTAATCAAACGCCTGAAAAGAGTCAGTTTTCACCTTTTTACCGGAAAAAGATGTTTTTTTATTCGGAAACACTTATGTTTCTTATTCTTTTGGTAAAAAAGTGATATATCACAGTCCGCATGGATTTTGAAATTATGCGCACCCCAGATTAGACCGATTTTTACTTGTATACGTTTAAGTAATTTTCATTTTGTCAGAAAATGCAAGCAAATTAAGTATTGAAATCTTTTCTCAACACATTGAACGAAACTGTAAATTTTTACGGTTTTACATGTCAAAATATGTATTATAAAAACGCAACATTTTAAAGTCAATGTTTTGACGAGCAAAAAGCGACACACCTCTTTGGTGGATGGTTGGCTGCCGTTTTCTTTTTTTCTTTGTTCTTGTCACTCTTGTGCTTCGGCATGTTGACTTGGTTTTACCTAAAACGCATAAAGTACGGTAAAAAGATTAAGACGCGATTTCTTTAAGAGTGAGGCACACGCGACATAGGGCAAAAGTGAAAATCCCAAACTTTTTTAAAACATGTATTTGACCTAAAAACACAATTCTGAGACTTTTGGACCATTATCGATTTTCGTCCTGGGTTGCAGTAGGTCAAAATTGGTTACTGAAGTTTCGCACAAAATGATGCAAATTTTAAAACATTACCTTTTTCGACTTCTGAACGTTTGACAAGTAGTTTTCAGGGCTCAACGATAAACCATAATTTGAAAAGTTCCACTAAAAAAACGAAAAAACCGAAAAACCGCAAAAAAGAAAATTTTTCCTTGTTTTGAAAATAAACTTTTTGGAAACTGATTCTGTTTTATCGTTTAACACTGAAAATTACTTGCGAAACGTTCAGCAGTCGAAAACCGGAAAGGTTTGAAAATTGGACCATTTTGTGCAAATCTAATGTAACCTATTTTGACCTACCATAACGCAGGACCAAAAGTTATAATGACACAAAAGTCTCAGAATTGTGTTTACAGCTCAAATACATGTATTTAACAAAGTTTGGGCGGAAACCAAGATTTTCACTTTTGTCCTATAGCGCTCCATTCATACAGAAATCTTGTCTTAAAAAGGGTAGTGAAAATAAGAATACCATACCAAATGAAGCCATTTCGACATTCAAAGACCGATTGGGGTTTTTGGGTATCATTTCACATGTCCAAATGTTTTTAAAAGACTTTCACAGTTTTATGTTGCACCATGCTTGTTTCAAGATTTGAGCCAACACTGACATGAAGCCGTCTAAAAGTCGCGGGCGTAGTCACGTTCACATTGGTTTTTTGGATTGGCTATCAAAAAACGGCCGATAACTGTTGGAAAATGGTTAAGAATTAGTGATATGCGGGGTTGAAGAATGACAAGAAAGTTTAAAAGACAAAATGCCTAAAAATTTAGGCACCGAATGGTGAAATCCAATTGCGATCGATGGAGGTGGACACTGACCATGCCCAGCTGGGCCGCGGCCGTCTGGTCAAAAAATTGTTTACTGTTAAAATCCATGATGACTAACACAGCCGCCGTTGTTTCGAGAAGGGAGAGAAATCTGCAGAACGTGCCAAAGCGAGATTCGACAGTGCGCTAAAAGTCTTGCCATTCCGCCGCGCATGTACTTTCTTTGTTTCGACAAAAAGGCGTCGTCGAATGCACAGAAAAGGACGACTCAGAGGCGCGCGAGCAGACGGCGGGACAAAAAGTGGTGAGTACGGCGGGGTTGTGAAATTCCTCTCTGCCTATGCGCCAACGGACACAGGCCGAAGGAAAGGCAAAAAAGAAGATGCAAATAACATAAAAGTGTAGTATTTTCAAGAAAATTGTGTTACTTCATTAGCATCTGTAGCAAGAAAACTGACGAGAAGGCGAGAACTAAACGTTGACGACATTCTTGGCTGATGGGTAACGGAGGACCTTGTATATCCTCACAGCAAGGCCAAGGCAGGCACCGTTGAAAATGGAATAGAGGAACAAGTGAAAAATGAGTTTTGCGACCATCATGGTGTCTAAAATATCAGACATTCAAATGTAACTTTCACCCCTGCTTATGCGCACACTCGCACACTCACTAACTCACACACTCACTAACGCACACACTCACACACTCACACACTCACACACTCACTAACTCACACACTCACACACTCACACACTCACACACTCACACACTCACACACTCACACACTCACACACTCACACACTCACTAACTCACACACTCACACACTCACACACTCACACACTCACACACTCACACACTCACACACTCACACACTCACACACTCACACACTCACACACTCACACACTCACACACTCACACACTCACACACTCACACACTCACACACTCACACACTCACACACTCACACACTCACACACTCACACACTCACACACTCACACACTCACACACTCACACACTCACACACTCACACACTCACACACTCACACACTCACACACTCACACACTCACACACTCACACACTCACACACTCACACACTCACACACTCACACACTCACACACTCACACACTCACACACTCACACACTCACACACTCACACACTCACACACTCACACACTCACACACTCACACACTCACACACTCACACACTCACACACTCACACACTCACACACTCACACACTCACACACTCACACACTCACACACTCACACACTCACACACTCACACACTCACACACTCACACACTCACACACTCACACACTCACACACTCACACACTCACACACTCACACACTCACACACTCACACACTCACACACTCACACACTCACACACTCACACACTCACACACTCACACACTCACACACTCACACACTCACACACTCACACACTCACACACTCACACACTCACACACTCACACACTCACACACTCACACACTCACACACTCACACACTCACACACTCACACACTCACACACTCACACACTCACACACTCACACACTCACACACTCACACACTCACACACTCACACACTCACACACTCACACACTCACACACTCACACACTCACACACTCACACACTCACACACTCACACACTCACACACTCACACACTCACACACTCACACACTCACACACTCACACACTCACACACTCACACACTCACACACTCACACACTCACACACTCACACACTCACACACTCACACACTCACACACTCACACACTCACACACTCACACACTCACACACTCACACACTCACACACTCACACACTCACACACTCACACACTCACACACTCACACACTCACACACTCACACACTCACACACTCACACACTCACACACTCACACACTCACACACTCACACACTCACACACTCACACACTCACACACTCACACACTCACACACTCACACACTCACACACTCACACACTCACACACTCACACACTCACACACTCACACACTCACACACTCACACACTCACACACTCACACACTCACACACTCACACACTCACACACTCACACACTCACACACTCACACACTCACACACTCACACACTCACACACTCACACACTCACACACTCACACACTCACACACTCACACACTCACACACTCACACACTCACACACTCACACACTCACACACTCACACACTCACACACTCACACACTCACACACTCACACACTCACACACTCACACACTCACACACTCACACACTCACACACTCACACACTCACACACTCACACACTCACACACTCACACACTCACACACTCACACACTCACACACTCACACACTCACACACTCACACACTCACACACTCACACACTCACACACTCACACACTCACACACTCACACACTCACACACTCACACACTCACACACTCACACACTCACACACTCACACACTCACACACTCACACACTCACACACTCACACACTCACACACTCACACACTCACACACTCACACACTCACACACTCACACACTCACACACTCACACACTCACACACTCACACACTCACACACTCACACACTCACACACTCACACACTCACACACTCACACACTCACACACTCACACACTCACACACTCACACACTCACACACTCACACACTCACACACTCACACACTCACACACTCACACACTCACACACTCACACACTCACACACTCACACACTCACACACTCACACACTCACACACTCACACACTCACACACTCACACACTCACACACTCACACACTCACACACTCACACACTCACACACTCACACACTCACACACTCACACACTCACACACTCACTCACTCAAACACTCACACACTCACACACTCACACACTCACACACTCACACACTCACACACTCACACACTCACACACTCACACACTCACACACTCACACACTCACACACTCACACACTCACACACTCACACACTCACACACTCACACACTCTACTAACCAAAATCCCATCGATCCAACACTGCTTGGCCGAAGTAAGAAGCACTTAGTAAGGCCAATTTTTGAACGTCGTTTTTGGTTCCAACAATGAATAGTGCTGCGTAACACAAAGCCAGAATAATTGCGGTGCACGTTACAGAAATCTAAACCAAACCAAAATTACAATTTTTCAACAAACAGTACCTGATAAGCCATAAATGGTTTTATGTAGTTTCTTTGGTGTTGCACAAGCGCCACCGCAAAGCATACCAAGGCAACGAGTTTGAAGATTGATATAAAAGTCTGTAAAAAAAATTGATTGCACTTGAAACGCGTGTTCACTTACCAATATGAATTGGAAGGGCTTTGATAAGTACTGAAGATGAAATATGACCATGTCAAATTCAGGACAAGAAGACACTTGCTGATGAACGAAGAAGCCAAATTCACTGATGATAAGTAACCATCCACAAGTCTAAAAACTCTTATTCAAAAACGTTTTTAATCAAACTAACGAAAAGACCCCACAAAAAGAGAAACTCCGCCTTTGGTGGCTCCTCTTCAGCAGAAACAAACATTCTGAAAATGGAATTTGGCAATCGACCTTATATTTTGAAATATGAACTAACGTTTTCAGCGAAGAAGTAGGCATTTGTCGATTTGAGCTCATGTTTACGGCTGATTGTCGGTTGAGCCTAAAGTTAAAAACAATTAAAGTTTTTTTTTTAGAGAAAACGAGGCTGAAAATGAGTGAAGTTTAACAGAAATAAAGGAGTTATAAAGCGCTCATTGCGGGTTTAGGTAAATATTAGAGAACCGGCAAATCACAATAGCTGATAAGAACTATCAAGTGACTAAGCGTTGTTTTTCGACTTGGCACATTTGAAGAGCTACATTACGTAAAATTTGGGGAAAAATCGGTTTTAAAAAAAGCTTTGCCGTTATCAGATATTAGCCCTTTGAACGGATGACCTGCTCTGTTAAAGAACGTAATTAAGTTTTTGCGGTTGGAAAAAAGCTAAATTTGTGCTTTGTGGATTTTTACAGCCGACTAATTGGGTGGCTAACTTTGAACTTCTTTTTGTTCACTGTTGCTGTTTATTATCGAAGAAATCCTTTAAAGAGACCATTAATCGTATTTTAAAAACGTAAATAGGCCGTATACGAATTGCGTAATTTTTTTTTCTAACACCACTTCAAAAACGGTTTTTCAAAGAATATATGCCAAGTTCTCATTAACAAACAATTTGCGTGAGCGTGGAAAACCCCTGATGATCATCAATGACATCCTACAGAAACGGCGATAAGTTGATCGTTACAACCCAGTGTGTTCAAAATTATTAGAAAAACTTAGAAACATTTAACGTATAGTGGCAGGGACAGAGCTGTTGTTGGAGAAATAATGTTTGTCCACTTTTGTCATTACTGTTCGATTTATGTGATAAGGTACGTGATGATTCGTTGTTGAATCAGTATGCCTCTTAAATGAACCACGTTTTAAGGAAAACGGTTACCGTTATAGTAAAGCCAATAATATCATTACAAATCAATATCATTTAAAGATTCTGTGAAGTCTGATTGCAAAGGTCGTAACAGTACACAAGTCAATAATAAAGTTAAATAAGTCATTCAAACTTCAACTTGTTTCAGAATGTTTTTGAAAGAGTTACATGTCTCGCCCAGTTTTTCAAAGCAAAGTGAAGAAGAGAAACATGGGAATAGGCTGGAGCAAAAAAGATAAAGTGTTATCAGTGACTGTTCTGGTTAGCCGATTCAAGCAAAATTATCGATTGGTCAGATTGAATTAGCAAGGTTTCATAACACGACGTGCAGGTGAACATGGTTTGGTTTTACATGTTTAGTGTTATTCAAAACCTGAAATGTAAAAGAAGAAACAATTATCCTAAGAACGACACTTATTTATACCAATGGCTTTGTTTTTTGTCAATAGTTAATCCAAATACATGACGTTTTACATGTTTGTAATTTGCAGCATTTGTTCTATACTCATTTTTAATTTTCGCGTAAGTCTTGGTCAAGAAAAATTGACGATTTTTTTATCCCTGTACGTGTCATTTGGTTTTTGCATGTGGAATGTTAGAGGACATGGGAACAGCAATTTCGATAATTGTCGATAATCAATGGGAAATTTCGATAAGTATAGCTGACTGCACCTACTCATTTTGTACACATGATCCGCGATTCGCATATTACATGTGTTCAATCAATCGCTTGGTAGCTTAAAGGATTTTATCTTCAAGTCTCGCAACGAAAATCGTAGGTCAAAATAGGCGCCAACTGTAGGTCACGAGACACTACGCGTAACGATCATGGTGAGCCGGGCAGACAAAAGTGTCGGCCCGGCCCGGTTTGGCTTATTCAAAGCCGGCGGAACCTTGGTCGTGTGGGACACTTTGACTAGGTGGTCCGTGCCGACGGGCCAATGCGGGCCAGGCCGGGCGGATGATTTTTTTCAAGTCAACTCTTCCGACATCTATGTCCAAGTTTTGTTTTGTTGTAACTAAATTGCAATTTTCCAGTACTACCTCCCAACTTTTGCAAACTAAAAAAAACAGATTGCTTCATCTGCTTCAAACTTAATTATTATTCTTGACAGATTGTTTGCTTCCGTTCAAAGGGTTTTTCTCTAGTTTCAATCCTCATATTGGTAAGCGGTGTTTGAAGCATTCCTAAGAGAGCACCGCACCAGGCGGAACAATTATCGGCTTACTTGGCGTAATTGTCCCTGTGCAGGTGCCATTGATATGCTCATTTGCCCACCTGCAGTGCTGTAGAGCCCCCGCTTCTAACTTTCCAACTTTTAACTGTTTTCCTCAATTTCCCTTTTTTGTTGGAAATAATACAACGTAATTTCAAAATGTTTAGTGACATACATTCACTCGACTACTCTTCAATAAGATGTGAACTATAAAAGATTTTCGACGTTTCCGCGGAGTACTAAATACGTAAGTGTTGGCCCATTTTTTTTTTGATTTCAAGACAATTGTTACATTTATGTAATTTTCACAAAAAATCAAAATGCGCATTTCAGAATGTCAATTCTGACCACCCTCTACTACTTCCGCCGTCCTCTGCGTGCTATTCGACTACCCCAAAGCACATGCTTCAAGAAGTTTTTGTTCTAAAATTATAATCTGATACCTCATGTTGTTATTTATTATGTGTTTTTTGTGATCTCTTTATGGATGTATCCCCCCTAATGGTCGTTAAAAATATTAAATAAAAAGTTTTCAATCAATATTGTCGTGGACTTTGTGAAAAAAAATTTAAAAGAAAGCGAATGATGGTTACTGCAGGCTAGCAAAAACAAAAAAAAAATAGGAAAAAACAAAAAAATGTAACATACATTTTTATCTTATCCTAGAAGAGAGAAATTTTAGCTTTAATTCGCCTCCAACATACTTAACTTTAAAAACTTGCTTTTATAAACAGATGCTCCGCGAAATAATTATTCAAGTAAAACTGAAACTCAGGCTTTTGGCGGTAAAACCCAACATTTTGTTTTGGAATGAAGCAAAAGAAAACCTAGGAATCCGGTGTTTTTTTTGAAAATGGATTGATAAAAATGATAAAAACCGGTTTTTTTCACATGATAAAAACCTGTTTTTTTCCCATGTTTAAGTGTTTTGCCGAAAAAAAACCTTTGCAGCCCTAAAATTTGCAAAGGATTTCCTAAGAATGTTGAAACACGCTGGCCGCATTTGTTTTGTTTTGTTTTTTTTTGGCTTAAAAACCAGTTTTTCGGAAACGAAAACTCAAATTTATCGTTTTAAAGTTTAGTTCTCGTTTCTCCCTCGTTTCACCTCATAAAATTACGAACTTTTCCTTTTCGTATCTGAAACGTCCTGCTCCTCATTGATTTGGGGAGGTTTGCCTCACAGGAGGAACAATTATCGGCTCAGCGTAATCACACCTGAGCAGATGGAATCAATGTGCTCATTTAGGCATCTGCCGCTCAAACGTTACCCACTTTCCTGTATCTTCTTCTTTTTTTTTAACAAATTGTAATTAAAAATTAATTTCAGTGACATATATTCACTCAACTACATTTAAAGAAGAAATGAATTTGTGCCGACTGCGTTGCTAAACTCGAGCTTCAGAAGACTGAAGAACGAGGTTTTCAACGAAACGAGTAAGTTGTATTTTTTCTTTTTCGTAAGATTTGCACACAATTTCAAATCAATTTGTTTTTAAATCAAATTTCCTTTTTCAGTGCGCGTGGCTGAATTGACGAAGGAGCCGAATTTGAGCTCTCGACAATGAACGAATAATTGGTATAAGCTACAAAGTACCAGAAAAAAGAAAATTCCTGCACCATTTCTACGCTCTGGTTATTATTCTGCCACTCTTTTTCAGCAATATTCAACCGACTTAACCGTTTATGTAAAATGTTTTTGAAATTGGCTCTCACCGTTTTCAACTTTTGTTGTATTTATAGGGTTTCAATAAATGTACATACTGTTGTTCTTAATTTATTATTTGTTGGCGAGTTTAAACGATTCAGAACTTTTGCTAAAACGGAAGAAGAGTTGTTTTCGAGACAAAATGTTTTAATAAAAACACACGTTTCTTTATTTTTAAGTGAGTTTTTACTACGGCAGCGGAAAATAGTTGGAAAAAACTACGTTGACATAAAATTTAAAAACACGTTGGGAAAAAAGGTAAGGATGATTGTTATAAGCTTTAAAATTGGGTTAGAATAGCTTCTGAGATTTTTTCACAAAATGTGTTATCAGAAGCATATGAATTTCACAGCGTTTTCGTGAAAAAAGAATGGTCTTTATGGTTGGGATCACAGCCGTTTCACTTATGGGCTGTTTCACTTCGCAGACAATTACATTTTAAGGTCGCTTTTGTACGATAAGTATAATTCTAACCAAGTTGTTTTTTCTGCCGCTGGGTTTTGGTAAGGCACAAAATGCGCAGAAAACAGAAAAGTGTGGTTTATTCAACAACAATGTAGTAATTGATCTACGCCAATACCAGAATTTCGACGCAAAGGCGAGAATTAAGCGCTGACGACATTCTATGCTTACGGGTAACGGAGGACTCTGTATATCTAGACCGCAACGCCACTAAAAACCAGTAAAAAACGATAAGTTTTATGACAAAGGGTTGTTTTATTATTATTATTATCAATTTGTAGAGTTTTAATGGCGTTTGTGACATTTTAGCTACTTTCCAACAAAGAAATCCTTTAATTTTCGTTTGAATCAACTTTTTTAATGTCATTTTTAATCGTTTGCAACCCCTTGAGCTCGATTTGGAAAATCTTGAGCCTAGTTACAGTAACCCGGAGTGACCCACCGTAAATCTGACAAAAACATCGATATTGGCCTACGAACTTCAAAATAGTTTTTTTCAACCCAAATACATGGTTTTCACCAAATATGAGAAAAATCCATGTCATCTACATTCAGGCTATGTCGTTTAGGGGCCGATTCTGCTCGGCTATTACAGGTTTCGCCTCTTAAACGTCATACTCGGCTTTTTGTAACTATTGTTTTTATTTTTGGCTTGTAATTCAACGGAGTTTCTCAAGTTGACCCCCCTTTCTTCGTGGATGGAAACAGAACCTTTGTGGCACTCAAGCATGGCAACGGGCCGGCCCGGGCCGGCCCGCTCCAAAATTTTTCACGGCCCGGCCCGGCCCGGCCCAACCTGGCCCGGCCCGGCCCGGCCGGACTCAACCGAAAATTTATGCCTTTTTTCAATGTCAAAATCAAAGAAAACTAAAAAAAAAATGTTCGGGCCGGCCCGGGCCGGCCCCAAATTTTGCCATGCTTGGTGGCACTCCACACAAGCGGAACAATTACCGGCTCACTTGACGTAATTGCCCCTGAGCAGATGCCATCGATACGCTCATTTGCCCACCTGCAGGGTAGTAAAGCCCAGCGTATTTCTTTTCCGTTTGAAATTGTTCTCAGCCCTATTTTTCTTTTTGAAACAATGTAACTAAATGTAGCAAAGTTTAGTGACATAAATTCACCTAGCATCTTTTCAAGAAGAAACAACACAAGATTTTCGCCGTTTACATGAAGTCCTGAGTCCTGCAGAAGTAAGTGTTTTTTTTTCCATTTGTTTTTAAGTCACATCTGTTGTTATATTTCTATCTATAACTCTCACAGACATTTTTTATAAAGAGCATTTCAGATTGTCAGTTTCGACCACAGTGGCCTTCCAATTCGACTCCCGCAAAACACCTGCTTCAAGGAGTTTTTTCTATGCAACCCCACAATTGTTGTTTGATCCGTTTGTGTGATATCTATTTAAATGGACGTTTCACCACTTGTTGTCGTTATAAATAAAAAATAAAAAAGTTTTGAATTATAAATGTTGTGGAATTTGTAAAAATTACTGTTCCAATGGACAACATTTTAAATTGCTCTACCATTTGTTTCCATACACTCTTATTTTCTTTAAGAACTAGGTAAAGTGGGCGTTGAAACCCGTTGAAACATATGAAAAATTTCGAAATCCATGCTTTTCCATTTTTGAGTTTAATTCAACTTGTGTATTAATTTTAAACAAACAAAAAATAAAAAAGTTCATAAAAAAGAAGGTGGGCGTTAATTCCTTTTCACATATTTTTCATGACGGTTTTCTTCGAAACTTTGGGGAAGCGATAATTTAGAAGATAGAAACTTATTTTGTCTGTAAAGTACAAAAACGCCATATTGTCTGTATGAAACAAAACAAAATAATAAGAATGCTCGCATTTTGGCACTAAAAATGAAAAAGAAACCACCAAATATGAAAACGAAACCCGCCAATTTTTTGAATGTAAGCTTGTGTTGTGAAATTGAACTATTTTGAGCCAAACTACAGTATTCCGGGATGATCTACCGTAACCCGAGAGAAAAAAAACAGGGTTTAACAAAGTTTGAGCCGAATAATTTTTTTGAATTTCATCGGGGTAACTCATAAAAATCGCTTCTTAGTTTCCCTCAGTCTCCCTCTATTTATCCTCATAAATTTACGAAATAATTTTTTTCCTATCTGAAACGCCCTGCACCTCATTGATTTAGTGCGGTTCGCTTCACAGGCAGAACATCGGCTCAGCGTAATCACACCCGAGCAGATGGCATCAATATGCTCATTTAGCTACCTGCCGCTTAAAGTTCGCCCTATTTTTCCACCTTCATCCTTTGAAAAATTTTCTGTTTTACAAATTGTAACTAAAAATGATATTTAGTGACATACATTCACTCAATCAAATTTAAAGAAGAAATGAAATTGTGCCATCTACGTTGTTAAACTCGAGCTTCAGAAGACTGAAGAACGAGGACATCAACGAAAGGAGTAAGTTGGATTTTTTAGTTGTTGTGAGATTACCTCAATACTTGAAATCGATTTGTTTTTCAAAACCAAATTCTATTTTCAGTTTGGACGATTTACACAACGAAGTTGAGGAATCTTCCGGATTTGAGCTTCAGATGACGAGCAATTAACTGGTTTAAGCTGAAAAGTACCACAAAAAAGAAAACAAAGAAAACTTGATGCACTCCTGGATCAATTATTTGTTCTGGTCATTGTGCTGCCATTCTTTTTATGCACTATTCAAACGACTTAGAAAGTGTTTTTAAAATTGACAGACGCCAGTTTTACTTTTGTTGTTTTTATGGGGTTTCAATAAATCTTCATACCGTTGTTCTTAATTCTTGTAGGCGACTCAGTGAAACCTTTTCTATTTCTTCCATTTATTGGCGAGTTTAAACGATTCAGAACTGTTGCTAAAATGGAAGAAGTGCTCTTTTCAAGACAATATATTTAAAACACACATTTCAGTTTTTTAAACGTGAGGGTTTCTAGTACTAAAGTTCAAAAGAGGCAGTGGAAAATAACGTTGAAAAAACTATTAACATAGCATTTGGGAACACGCTAGGCAAAAAGGTTGGTATGGTGACGTGTGAAGCGTGAGTGTCGCAAGGTCTACCGATCATCTTTGTTCAACTTTGAAACTATTGATTCATGAACAGAAAGATATTTAAAAGTTTCAGGAACTTCAATGCATGAGGATCAAGTTTCTGGGAGACTGTTACTACTGCGTCAGTGGAATGCCAGTAAATCGTCCAAATCATGCTGACATGTGTGTTGTAATGCTATTGGAGATGATCAAAACAATCAAGTATCAACAGCGCAAGAACGGAACTTAACCGAAATTGTAGGCAAATCCGTCAGGCCACAGGAGTTGATGTCAACATGAGAATTGGAGTTCCAGGGTAAATCAACTTCCAAAAAAAGGTTTCATGAAACTTTCAGAGCGGTTCATATTACAAAAACGACAAAAGACATGCTGCTGGGAGACTACTGTATCGTTGAGGCAAAGAAGGTACCGTTTTTCAAAAATTACGGGGGAATCACCGCAAAGATCAGGTGAGCGCTGCTGAAAAACAGCATGGGAAATATGATTCTATAGCTATAGCCGGTTCACGGATCAAATCTTGTGTTGTTGAAAAACAGGAGGGACTTTTCCAAAAGCCGTTCAAAAGTTAAATACAAGTCGCTTAAAACAAAACTGAAGTCGTTTTTTAGAACTGACGATCCCCATGTTCAAGCCCACGGAGAGCCAACCTACCATATCCTACCGGACAAGACTTCAGTGGTTGAGAGAACAGCTTCTATTTATAGAAACAGGTAAAAATTGGTATCCTATCCGTGTTGCGAAACAATTGTGGGAACAATAAGCTCTGTTATTTTACCAATTTTTTGAAATTTAGGTGGTATACAAGCATATGAGTGAATTGTTCAATGTGTTTGCCTAGAAATTGTGTTTTTGTGTTTCTGACTTGGCCATGCAGTCTGTTGAAAAGCTCTAAACAAGTAACACCTGTCAATTGAACAATAGTACACTTTTTTTTAGTTTTGGAATGTTTTCCGAAAAATTTTCGGCATTTAACTTCAGAAAAATTCAAAAATTTTAGATTTTTCCTAAGAAACAGCTATTTTGTTTGTTTAATATTGATATTTTTATAGTTTGGACTTCGGAATTGGATTCCTCGTCAAATTTCGATACGGAATCATGCAACGTACACGAAGTTTGGCTTATTTTTCCTATTTTTTATTTTGGATTTTATACTCATGCAAAATCAAATTCTCTCTCGCGGCGGCTTGTATTTATGCCCCGCCGGCGCCCACGCAATAACACCCCTGGCGCGAAACGAATAATGAGCCCCCGCGAGTAGGATTTTAACTACAAACGGTCATTATTCAGCTTCTAGTTATCCAAAATAGCTCAAGTAGGGCTCATCCTACGCGTCTTTGCAAGTTCTTAAATAATATGTTATTTTTGAAGAGTCATTTCTAGTTGCAAACAATTGTAGAAAGCTTTTGTGCCAAATTGCTCAGTATTTACGGGTTTTTATACGCAATTCGCGCCTTTTCTTGAGAAATGGCACATGTTTTAGCATTTTCACTAGGTAAATATGCATGGCCAACAAAATTTTCAATGCGGTGCACGTGAAAATCCCGTTTTCGGCAACGAAATGTCTGTTTTAAATTTTAATAACTTTTGATATCCGTTTTAGGCGAACCATGGAACTACGGCGAGAATAAAAAATTTATTGAACAAAACAACATACCTAATGTTCTATTTTCCCCGTGCTATGGCAAACGTTTCCATCACATGTGAGAATCCTCGTACATAATATGCTTCTGTAAAATGAAAAAAATAAGATATTGTTTGGGCAATGGGAAAGGGCTAATCAAAATATGAAATGACTATGCCGCCAGTGAAAAAAAAGCTAAAAACTTCCCGGGGCGTACTTAGGTCTGCAATATATTAGCACGTCAGCGAAAATTGCCTTTTAAGATCGCTTTGTTTCACTGATATTACTGATCAAGATACCTTCGCCCCTTTTATTCTTATCGTATATGCAGCGAAAATAAGTAAGAAATTTAGGTAAACAACTGATATTAGCACGTTTTCTAAACATTTTACGTATTACTATTTTTTCCAACAATGTACAGTGTGTTTTTGACGCCATGTATATTTTTTAATCGTTTTGTTTTTTCAATTTACATTTGGGAAGACAATCGGGCTGGCCCGCTGATTTAGTCAACTATAAAAAGTATTCACTCCTTAATTACCCTTTATTTTGATTTCCGAAAAACATTTTTTTTATTTGCTTACGCAGCTTAAGTTAAACTGTGTTTCCCAAGCGTCACAAGGTTTGTACCCTCATCGTTATGGCAACAGAGCAATTTGGCGGGATTTCCCAATCAGTCGCCCTGCTCATTTACCTCTACGTTACGTTGAGAAAATGCAACCATTACTACAATATTTTTCCTTTTTTACTCTCTTAACCCAGTTTTTCAGTCTGTAACTTATTTTCAGATACATATATTATCTTCAGATACATATATTATCTTGATTATGTCTACAATCAACTTATGACGTCATTTTTTTCTTGTTTTTTTCATCGCCTTCCAACATTGCTTTTGTCTTCCGTTTGTCGCCCTCTATATAAAGTCTCCTATGTGTGAGTTACTGTGTACAGTTACATAACTTGCTGATAGTGAACGCCACATTACTTATCCTGAAACAACTTTTTTTTGGTCTTTATAGTGAAATTCCAAACTTTTAGAACATACTGTTAATTTTTTTTTGTATTTTACGTGCCTAACCATATGAAAAAAATCAAATTTTCTAAGATCCTTGGCAACCTTGTCGGACAATCAAACAAAAATCACATTCTTCTACTCAATTTCAAATAAAATTTTCAGGTACTGACAAACAACTAACAATTAACAGCTTTGTGAAAAAGGTTTTCTGACTTGGACTATTAACCCAAATAGAAGAAGAGCACAGGTGGCATGGTGGTCATCAGCTGTAAGAAGATTTTGACCAAAATGTCCGAATGGTGTTATTTGTTCTTAAAATTGTTTGATGGTTATTATGGTTGTTATTAAAAACAAGCTTGTTGAGTTGAAATTATAGAGAAGCCAAAACTTGGAAAATCTGAAATTTTGCTGCTTTGTTTAGTGAAACCAAACCTCCAACTCTAAAAAATGTGTTTTTAACCAAAAAATGAAAAAAAAAAAACACATGATTTGCCGTCAGCAGGGGTCGAACCTGCGACCTTGGGCTTATTAGACCTACGCTCTAACCGACTGAGCTATTGTGGTGCTGCTGGCTTTTCGCCTGCGTTAATTAACTATCATTTAAAGTAGCCCGTTTCAGTTCAAAAGGAAAATGCCTTAATCAAAATTTCAAGTTTGTCGTAAGATGAATTCAAACGTGTGAAATGGAAAATCTTCTTGAAATCAGGGTATCATTCGGACAGCATTTTCATAATATATTTTGCAAAACCGTTGTCTTTATTTATTCTGCCGTTCTATTCGGCATTCAGATAAAGTTAGCAATTTGGCAGATAAAATACAAATAACATCGACCGATAAGAGTTTTTCGTTTACGTTGCGATATGCACTATCTATATATTCTCTCTCTTTCTCTCTCACACACTCTCTCTCTTTCTCTCTCACACACTCTCTCTCTATCTCTGTGTCTCTTTCTTTTTATCTCCCTCTGTCTATGTTTCTATCTCTGACGCGTTCAAAGCAGAAAAAAACTAAATGTGTCAATAGGAAGTTATGTAATCGAGGAACAAAGGGAAATAAAAAAAAAATATTTACAAAGAGATAGAGAAATTAAGAGAAAGGGAGAGAATCTGAGTCATAAATAAAAATAGAGGTGATCCAACTTGTACCGCTGCGCGTTAGAGCTTTGTATTGAACTTTTCTAAGTAACATTTTCAAATTCTACATTAAAAACCGCCTCACCACAAAAAACTAACAATTTTTCATATTTTGGCTAAATTTGGCCATTATTTTACATAAATTTCAGACCTTCAAGTGGATTTCTAACAAAAGTTTTTAAAACTTTTTCCGATGCGAAATTTGACGTTAAATATGAAATTCTTTTTTTCCTGGCTTTCTTAGTGAAAGGTCGAAAACCCGAAAAAAGTCGGTTTTTCCATTTCATGCAATGAGAAATTACAGCAGGACTAAAAGTTAAAGCTTTTGAAATTTAAATATGCTACCGATTGCAGTTTTCAGATTGACATTTAGATAACTTTGAAAATTTGAAAAATTTAACCGCTTTTTAATAAAAAGCGATTTCATAATTAACCTACTTCGTTCGCATCTGCGCCTGAAGTGACCTAATTGCGCCCTTGTGCGCTTTTGGCCCACTGTTTATTTGATAATCTCAGAACCTCAATTCATTACCACAAATCAATTTTTTTAGAAACCTCTGTTAATCTTACTTAACCCAAGTCTTTTTGTTGATTAAATTTTCCGTCACTTTTGTATTTATTTATAATATTTATCGTTTTTATTTAGTGAATTTATCCAAATGGACTCTGTCTTTACCGCGAAGACCTTTGATTGCGAGAGTGGAGAACCGGTGAGTTTAAAAATAATAAATGATAAAAATGTGAACTTTCAATGTAAAATTACTTTAAAAAATAGTAAAAACATCATAATTAACCCAATAACGTGCATTTGATGCTCTGTTGCTATTAAAATGGGCCATTCAAGCGTTTAATATTGTGTTTGGATTTGTTTTGTAAGGAAAATGTTGCTTTTTCAAGTTGACAAAACATGAAAACTGCGAAAAAAACAAGAATCCAGCATTTTTTGATTTTTTGTTAGGAAGGTAAAAAAATTTAACATCTGTGTGTTTTTCGTTATTTAGTATTTAAAAGTGTACTAAACCTAAGATTGTATTAAACCAAACAATTATGCAACTTTGAAATTTGGACCTCTTTGAGCGAAACTACAGTATTCAGAGACTTACCGTAATCCTTTAAAAAAAATTTTTTGGGCAAAACGTCTCAAAATTTTGTTTTTTAGGAATCAATTATGGTTTTGACACAATTTGGGCTTAAGTATTATTTATAAAATTCATTTTCCATTTTCAGATGGCCAAAAGGTCTAAACTGACCATCGAGAAGGAAGAACCGTTTGACCTAATGGGTTTTCCCGGTTCAATGGACATGCTGTTTCTAATTGTAGAAAAGGTAATTTTAGTTTAATTGTAATTTTAATTAAATTCCACTTTTCAGATGAAACTGTCTGCTTACGTCGCCTTCGTTTTGTCGAACAAACAGATGTTCAACATTAGCGTGAACAGCGCCAGTGTAAAGAAGGAATTGCCGATCTTTGCATTCAATATGGAGATTATCGATGAAAAAATCACTTTCGAAATTCCTGGATTCGAGAGAATTCCCCTTCCCAAGATTTTGGAGACCATGAAGCTGCTTCGAATCAAGGTCTGGGTCAAGGATATTAGAATTAAGAGCACGGTGCGTTTTCAAACTTTCTTATAGGTTCTTTTTACGCTTACAACCCCTTCTGCCGATTTGGTACGGGTGCGGCGGCGAAGCCCATGCTCCAGGTCTAGCCGGCGCCCACTCTCGTACCAAAACGGCGGCGCCACCCATTCAGCACGATTTATTGATTTTCTGGTTTTCAGTTTGATAATAACCGTCTTCTGGAACTCTCTAACCTCCTCTCCTCTTTCAATATAAACGATATTCGCTGCTTTAACGCCATGAAGGACCAAGAGTGCTGGGATGAACTGCCGTCTTTCTTGAAGGTATTTTAGATTATCAATTTTCACTTAAACTCTAATTTCAGAGATTTTCGATCAGAGAGGTTCAGATGGTGAACTTTGAAGATCAAGGCGAGTATGACGTCATTAAATCTGTGAAGATTCCTGAGAACCGACTGGAGGAATTCTTTTTCGGAAGTGAAAATGTCAAGGTGAGTACCGTAGAAAGATCTTCTATGAAGCCCCCCCCCCCTCAAAAGTTTCCCTATGTTTTGTTTTTTTTTTGTTATGTTTTTTGTGGCATAACTGCATACCACAGAGGGTGGATTAGCTGCATTAAACCTTAGGGCCTTAAAAGAAAGAGACATTGTTGACCTTTAAATTCTAGCTGAACCGTCTCAACTCCTACGGTGTTATCGACGAAGACCTCATTTTGAACACCCAAATCCCCGAGATGAAAATCGTGAACCGCTTCATCCCAGTTAGTCTCCTTAGGGCCGTTATTGAGGTTTGTTAACTCGAATCTCCCAAAACTGAAATCTTCTTTTTAGAAATTCACCACTTGTGACCTTCTGAAGAGATGGTCCTTTGAATCCGTAGAAAAGATGGTGGATCTCTCTCAGCTCTAAGGAGATTCTTGATTTCAACTTTGACGGGCCGCTCCCCGACCTTCGGCCGCTTCTTGTCCAGGGCACTCCCCCGACCTCCCCGTATTTCCTCGAAACCATTTTTGTTTACAGAAAGGATGGACAAGTTATGGTCATCCAGAGAAATGTTTATTGGTTTTATATCTCTCCCCTCTCTCAGTGTAATGATGTTGTTGTTCCCAAAATTTTAGCCGAATTGTTCTAATTGTTATTGTTGTTTAAAAGTATGCAAAGCATACTAAAGTTGTATTAAGAGATGAATTCCACTTTTTGTTAATTTGGGCTTAAGACAGCTTCTCGGGTAAGAGAGAGAGAGAGAGAGAAAGAAAGAGAGAGAGAGAGAAAAAGATCACTTCCAATAAACAATACGTTATTGACTTTAAAAAGAGTTCTAAACATGGTAATTTGCCACACATGTCAAATGGAAAATGTGTTCAAACCAAGGTAGGATTGACAAGCTACATGAACCCTCTGTGAGAAGAAAAAAACCCTTTCAATGAAAATAGTGCATCATTTCGTTCGCAATGTAGATAAAAGTCTGATAACATCAGTTTACCCTTAAAACAGTCCCTTCACAGCCATTGATTACGTATCACACTGTTTGAGCCAATTTAGCTTTTTTTGTTTTTCTTCTGTTGGTTTTACTTGAAATAATTTTCGTTTCAGATAACCATATATGTTTTCTCTTTATTGACATATATCATTTGTAAAATACTGTCCATACATTGGCAACTGAATTAACAAGATATGTTTCTTGAGAATGTTTGTTGATTTTAAAATACAATTCAAGGGCTGACTATTTCTTATTTAGTGCCAAAAACACAGTTATAATGGTTATGTTGTTTAAATTCGTCACTAAAGTTAGAATGTCTTTCCAGATGTCCAAAGAGTGAAAATGTTAGTTCGCCTCCTGGGAATTTGCGGCCAAAAAACGGCATGATCCATGTCTCTGCTCGAAACAAATGTAGACAAAATATTTTTTGTTGTTGTAAATATGTCACCAAAGCATTCAAATTGTGTGTTGCATGTTCAAGTTTTGGTAATTTAAACCATAGGATTATGTAAATAACTTAGTATCCCATTAAATTTAGACACAGACCTAAATTACATTTTTTCGACAAATAGTACCGTTCACTTTGTCGAAAGTGGAAATTTTCAGGTTGAAGAGATCTAATTTTCAGTTAAAAGCCGACTCACGCAAGCACACAAATGCTACGCACTCACGAAAAGTTTTTCTTCTCAAAATTTTCTGAAATCTACTGCTAACCCAGAAGAAGTAAGCGAGTAAAGTAGATTTGCATTAATATGCATTCAGATCTGTCGCTGGTTTAATTGAATTTTGATAGCTCTTGGTCCAGAATTGGGGTTTGGTAAGTCTACATATTTATTCCATTATTTCATATATTTTCAGGAACCACTGCAAGAAATAGCTCAATTCGAATTGTTTTTTTCTACGTAGCACGGTGTATTGACTTTTTCTGATCAATGAATTGTTTTCCGAAAAGTTATAGTGTTTTTTTAGATGTATAGAATCAGGAATGAAAAGTTTGTTTTCTCTTGTCTCTTGTGATATGAAAACTGAAAAAGCGGAGTTTTAGGCGATTTTAATTTTTTAATTTTTTTAATTTTCGTTTTTAATTTTTTTTTCTCTTGGCTCAGAAAAGTGAAACGATCCGAATGTAGGAAAAGACGAGAGTTTGTGAAACATCGTTGGTCCAATTTGTCAAACCTAGTTTCTTTCTTCAAATTTCAATAAGTATTTGAATATTGTGTTTTGTACTTAACAAGTATTTCCATTAAACCTTTAAGGAATCAGTTTATCTTGGGGTGACATTGCAAACTTACGACTACCGTCTTCGCCCAACATTCCAAAAGATTCGACCACCTGCACATCTAACGACTTTGAAGGCAAATGTGCGACTGCGTACAGAGTGTTTCTCTCAAACGGCAGGTCCAAGCAGTTAAGTAGTGCAAAGTAGTTAACAGAAACAACCGTACTAGTCCTAATTAGCCATAGCGGGGTGGTCTAAGGCGCGTTCTGAGGATCTGCCCTTTGCACGGGATAATGGTTCGTTTGCTCTTTTTTGAATTTAATGCGAGCTGCTTTGGTCAGATCCGGAAAGCTTTTCGAGAAATAGGTACACAACTTCCGTACTGAAAAATGTTTTCACTAGGAGCTTTTTGCCACTTCTTCATTTTTTCAGCATCAAACATTTTTCGATTATCATTTTCCTAGGTCGTGATCGAATGTCGGAATTGTATGCTATATTTCCATGACAACCGAATTGCTAACCTGGATTAATCAGAGCAATCATAGGTTTTACGAATCTACTCATTTAGCTGTTTCGCCCTGATTGAAAACGCATAACATTATCTCAGACACATTCTTTCCATTAGAATGTTTAAAAAGTCCTTCAACCTATTTTTTCAGATACATATATTATCTCATCAATGTTCAACTTCAATGAATGAATTAGTTTCTTTATACCCAGTTGTTTCTTCATCTTTATCCATGCCACTCCGGCTTGTTTTCTAAATGTGGAAGGTTCCTAATTAAATCAAAGGTAAGTCTTATTAACAAAATTTTTCTCTAGAAATAAAGAGGTTTGATACTTTTCCCCAATTTGCTTAAACAATTTTTTTCAAATTAACAAAACCGTAAAATGATTTTGATGCCCAAAAAAACATTTTTTCAGGAATGGACAGAATGCCTTCTAATATTCTACAGCGTAAAAATTAATTTGGAGTACTTATTTAGGTATGCATCGACTGTGAGAGATGTTGAGTGCCTACGATAGAAGAATCTATGAAGAAGGAAATCTCATTCTTGTTTACTTGCTTTCTGACAGAAATGTTCATGTTTGTTTAATAAAAAATATTACAATTTTTATATATTTGAAACTTCCAAACGAAACAATTTCCTATGTAGCAAAAACCGAGAAGGTTTTCCACTTTTAAAGTGTTTTTTAAACAGATTTTGCGAATGTTTATGTTCAAAAAGCGAAAGGCTGTTGTATAAGTTTCGATTTTCTATGGCCATGGACAACAATTTTGTTTTTACAAATGTAAAGTTTTCCAAACAAATATCTAAGGAATAGTTACCATGTTGGGCTTATTTTATAAAAAGCGACGGAAATATAGAACCATTCAAAAAAACAAAAAAAACTTTTGTGGAAAATTAAGTTTTTGGAGTGGTCCAAGGCGCGTTCTGTGGATCTGCCCTTTTGCACCGGTTAATGTTTCGATTCCCGTTTTGATTTTAAAGCGAGCCGCATTTGTCAGTTCGGAAATGCTTTTCGAAGAATGGTGGTAAAACTTTCGTGCTGAAAATGTAAAACAGTTGTCACAATTATCTTTTTTACCACTTATTCTATTTCACCTAACAACATTTTGCGATTTTATTTTCCAAGGCCTTGGTCGGATGTCGGAATTGTAGGCTATATATCCATGACAACCGAATTGCTAACCTAGATTAATCAAAGCTACAATTTTAGACTTAGCCAACCTACCCATATAACTGTTTTGCCCTGATTGAAAACGTGTTACATTTCCTCAGTTACATTCGTTTCATTATAGTGTTCCATAAATCCTTTAGCCCAATTTTGCAGATAAATACATTGTCTCATGGGCGTTCAACGCCAATAAATAAAATACTTCTTTCTACCAATTTGGACCGCGTTGAAGTAGTACCTCTAATGATGAATCTAAGGAGGTTCCTATAAAAGTCAAGTGTAAGTCATTTTAGCATAATGTTTCTCTAGAAACATGGAAACTTTTCTCAAAGCGTTTTTGATACTATTTTATCAATAATAGAAATATGATCCTTTAGTCCAATTGAGTTCAAACAGTTTTTTGTGAAATATGCAAAGCCGTAAAAAATTTTATGTTCATAAAACGATAATTTCAGGAATGGACAGAGTGCCACCTGGTGTTTTAAAGCGAAAAAAATATTTTTGGAATTTTTCTTCGGGTATGCATCGACTGTGAGAAGATTTTAAGTGCCTACTTTTTTATTTCTTGTTGGGTTAAAATTTTTATAGCGGAACTGTTCAGTATTTCTAAAATAAATTTTTACATGTTTTTTTTCCTTTCAATACTTCCAAATCAAAAAAAGAAAAAAATTTAAAAAAAAAAAAACTAAGAAAGTCCAAGAGATCACTTTGAATTTGTATTCCACTACTTTTGAACTGCAATTTGCTTTTCCACTTTTAAATTTTCAAGTTAGAAAGGACATGTGTTTTTTTAAGGATCATGTATTTATATTGGAGGAACAAAAAAACGTTTTTGATTTTCGAGCGCAATCGACAATGATTTTGGCCTTACAAATGCCTTTACAATATTGAATAATGCAAAAAAACCCAAAAATGCACTACTTTTTTCCAGAAATATTGTAATATTGTTCGGTTTTATCATGGGCATTTTTGTATAACTGCGCCTAAAACGGATGGGAAAACCACAAAAGTGTTGTTATTGTGACTTTTCGAAATTCAGGTTTACCAAATACGAACGTTTTTTAATTGGTTGCCGTTCAAAATCACTTTTTAATGTACAAGAATTAAAAATCTTGCTTGCATTTGAAATAATTATTATGATGAGTTGTGTTATCGTACCCAGGTCAAACCGAGATGTGGCAAAGAAATTGATATTTGCGAAAATTCTCAATATTGTGCTTTCTGTTCACATGAATTTGAAAATTGTGAACCAAATCAGTGATTTTCACGTTTCTTCCTCTGTCGAAACAAAGTCGTCGAAACTCTGTCTTATGAAACAGGAAAAAGAATCCTGATTGAAACAAATGAACAGTTTGAGTAAATAGATGTTTCAATCGTATAACGAATGACACCTTGGTAACAACGTTTATTTCAATGGGGAAAGGAGATCAAACAAACTTGAGAGATACAAAGATGATTTTCAACCGACAATACAGCTGTGGGTGATAGGTTCCGCTAAACTCAAATTACTTTAAAGGCACTCAAAACCACTTAAAGTCATAATTAACAAGCCGGATTTTGAAAAATTGATTGATGTCCTGTTTAGATGAGTCGTACCAGATCCCCGCTCTTCTTTCCCTTGCGGATGAAGTACAGGACTAAGAAACAAATATGGAAGACAGTTTGAACCATGTGGGGAATGTCAAGGAAGGGGTAGAAGACGGCGTTCTTGTAGCAACTGAAGGCAAAAAAAATATTCGAAATTAAATTTAACTAACTCTAAGGTCATGCAGGTGAAGTAAAGGGCACGCCAGCATGCGACGAAGAAGATGTAGGAGGTTGTGATGGTTTCAGAGGAGCCCTTTGAGTAAAGCAGGAAAATCTGAGGCAAGATGGCCACGGTTTGCATGTAGAGCCTTAAAAGAGTTTAAAGTTATGGGGGAAGAAGGCATTAAATACCCGAAAGTCTTCAGCACTTCGAAGAAATTAGTGTTGTTCTGATAGTAAGCCACAATGTGGGCAAGAAGAAGGCACAGGCCGATGAGAATGTCTGCACGGCAGAGATGCTTCTCTTGATCACGGGTGTCTGAAAAGTTTTTAAATGGTTGTACTTTTCATAAAGCCTACTTTTGAATTTGACAAGCATCAGGCATAGAGTAGCGAAGAACACAGCAATGCAGGAAACCTGAAATTACGCTTGATACAAGGACCAGATTGGAGTGAAACCTTCATGAAGGCTTCAAAGATGGATGTGGAAATGACGAAGTCCCAGTGCTGCGTAGAGCATGCCAAGAAGAAAAGAGTCTGCGATCTTGTTGAAACTCCGGCGCACGACCTCGTCTTCCAGATCTGAAGAGAACTTTTTGTAAAAAAACAGAATACTAACCGAAAACCCAGTTTAATTTTCCCAGCAATGGAAATAGTCACAGTATGCAAATACGTCAAATGAGTCATTTTAAGCAGCCTTTTCCTTTTTTTGCTTTTCTATCAGATTATGTAATAAAATATTACTGAGTGTTTACTATAGTACAACTCAAAATGACTCAGATGTGGTACATACAAATACATACAAATTCCGTTCAATTTCTGTTTATGAACCTGAATTTGCTTTCAGAGTAAGCCGTTGAAAAACCATTTTCAAAAAAAAAAGATTGTTTTCGCCAAAAAAGTCAATGTTTGTGTTACTTGTGTACTTCAGGTTGCAAATCGTTTGAGTTTTAAACAGATTTTTCGTTGATTTCTGTGAAATTTGATAACATTTTTTATGAAGCAAGTGTTTGCGTGCTCATACTCGAAAACTTCCAACAAAAAAAACTCAAATTTTTTTTTGGTTTTCGGCCAAAATAGTATTCTAACTTTTTAAACAATGCTTATTTCGGGTCACCCTTTGAACAAATTTTGGTTCATATACGACCCTAAGTTGAATGGTACATATAGCTGCCGCCAAACGGCATCCTGCCAAAAACTGCCTTAATGCAGCAGCCGTGCGATACTCAAGCGGAAAGAGTGTACGAGAAGCGAAGACGCAGAGAAAAAGCCGCTTTTAACAACCGATGCTCGTTATGGAATTTGGCGACAGCTATATGTTGCCCCATCCGTGATCGAAATTCGACAAATGTCTACAAGCTTAGAAAATGGCTTTAGACCAAATAGCCGTTTTCGAAAGAGAAAGCTGAGACCATGCAAAAATTTCATTTGTATCGTTCGGCATCCATGACAAAACTAGGTTCTGTCGTACTTTTTTACGGGTGGGTATACCGAAGCTTTTTTGCTCGATAAAAAATGATTTGGCTGGCAAAAAGGAAACCGCAAGGCCTTACTTGTAGTTGGCATGGACCATTTCGACTGCAAGCTTTTAACCAAGACTACTGTCCATTAAGGTTCTCCAAAGATTACAATCGATTGAATCTCTTGTCATCTTTTCAATTTTTGATTGACAGGGCTCTTGACCCCGAGACGATCAAACCCTCTTTCTTGTGTCAAAAAGAAAATAGTCACTAACGTTGGTGAGAAGGATGAGCATGGCTACCAGATGACAGACCGCAGCCCCATTGCAAAGCAGGAACAAGTCGCTAAAATAAAAATTGTGAAAATCTAATTTCAATCAAAATTACAAGAAATAAAAAAAATCCCTTACCGGATGTAGTATGCGTAGAGAGTGCTGAAGTAGTCTTTGATATTGGTTATCCACTCTGGCTCACTGCAAAAAAATGGGTTGAAAAATCAATCGATAAAATTTTTAACTCACTATTTCACTTCCGTTACGGAGCCGTTGACATCGAAGTTAAAATATATGGTTTCGCCGGCTTGTACTTTAAGTTCACAAGGTAATTTAACCTTTGAAAGAGAACTAAAAAAACAAAATAGAAAATATCCAAAGTTTAAACTTACTTTTCTTTACAACTGGTAAATTTGATGGTAATAAACTTGGGAGGTTCCTTAACCATTGATTTGTATCTGGCAAGATCTTCCCTAAACCACCTCGCTAATTTAGCTTCCTCAACTTCAAATTCATGTGTAGCTATCGCGCATTGTAGAAGCGTATAAGCCACTACTAGAGAAAGAAGATAGTGCATCTAAATTTTTTCTGTTAACAAGTGTCACAAAGACAGCGAATAAAACCGTCTTTGAGATATTGATGGTACGAGACATTCGCAACTGGTGCAATGACGGGCAAGGTAAGAAAATCAATGTCAGACCTGACCTACATTTTGTTATTTAGATGCACATTATATGTATCGATTTACGCGTGATATAACTGCAAACGGAGGTCAAGTGACTTCAGGTTAATGGGCGACAACGTCGACAATCTAACCATAAGTATAGTTCGCGCCTAAACTACTTCGCAACAACGTGCCAATGTTTTGATGTTGCACCTAGGCTAAAGCGTGCAATATAGGATACTCAGGCAGTGTACGCAGCCAAATTGACCGAAGTAGATTTGGCGAGGGGTATAAGTAAAACCGTCGCCCAACGGTTATAGAGGAACTTTCGCAGGAAAATCACCGTTTTCGCCTGCGTTTTTGCTTTTTTCACGCTCGCTTACATAGTATACGAATGATGCTGTTTTAGGGTCGCTATCTTCGGGGTTCCAATTTGCAAAACACTATGCATAGGACAAACGCCCAAAGGGGCACAACAAGAACTATTAGACTAGTAAAGTTTCGGCAACAGTTTTGCAAAATATGGCAAACACTCAAAGCGGGAGACAATGGAAGAAAATGTTCGCTTGTTTGCATCGAAAGCCTTTCTGTTAATGACCTGACCTGTAATTAGTAATTGAAATACACCGGGTATCGATTTTCTTTGTTTTGTACCGCGCCAACTAACCAAAAAACAAGACAGGGATGAGTTGAGCCTCCATTCAGTACGGCCCCCACGTCCATAAATACAAATTTCAAAAATCCAAAGGTGGTACGTAACTGAACTGCGCTCCCTGAGGGGGGGGGGGTGGTTGTTCCAGTTTAACGTCACGTGTTTGAATAATGGGAGGGGGGATGTTTAATTAGTGTACGCGGAACTTTGTCAGTATTAACTTTAAAACCCCTTGTCGAAAACTGCCCATGTAATATTTTTTTAAGGGTGGGGCGATTGAATTGCATGGGGGTATAACTTAAACCCTCATTATAAATTTAAAATCTAATACAGATCCCTCCCCCAATTTTAAATTTAAAATCTAATACAGATAAAATTGGGTGCATATAAGGGGAACTCAGTTTGTTAAAGTATTATTTTTAAGTGTCCAAATTGTGCAATTGCGTAGCCCAGCTGAACAGTAAAGCAAAAAAAGGGGGTGGGGTTGCGTGGTGGCAAAACTGAAAAAAAATTACTACTGCAGTCTTTGCACAAATTTTTGGAAAAAATTGTAATAAAGTTAGACGGACGAGGTGTTTGCTGGGGGTAGCCGGTAAGAATGACGCTAAGAAAGCAATACAATGACCTGACCCGCAATTTTTAATTATGATACGCCCTCTATTGATTTAATTGGCATGTATCCCATTTGCCATCGGAACCGCTAACTGAACTCGTTAGGAGCTAGGGCGTATCAATTTTTTGTGACTGACAAGAAAATGGGCCGAGGAAAGACACCCACACCCACACACGCACACTTACACACGCACCCACCCACACACACACACACGCACACACACGCACTGTCATCTTCTTCTTCTCTCTCTCTCTCTCCCTCTCTCTCTAGAGACACAGAGACACAGAGAATTTTAATTGGTTCATGCAAAACGAAAGAATTTTATAAGTTTCGATTTTCTAGTGAGCAAAAATTTTCGTTCTAAAAATGGCATTAAACTATTGAAAGCTCTAAACAAAATTGTTGTTTAATAATTTTATCGAATCTTGGGCTTAATTTACGAGTGAAACTAGATAGGAAAACCCACAAAAGTTTGTTTGGGATTTGTCACGTTTAAGAATACACTTTTTTTTCAAATTTGAAATATTTTAATGGTCTTTAGTTCAAAACACTTCCTTAAATACAATAGGTAAAAATGATGATCCCCATTTCAAATTAGGACCAAGACGGGTAACCAGGTCCTACCAGGTCCTACCGGGATCCTGCCAAAAAGCAATAATACCCAAAAATACGTATATTTGTGTTTTTTGATCATTGTTATGCTTTTGACAAAGTTTGGCAAAACACACACATACACACATGCACACACACATACATACCTACACACACAAACACACGTACACACACGCACACACACATGCACACACATACAAACATACACACACAAACACACACACACACACAAACACCCACAAACACATACAAAAACACACACACATAACCTAGCCTGACGTGTTGTAATTAGGTGACGCCGTATATCGATCGAACTAGGATAAGGTCTGCCATTGAATTCTATCTTATGACATTGATGAAGACTATCCGATATTTGAACATAGAAGAATGATTCAAAATATTGTAAGAGTTTCATTGAACACCTTCGCATTCGATCAAAAACTACTTAAGCTCTCTAAAAACTGACAGCGAAATCCTAGATCACCAATTTCTTGTATTCCCTCATCTTCCGAACGTTTAGGTAATACTCACCAACAAAGCAGCAGTAGATCAACATCTCAATCAGCAAGGGATTCACCATGAAAAGAAATCTATAGCGCCACCAGGAGCTTGTCGAGTAGTACCTAAAAAACAAATATTATTAAAGATTATCATGAAATGGAAAACCAATTAATGATCCAGTGGACAAGATATAAGAGAGGGCTACATCCAAGAACAATGAGGTAACGTGATGTGAAACTGTCAGTAGAGCAGGTTGACCTTAACTTGAACACTTGCGGCAAGAGAGCGATTTGCAGGTATTTGCTGAAGAGAGTGGTTTTAGCTTGGCACAAGGTTAATTGACTTCTTTTCTGAAAACCCAAATTTGATCAAGTGAAGTTAATCCGTCGTTTGTTACAAGAGTGTAAAGAAGAGAAACAACTATCAGAATTTCAGCGCGGCAAGCATGATTTTCTGGCTCGTTGGTACCTTTAAAAACAAGCTCTTGTAATGTTTACAAGATGGTTAAAAAGTGTATGCCATTGAACATGTAACTGACATCGAAACTTTACCAGTAGGAGGTATAGAGTACAGAACGATATCACTAGGTAGGATATCTGAAAATCGAAAATTGAACGATATCAAAATAAGGCTACCTTCATCCCATAATTATACGCCGATATGTAAATTGTAAATATTTCCCAATATCTTACTGCATAAACTATGCAGTAAAGAAGATGAGTTCTAGCAGATAGTCCGGTGCAGGACTTTGATTTCCAAATCATCAATACGATTTTTGATTTTATTTTTTTTGTAATGAGCGGACGTCATTTTTAATAACACTTTTAAAAAAACATTACATTCAATACACTCGGTTGATTTTTGTAAAACAGATTTAGTCTTTTGAAGTTATATTGTTTACAAAAAGTTCAGTGGTTTTAACAACCTGTCGTTTGCTACTTCTAGAACTGCAAAAATGAAGTATGAATTGAAATAAGAAAATTTCTTAAGGACTCCTGTAGGTTTAAAATGTCCTTATGTAAAAGAACTTCCACTCTGTCGGACCTTTGAAACTAAACTTTGATTAGGGATGACTGAAAAAACAATTTATAGATTGATTATAGAGGTCAAATCGTCCATCGATCTTTCAATTTTCTTAATCCTTTGATATAGTCGACCAGACAAACCTGAGAAAACACAAAATTTGAATTACACTGCATAACTTTTTGATTGGAATTTTTAAAAAATTTCAAAACGAAGTTGATTTAACAAACCTTAGAAAGTAGAATGATCATGGCCACCAGATTGGAAATCTCCGCTCCATAGCGAAAAATATTAGTTTCGTATAATTGTGCTCTAAAAATACTTTAAAAATAAAGTTTTTCTGCATTACGTACTTTGTTTTGAGTAAAAAGGAATTAAAAAGGAATTTTTCAACTACCACATGTTTTCATATAAAGTATAAAACCTTTGTGTTACACACTAAAAATTGGAATTCAAAAAGCTATTGTGTTTCCAAAAATTAAGTATGCAACATTGCAAAAATATAGAACGCGAGGATCGATTAAGATTGACAAGAACTATCTCAGATAAAAACTGTGTGCATCAGAAAGTTGCATACGAACATAAAACTGTGCAATAAACCCTCGAATATTAGCATCGATTCTTCATATTCAGACAGAGGAACGTGATCGTCCGGGGGACTGCTCCACCTTAAGTAAACATTAACGATATAGTTTGAAATAAAGAGCAAAAAAAACCTTTTCTACAAACCTAGAAATCATCATCTCAATCATTTCGTCAGTCATTTTAGAAAAACGTTCGTCCATTGCTGTTTGCTCCGTTGTCGTTGCGAGTTTTTCTTCGCTGGCTGAACATTTCAAACAAATGAAATATATAGAAAGTTGTATAATAGCTTTCATCTGAAATTTCACAGATTTGTAGGCAAAGCGAAATCTAATGAAAAGGAAACAAATATGCAATAAAAACGACAATCAGTGGTGGCTTGCAGTCGACAATAAATAAACATTACAACTGGCATATTGGGGAGCAACACATGTAGCTCGATTGAACGACAATCAAACGAGCAAAAAAAAAGTGGGATTTGGATTTTATGTATCTTTAGAAAAAAACACAAAAGAAGTAAGACGAAAAAAGTTTGATAGTCAGTGGTTCAAGAAAACCGTATGCAAATATTTAATTTTCTGGGTTCGCAACATTCTATTTTGTTGTATGTTTTTTCGTTCTTTTTTTCGTGTTTTAATAGAAGGAATAAAACAAAAATCTGGAACCGGTAGGCTTGTTGCGCAAACCAGTTCCACTTCTTATAACAGAAATCCAAACAGAAAAGCCAAACTATTGCTCCGCTCGGTGTTTGCAGTCTTTTCGCGAGTCGCGTCAACATATACAAATTCTAAGGGAGTTTACAGAGTTAAGAAAAATAGTTTAGCTTTCAATGTCTTTTGGCAAAAAAGTGTTTTTCTTCCACGGAGGGATTGCTTCTTAGCCACTCGGTCACAAAATCACGTAAAGACTTTTAGAGTGGTTCCTTAACACAGTTTGTAATCTTTTTCTTTTGCTACACAAATTTGTGTAGTTTTAACGCTCTTTTCACACCGTGCCGGTAAATCATTCAAGTTTCATTTTGATCGGAGAAAATGCAATAAAAAAACATTTATCTGGCAACAATAGTTGTTCGTGCCTTTACGTGCTACACTTCAAATCTAACCTTCAAAGTAACAAAACAATTCATTATAACAAAAAGGCAATCGATATACAGTGAATTTAAAAAAAATCTTTTGCAGCCAAACGCCCAATTCTAATCAAATAAATAGTCTGTGGTTCTCATTTTAGCGCTACCTCACCAGCTTTCCCAATCATTTTCTCACCATCTTTTGATTGCGTTTTCTTGAAATTTTAGTTTTGCAAAATTAAGTTTTCAAGGTTGCTTTCTGGACCACCCAGCCCCGTTTTCTTACACATTATTTTGTTGAAACTTCACAAATCTGTACAATGGTAAATTTGTCATCTGCTTTGCGATATCACAATTACTGTGACTCCTCCGAAAAACGGCATCGGTTTTGGCCAAAAATCTTAAAGGATGGCGCATTAGGTCTCGCAGCGATATCTTAATTGTCTGCGCACTCCTCTTTTTCAGTGCTAATTCGCGTTTTTTTTCAATCACTTAAGACGCCGTCTCTTTAATATTCGATTTGTATTGCGACATAAAAAAAAATTTCAGCTCCGATGAGGCTGAAAATATGCGTAAAAGGTGCCCTAGAGACATTAGTTAGGATTCCAGACTCAAATTAGCTTTATCGATTTTTTGAACCCAAATGACGTCATCGACTTCGTTAGTTCACATCTCATGTGTATCGCATCAAAACTTACTGTTTAAATACTGATTCGGACGAAACTCTTACGCTGATTACGAATATCAACAGTAGAATTCTCGTTTGCGAACTTTTACCCACCTAAATGTGGAATTGAGGGTGAAAAATTTGGCAAATTATGAAAAACAGGAAAACCGTTACAGACTGCGTTCTGCACCCTATTTTTTTTTTTTTGAAAAGTACGTGCAATTTTACCCAAAGTTTCTTTTTACAGTTTTTCAAAAGTCGTCCCATAAAATAGTCAAAATTTGCTTTGAAAATCGAATGCCTGCGTAAAAAAGTCATTTTGTCAATGTTTTGATGCCTTTTCCCTCGTTTTTACCCATTCTCGACCTTCGGTACAAACATTAATATTAATTACCAACAATTACTAAATATTTATAAGCAGTTTTTCGTTGAATATGGTTTTGGTTGCTTTCAGATTCCTTGAAATGTTTCAAAACATGAACAAAATGCCCATTTTAAGGTATACATGATCAATTTCGTGATTTGCGACTACTTCCAATCGATTCTCCGTGTCATTTTACGTAGGAGCCAGTTTTTCGAAAGTTGAAATTGTCAACTTTTTGCTAAAAAAAAAGAAATAAAAAGAGAATGCGCGGCCAAGGGTTTTGTTCCAGCGTCTTTGGTGTGGCAGCCGCTTCGGAAACGCTGCTTGGGAAAGAAATGCGCGGGTGCGGACATTTGAGTAATGAAAAATCATCACACAGCTACACAGCTGTATCTCGCATTTAGAACTTTCGAAAAACTGACTCTTACGTAAAATGACACGGAGAATCGAGTGGGAGTAGTCGCAAATCACGAAATTGATCATGTATACCTTGAAATGAGCATTTTGTTCAAGTTTTGAGACATTTCAAGGAATCTGAGAGCAACCAAAACCATATTCAACGAAAAACTGCTTATAAATATTTAGTAATTGTTGGTAATTAATATTAATGTTCGTAACGAAGGTCGAGAATGGGTAAAAACGAGGGAAAAGGCATTGTCAAAATGACTTTTTTACGCAGGCATTCGATTTTCAAAGCAAATTTTCTTCATTTTTTCAAAATTTTGTATTCATGGTTGTTTTCTGGACCGCCCAGCTCCGTGTTTTTAAACATTTTTTCCTTGTTGAAAAAGTCACAAACCTGTAAAATGGTCAATTTGTATCATATTTCATCGTTACGGCATCTGCTGTGCTATTTCACAATAACTGTTAGTCAAAAATTGACTAATTTTTTAAAACTTCAAATTTTGTGCCCAAAATTGAAGAATTCGATAAAACGATTTTCACCAGTACCTATTTTCACCAGGAAAATTTCCCAGAAAATCATTTTAGAGAGGTGTTCCTTTATGAAGTTTGAAAAATCACCTCAGTTTGAGCCACCCATCATCCCTTCATTGTCGAGTCTCATGCTTGTATAGTCCATTTCCAACAAAGAGTCGACGACTTTCTACAGACCTTGATTTTCACTCGTATTTAACCACTAGAAGCTTGAAACATTGAAGTGAATAAAAAATTAACATGCGAAACATCACATTAAAAGAGGAGTGCGCAGACTATTAAGAAATCGCGGCGGGACCAAATGTACCTAGTCCTTTAGAAAAAACCCTTTCCCCTTGTCGCTTTTTAGGAAACGCACTATACATCTTTATTTCTTGTGAAAGCCAGTTCAACAACCTTGGTTTGTTGAACAGCGCCTTGTGAATAGGAGACAGCTCTCATTTCACCGATGATTATGTTCCAATTTTAAAAAAAAAAACTCATTAAAAGTGCTGTTTCGTTGATTTAGCGGTAGAAGTAGGTGGTTGTACTTTGAAATAAGCCCCATGAGCTGAACTAGAAAGCTAATACGTGATAATCTGAGTGAAGCCAGACAGCTTATTTGAGATTTCCTAAGAACCAATCTCAATATTAAACCGGACGCCATGGCAGCCAAGGCCACTCAGATTAATGGCTTCGGCTGCCATTTGTTGTCTGGCGCGCCTTCTCAAAGCGTCTGGCGCCCACACTCGCACTTGCACGACTTTTTTCTCCCATATAAAAACTTCCAAACTTTTGAAAAACAACTTTGAGAAAAAATCAAAGTGCAAAAAATACCGTCTTGATACTTACTGAATAGTAAGCGACAGGGAAATTGTTTTTGTCTCCGACTTTCGTCAAAATTGACAGATAAGGTTTCAGTATTTATCGTTTTTGGATTGAAGATGACGTCATAATCCAAAAATACTTCGAAAAGTCAACCAAAATTGCTTGACAGGGTGTTTTTGCACACGCAGTTTTGTATGAAACATTCTTGTAGGCCAAAATTCTTGCGAATTTCAACTTTAAATCAGCTGAACTTTACAAAAATGTCTTAGTTTTCCACAAATAAAAGCAAAATTTGAAAAATCAGTAATTTAAACTCACATTATTTAAACATTTTTTGAAATTGTAATTTTCTGTCTCTTCATTTCTTGTCTATATGTATATTGTTTTAACTGACTAATTAGTTTTCTTTTAGAAGACATACATTCTTCTCTTAAAACATCAAAGGTTTCAATTTTTTTTATTCTTCGATCTGTTTTTTTCAAGTTTACTAATTGTATAATAAGGTAAGTTAAAGGAAAATACCTTCTATTTTTCGTTTTCAGAGAATCTTTGCTCATTCGTCATAAATTCAGGTCTCTATAATTTTTACTTTTTTCGCTTACCACACGGTAGAGCAACCGGTCTAAAGATGTGAAGGTGGGTTAAACCGTAAAGATTTGTAAATGTAATGCTAATCTTTCCAACAAGATTGCTTTTATTTTTTGGTTACAATCGTGGGGTAAAAACGAATTCGATTTTCTGAAAGAATTGTTCTATTTTCAGTCCGAAGGTCGCATATCATACCTTGTACTCGTCTACTTTCTTGGACTGCTGTTGCACGTAAGACCTATGTAACAATTCTTATATTTGTGTATGAGAAGTTTAATGAAGGTTTTTTTCAAGAATGCTGTTCAGTTGTTAGAGTGAGGGCAAGACAGATCAAGGCTTGTTGGACATAGGACAAAGATTCTTGTTTTTGTAACCGGGATGTGAAATGTTTTTCATATGTTTTCCATAATTGAATTATACTTCTCGCAATTCGAGTTTTAGCTTACTTAGATGTGTATTGAGTCTTACAAAAATTTATGAAGTTGCAACATTTAAATATTGGAAAGTTGTGACGAAGTGGGGGTGGTTGAAAAATTACTATTTCCTTTGTTGGCAAGGCTAAGATAAGTACTCGGCTACCGCCAACTACTGTTTTGTTCATTGGTAGTAAGCGAAAAACTTCCGGGTTTCTTTCGATTGTCTGCAAATCAGGTTGTCTGTTTTAAGGGTCCGGTAAACAAGGTGTATTTTCAAGATGCGTTTTGGGTGTGACCAAAATTGTGCTGATACAGAAACTTCAAGACAGCAAAGACATGATTTTACCTGTTTAACATATTATTTAAAAGAATGGCTTATTTAAAGTTAATTTCAAAGATTCGGTTTATTAGATGTTTCAAATCGTACTTTCGATTCGCTCAAATCAAGTTAATCCCGACTATTGTGAAAGTGTGTTCTCGATAACAACCTCGAACGTGAGAAAAACCTGAACACTCTTTGTCTTAGGTTTCAGAAACTGTGTTCTAACACTGAAAATTAAAAGATTTCAAAGACTTTAGGTTCCGAAAAATTAGCTGGTTCATGTTTTCGAAAAAGCAGTCTTTATCCTAACTTAATAGTTCAAGGTGCATTTTCAAAATGCGTTGTGGGTGTGGCAAAAATTGTTCGAAAACAGAAACTCTGAAACAGAAATTGCAGGTTTCTTCATGTGTTTACTGTTCAACATACGAGATTATTAAAGTTCCATGATACTTTTCATTACGCTTTTGACAGCTATTGAAATTTTAAATCTCCGTTAATGAAGTGAAATTTAATTATTTTGAAAGCAATTTCAAGCTCAAAGAGAAAAAAAAATCAAAACCAAAGAACTTTGGGGGCTCCGAAACTGTTTTCTAACACTGAACTTACGTCGTAGCCTAGAAAAGTTTTGCGATATCCTGCAACTTCTAAAAGTTGCAAAATCGATAGGGCCCTCTTTTCAAAGTAATGCAAGTTTTGCATATCTTTGCCGTTTTATGCCTAGCTTGGTTCGGAGATTCTACGTGATTTGCCCTTTTCAATCAAACGTTCTGGGTGGGCCGGCGAAAAGATAGGCCGTTTACAAATTTGTACTGTATTACTTCGATAAAACTTTGATTTCGATTATTTCTGTATCAGAGAAAATTCAATCGTGCACTACTGCAAAAACAACTTTAATTCTGATGAAAATCTACTTGGAATTTCATCATCTGACCTTTGAGTTTACTTCTTTGTGAAAAGCTTTAAAATGATAAACGTTTTATTGAAACACAAATTGGTAAAGCTGAAAACTCAAAACAAATCGAACATTTACAAATATCATGAACGACGGGCCTTGTTATGCTGACCGAGTACTGTACTCAGGTACTTCTTCTTCTCATACATCATATTTTCCTTTATCTTCGTGGAGTTGACCAACCAGGGTGCTATGAGGTCTTCAAGGTACTCCAGTTCCACCGGCTGCATGCTTTCCATTTCATCTTTTGTTATGGGTGGCCGCGCAATAACCCCCACGATGAGTAGCAGGAAAAAGAGAAATGCTAAATGAAAAGGTGGACAAACGATGGCAACGGCGACTGACCTGGCATGTCGCAGCCGAAAGACTCAAGAAACCCGTTCCGTCGAATCGTGTGAAAACAAGACGTGGGTCATCTTCGACCGCTGCCACTATCGACTGCCATGTGATCGCCGCAGCAACGAACGGTTAAGAAAGCGCCGTTCGAAAGCTGCTTAAACGGCAACAAATCAAACAGATAGAGGTTTAATCGGGTGGGCGGCGATGAAAACGAGGAAAATAATGGAACCAGTAGTAAGAAGGGTAAGCGGACACTCTATTTTTCTGTTCTGATTTGGCCAGACTTTGGAAAAACACATAAACATAAACATCTTACCAACAAATCGGGGGGGGGGGGGGGGGAGGGTTTGTTGTTTCTGCTATGAAAATGCATTATCCCACTTTTTCAAGCCTTTTGACGGTACTGCGTAAAATGGATTTGGACGAAACTGTGAAATTTTGTTAACTAGGACAAATAGAGTCGCAAAAGCAACATCATTGTAGAAGGTAATACCTTAAGGTTGATGGTTCCTTAAAGAAAAATTATCTTCCAATTAACTTCACCTGAAGCCACTTGTGAGCTTTGAGTCGAAAACGTCTGATCAGCTTTCATGACCTTAGGCTGACCAAGTTGACGTCTCATAAGCTTCTCCGGCCTCAGGCTGTTCAAAACTTGTTTTTGTCGGTTTGGAAATGTCTTTTCAAAAGCAGTTGTGCTGAAGATTCGTACACAAATCTTGGATAATCAAAGTTAGTCAAATTTTGAAGAATTTGTCAAACCTTCACAAGAGAATCGGAACGTAGTGGTTCTTCACATTTTTTTTGAGAAACTTTAGATTCGCAGAAATTTCGTGAAAGATGATGAGTTTGAGATGTTTTTGTGTATTGGCGCTTAATCACGTGTTCATATACAAATTAGGCTTTATAAACAGGTTAGTTTCTAATATTCACTGCGTCAAAGTCAAAAAATCCTCACTTTGGAAGAAGAAGAAAGTAGGAAGTTTTTAGTTAGCCACAAAACGTTAAAGATATTTGGTTCGCCATACATTTTTAAGGTACAAAAAATTGCTTTACAACCGCAAACCTATTTTGAGAAACACTTAGCGTTAATTCCAAACTATCTTGATTAGATTGTTCATGTTTCAACATTGACTCTCATTGGTTCTAGTTCACCATCCCCATAAATCATTATGCATTATGAACATAACCTTAGTTCTAAAAACCACAATATTTGTAAAGAAACACTTCTTTCTTTAACCTGAAACAGGGATCTAACTAGACATATCTAGCATTCGCCGCATCGCGATATATTTCCTGAAAACTGAAACTATCAGCTGTTCAAATGGTGTTGCCCTGCGCGGATAAAACACAATTGATGTTTGACCTATGCGTGTTCAATGAAAAGTGAAGTGTTGAAGGTTACAACTAGCTAGGAATGTGAAGTGACATTATCAAATTTGATCAGCCGACTGGAAGTTTTGCAACCTGACACGTACTTTCAATGCTTTTAACAAAACGGTTAGAGCCGTCTTTAAGCGTTCAATTTTCATAGGGTAAAGACTAAAGGAAAAGGGTTTGGTGGTTATGTGACAATAGTATCTCCGATTTCATAACAGAGAAATGTGTGCTGTATTTTCAGTGGCGGTATTATATGAAAACGCATAACGTAAATTCATAATTTGGATAGTGGGGTGAAATTTTCCAACTGCGACTTTTAAACAAAAATAAACCCACTTTTCTGTAGTTTTGCTGTAGTTTGCGTAGATTCACGTTGAGAACAGTCACGCTGAAAATTCGTCCTTAACATCGACTTTTCTGCCTCCAGTTTGTGTTTGGATTACGTAACAATTAATAAACAAAATCATCAAAAAAATACAGTGAGAAATTTAGCCGAGGCTAGGGGTGAACGAAAATACAATTCGGAAGGCCGTTTGAAAACGGAAAATGTCGGCTCATAAACTAATTTGTGTACAAACGGGTCAATGGTTATCTGTTCAGCCCCTGAAAGCAGTAACGTTCTGCTGAGTAGCTTTTTATTGCTCTACTGATGTTATGATTGTGTGATAAAAGTTTTTCAAATAATAGCTTTTTTAGATGCGTTTGCGGCATGTCCAGGGACCCTTTATTTGTTATACATGGTACTTTGTTTAAAGTAAATGTCCCTAATTTCCTTGTATTCATTTAAGTGGGCATACTGCTTTAATTGGGGTACAAAACAAATTACAAAAACGATGGTTTTTTTTGAAAATGATGCAAATTAAAAGCCAAAATGGATTGAAAGCGCTAGGACTTTGTCTTTTCTCATACTTTATTATCCAATTCGAATTAAATTCTTTAAAAACTCGTAAAATCTCGATTTGCATGATCATTTTTCATGATCAGAATGGATCTCTATCGATGTAACGTTGTACAATTCCTTGACTGTTCCTTTAAAGTATTTCTAAACAATAATCACAAAGTAGATAAAGAGGATTGCCAGTTTTTCTAGTTCTCTCAAACCCTCGCGCCTGTCATTTCATCGCGGCCGGCTTTAAAAGGGGCGAGGGTAGATGTGTTTATTCATTTGTCTCACATTGCACCGTCTCGTGACGGGCTTACTCAGCGCACATCTGGCATAACATCTCGGCGCTTTTCTCTCCGTACACATGGAAGTTTTCTATTTTCAGAAACCTCTTTCCTGGAGTTGACATATTTCTTCCACTCTGTCATCTGGCACATTCAGCCAAACGGATCAAAAAAGTGTGAAATATCTTTGCCTTAATTTTGAATCAGAAACCGGTTGACTATGTAAAAAAATAATTGTTGTTGAAAGCGTAAAATAAACAAAGTTTTAATGTTTGAGAAAAATGTGGAAGTATCGTGAAGGGGGAATGAGCGGCAAAAAAAAACAAAAAGGGCCAGAGTGGCAAAAAAAACGACTACAAGGGAAAGATAACGGGACCGAAACAGTGTGTTCTCAACAGTGACAGAGAGAGAGAAGAGAGAAAGAGAGAGCGAGAGAGAGAGAGAGGAGCAAAATAAACAGAGACTACAAAGACAGAGAACATTTTTTGAGTACATGCTTTATCACTGAATTTCAAATATGATGATAATATTTAGAACGCACACGCACACGCACACGCACATACACACACAAATGCTCGCACACACACACGCACGCACACACACACACATACGCACCCACGCACCCACGCACACACGCACACACGCACACACGCACACACGCACACACGCACACACGCACACACGCACACACGCACACACGCACACACGCACACACGCACACACGCACACACGCACACACGCACACACGCACACACGCACACACGCACACACACACACGCACACACGCACACACGCACACACGCACACACGCACACACGCACACACGCACACACGCACACACGCACACACGCACACACGCACACACGCATACACGCACACATGCACACACGCACACACGCAACATGCACACACACACACGCACACACGCACACACGCACACACGCACACACGCACACATGCACACACGCACACACGCACACACGCACACATGCACACACGCACACACGCAACATGCACACACACACACGCACACACGCACACACGCACACACGCACACATGCACACACGCACACACGCACACACGCACACACACACGCACACACGCACACACGCACACACGCACACACGCACACACGCACACACGCATACACGCACACATGCACACACGCACACACGCAACATGCACACACACACACGCACACACGCACACACGCACACACGCACACACGCACACATGCACACACGCACACACGCACACACGCACACATGCACACACGCACACACGCAACATGCACACACACACACACGCACACACGCACACACCCACACACACACACACACGCACACACACACACGCACACACGCACACACACACACGCACACACGCACAAACGCACACACACACGCACACACGCACACACGCACACACGCACACACGCACACACGCACACACGCATACACGCACACATGCACACACGCACACACGCAACATGCACACACACACACGCACACACGCACACACGCACACACGCACACACGCACACACGCACACACGCACACATGCACACACGCACACACGCACACATGCACACACGCACACACGCAACATGCACACACACACACACGCACACACGCACACACGCACACACGCACACACGCACACATGCACACACGCACACACGCACACACGCACACACACACAGACATACATACACGCACACACGCACACACGCACACACACGGATACACGCACACACACTTACGCACACACGCACACACACACACACACCGATCTGTATACGGAGGAAAAAAATTTGGTGACTGTTAATGATCATCAGCTAATGGCTTTTGATCAATCCAAATTTTTAAGCACCATTGATTGTTCGTTTAAAGTAAATCTAAACCAAGAAGAAAGTGGAGAATTTGGATCGCCTTTTCTAGTTCCCTCGAACCCTCGCGTCCGTCGTTTCCTCGTGGCCGGCTGTAAAAGGGGCGAGGGACGATGTGTTTATTCTTTTGTATCACAGCTAACCGTCTCGTGACGGGCTTACTCAGCGCACATCTGGTGTGAAAGGCCGTTGCTAGTTTCGAAAACTCACGTAGTGATCCTGATTCCGTTTTTCTTGTATTACATGTTTTAATTTACATATCTTAATTGTTAATTTTGTTCAGAGCATAAATCTCTCAGTTCTATCGTTACTAAAGAAGAAATATATTTTTTTGTAAATAACAATATTAATGTGGACTATTGAAGCCATCTGAAGCCAGGTGAGTTTTGTTCCATTTTTTCCTATGTAGTGTTACTACTGATTTGAGTCTATTATCAATAAAATACATTTTTAGTGACTCGATTTTCTGGACATCCCAAACATCTTGAGGAATTTTTGCAAAGCAACTTTTCAAAAGTTGACGAATGGGTCTGGAAGTTTTCCTGGATCTGAACGGTGAGTGAGTAAACTATAAATTTCTAGCAGAAAATTCAGCTTTCTACCAATTCCGCTCACGAATACCGGTTTGGTGATAATTATAAGTCTATATCACTTTTTTCTATCTTTGTACTCAAATATCAGTATTTGGCTTTTAGTTTTATCTTTCTTTTATGTCTTTACCTACCTCAAATTAGGCGAAATCCTCTTATGTAAACCGCATTTTTGAAGGAGTTGCTATAGACACTCATTGGTAAAAAATCAGAAAAATCAGCTTGCTGAAACATTTTCGCTTAGAACAAAATGCGAAAAAAAAAACTTTAAAAGAAGCCCGTTTAAAATTTATGTTGCTTATTGATTACCAATTCTTGTTTTTTCAGCTTTCATAAATTGGCATGGACACACTTGTCCCACTCCGTCATCTGGATCACTTAGCTAAACGGATCAAGAAATTTTATAACGGTTTCTCATTCCGACTTCAAGCCTGGATGTCATTATCTGGTTTCTTGTATCGTCTGCTGTTTTCTGTGTTAATTATGCATAATATAATTTTGTAATTGAAGTACATAATAAACAAATCGTTATGTTGAAGAAAGTTGAAAAGGTAGAATAAATTGAGACAACCCGTTGGCAAAATAGAGAGAGAAACATAAAGGTGCGAAAGACGGGGTTCTCGGAAAGAGAGAGAAAGACAGATACAGACCAAGAGAGAGCAAGAAAGAAAGAGATAGAGGGAGTAGGAGGAAAAAAAAGAAGTGTGCGTGTGCGTGTGCGTGTGCGTGTGCGTGTGCGTGTGCGTGTGCGTGTGCTTGTGCTTGTGCGTGTGCGTGTGCGTGTGCGTGTGCGTGTGCGTGTGCGTGTGCGTGTGCTTGTGCGTGTGCGTGTGCGTGTGCTTGTGCGTGTGCGTGTGCGTGTGCGTGTGCGTGTGCGTGTGCGTGTGCGTGTGCGTGTGCGTGTGTGTGTGCGTGTGCGTGTGCGTGTGCGTGTGCGTGTGCGTGTGCGTGTGCGTGTGCGTGTGCGTGTGCGTGTGCGTGTGCGTGTGCGTGTGCGTGTGCGTGTGCGTGTGCGTGTGCGTGTGCGTGTGCGTGTGCGTGTGCGTGTGCGTGTGCGTGTGCGTGTGCGTGTGCGTGTGCGTGTGCGTGTGCGTGTGCGTGTGCGTGTGCGTGTGCGTGTGCGTGTGCGTGTGCGTGTGCGTGTGCGTGTGCGTGTGCGTGTGCGTGTGCGTGTGCGTGTGCGTGTGCGTGTGCGTGTGCGTGTGCGTGTGCGTGTGCGTGTGCGTGTGCGTGTGCGTGTGCGTGTGCGTGTGCGTGTGCGTGTGCGTGTGCGTGTGCGTGTGCTTGTGCGTGTGCGTGTGCTTGTGCGTGTGCGTGTGCGTGTGCGTGTGCGTGTGCTTGTGCGTGTGCGTGTGCGTGTGCTTGTGCGTGTGCGTGTGCGTGTGCTTGTGCGTGTGCGTTTCTATGTTTACATGTGTGTGGTTGTGCGCGTTTTTATGCATGTGTGTTACTTTCTCAGATGTATTTTGCCATGACAAAGCTTTCCCTTAGTTTTTTTCTGACATGGAACTCCTCACGCCACTATTCAATTTATACCAAGGTTCGTAGGCTACATTGGCATGGAAACAGAGCAATTAGGTCAGCTTATCCAGCCAAGTCATTTGACACACCTGCTCATTTACCTTACCCGTATCGCAGTGGAAACGTTTATACTGATTTACCTTTTTCGTCTCATTTCTTCATAAACCCGTGTTTTATTGCAAAGCATATATTAACATTTAGGTACATAAATTACCTCAAGGATGCCTACATTTATAAAACGACGCAATTCGGTGTTTACCTTCTCTTTCGTTCTCTTCATTCTTCTCTGAAAAGTCTTCATCCTTCAACCGTGAGTTTTTAGTAGCGTTTTGTTAAAATTTCTATGAATGATCTTAGCAAATCTCGTTTGAATTAAAGGACTGCTGGTGTTTAATTAACTGAAGAGTATATGCTCATTCTAACTTTTTCCAAAACCAAAGATAAAATTTTTTTTTAGGGATTTTGTTGAGTAGTGGGCTTTAGAAGCGTAATACTTCTCCACTATGCTGTTTTGTTGAATCGGCCATTTGGAGCGATGGTTACGACATGAACCGTGGCATGGTTTTTCATACGACCGAGTCATCTTCGCAATCCATCATTTCTTCTTCAAGCTGTTTGTCATTCACAGTAAATTGTTAGTTGTTTCACATTGTTAGCTCCAAGGCTCTTGTTCATGTGTAACTGTTATTGTTTTCAAAATAAATTTTTATTATGTTTTCACTCATTACGCATTGTGCGTTGGGCATCATTTGCTGCAAATACAATTTTTTCATGTTTATGTGCATGAGACAAGACGTTCAGAATTAGTTGTGTTTTGAATGAACAATATGAGCTGCAATTAAGCCAATGAATAGTTAATTAGGTTGTAGAACTGGCAATTGTTTAAGGTACATGATAAATGTTTGGGTGGTAAGGTTTTCCTTTCATTTTATACGGAAAAGAAAGTGTGATTTGACCGAGAGGTGTGGGTAGCCGCCGTAAACCGACATGGTACGAAACTGAAAGGCGGCCGTAAAGATTCCGAAAGCGATTTCAGGCCTCAAAAAGCGATCTGATGCAGATGATGACTAAGATTGTTCCTTTAAACTGAAAACTGAGCATAAATTGGAGAATTAAGATTTTGAAAAGCATGGTCTGTATACGGAGGAGAACCATTTTAGTGACTGTTGAAGCGTATTATCTCGAAAACTGTGATTTCACGAGCCATGCAGTGCGGTGCACTACATATTATACAGACCCCAAAAACATCACCGTTTGACAGCTTTTAGCGTTTTTCATGACATGGGACCCATCCAGATGTATTACCCATACCCGAAAACCTCACAAACAATCCTTGATTTGTTTGTTTAATATGCAAAAATTTCAGTTTTTTCCGTTTTTTGGGCCTGTGAAAATTTATAGAGGCTCCCTTGGAAATGGCGATTTAGCTTAGGAATCAGCCAATAATCGGTACTCAAAGTCATCTTCATGATCGGTTTTCATGACCAAAAAAGCTCTTATCGATCGATTCATTATAACATTTCTTGATAGTTCCTCTAAAGAAATTCTAAACACTTATCACAAAGTAGATAATGAGGATCGCCTATTTTTCTAGTTCCCTCGACCCCTCGCGCTCTTCTTTTCCTTGCGGCCGGCTGTAAAAGGGGCGAAGAAAGATGTGTTTATTCCTTTGTCTCACATTGCACCGTCTCGTGACGGACTTACTCAGCGCACATCTGGCATTACAGGCCGTTGCCATTTTCGAAAACTCACGTAGTCTTCTTTATCTCTATTTTTTCTAATTTAACGTTCTGTCACACGAATTTTACATTCCTATATTTCATTTAGAGCATACATTTCTCACCTGTAACGTTTCTAAAGAAGAAATTTTCATTTATTCAAAACATACTTTCATTATGGAGTTTGAAAGTTTTCCGAAAAAAAAACACAGCAGGTAATTGCTTTTCATGATTTAACTGAGTTCAAAAAAATTCCAGAACAATATTAGTTTTTTCAGGAACTCTGTTTTCTGGATATTCGCGCAGCAACGAGGAATTTTCTTGTTTATAAACAACGCCAAATGGTTCTTGTCTGATTAAGGATCGAATTTGTGAGTTCATAACCTAAATTTTACCAAATTTCCAAAACAATTTTTTGAACAACAACAACTTTTGGACACACGTGCGTAATGCCACATTTTCTGGGTAAACAATCCAACAAAAACCACAAAAACGCATAGTTTTCACGGGCCGGCGCGACTTGAAAAACGTCGCGGCCCGGCTGGCTTCGGCTCGTCTACTCGGACCTAGTCGAACGACCAAGGTTCGATCCCGGTCGGGACACTTTTTTTTGCTAACTTCGAATTAGTTTAAATGTGTAATGCAAGTATAATAAATAGGTTTTGCGAAGATTAAAATTTTTAAAATTAGCTAAAATAACGATGTATAGAAATTTTAATTTGGCAAATTAACAAACAGCGCCGAAAAGCATGTGAAAACTATGCTTGCACACGCACACTATTGAATCAGTAATTAGTTTATAATTTTTGAAAATATTTTAATAATGATGCTTTCAGACAAATTAATAGTTTCCGATGAGGTCTAATCAAGTTTGAGAAGGATTTCTATATAAAAATTCCTTGTTTTAAGTTGTTTGACTGTTCTTTTGCTTGCTTTCTTGTATTTCCAATACCATCTCTTTCTCTCTCTCTCTCTCTCTCTCTCTCTCTCTATCGCTCTCTCTCTCTCTATATCTCTTTTTCTCTCTCTCTCTCTCTCTCTCTCTCTCTCTCTCTCTCTCTACGCTCTTCTTCCTTGCCTGCACAACCTATAGTCATATCTTTCCTAATTTTGAATACTTGAAAGATCTCTGTTTTCAGAGGACAGTTTCTTGCACTTCTCGAAATCCGCCATCTGGCACACTTTGCCAAACGGATCAAGAAGTGTTTCTTGAGGTTTTGTCATTTTTTGAGGTGGAACACGTTTTCTGTGTTAATAAATTGTTGTTTGATTACAATTACGCAATTTAAAATAAAAAATTACTTTAATGTGAAGAGATTTGAACAGTTTGAATAAACAGGGGATTGAGCGGCAAAATAGATAAGGGAGAAACATAAAGAGATAAAAGTAACAAGGTGATCTCGGCGGAGAAGAAGAAGAAGAGAGAGAGAGAGAGAGAGAGAGAGATAGAGATAGAGAGCGAGAGAGAGAGAGAGAGAGAGAGAGAGAGAGAGAGAGAGAGAGAGAGAGAAATGTTATGCAGTCTGTTGTGACTTGAACAAAGTAGTTTCAAAAGTTTTTTAAATTTTTTTTTGCAATGATTTGACCATGTCACAGTAGATCACGGTGGTTCTGACTAGTGCTACCTTTCTGCCGAAACTCCACAGATGTTTTTCCAAACATAATGTTAATTTGGGTACGATATTGAGAACTGAAAAGAATTTTTTTGCAAAAACACCAATACCACTTACCACAATGTATAGAAAACAAACACATGACTAGCTATAGCTGCATTAACACCAATGCCAGCATAAATTCTAACGGCGTTTAGTGTATTCGGTGCAAGTGGAAAGTAAAGAGAAAGATTGACTACACCAATTGTTGCTAGCCAGCTGATCAGGAGGAGACATATTTGCAAACTTACTGGTTTAAAGTACATTTTGAACAGGTGATCTAAATTTCAGTTTTAAAGGGTGTATGTGCGTGTGTTTGAGTGTGTGTCTGCTTGTGATTTTTTTTAACAACCTGCTCCATGTTTCTTGAAGTAGTACAAAATAACCAGGTAGATCAATCCAGACATTGGATAAATTACAAAAGAAATTGCGGAATAAACATTTGCTCCTTCAGATGCAGCGTTTAGGATGAAACAAGGCATGATTCTGAAACATTCCGGAGAACATGACCAACGTTGATGATCTACGAACTGGTTTGAAGTGGCCAGAAAAGAGGAAACTATTGCTGCAAGTATTACAAAAGTAGGAACAATAAGAAGTATCGTTACAAATATGTATTTGTGGTGTTGATACAACCCATATCTAAAATGAAAAGTGATGAATGAGACAACACAAAGAAGGCTTAACCGTAACTCAAATTACACGCAAACGCGCACACACACACACACACACACCCACACACACACACACACATAGGAAACTCATACCTTAGAGGACGTACTACAGCTAATAATCGGTCTAATGCCAACGCTAGTACAAGAGGAGCACCGGAGTAAAAGCCCAGTTGAGAAGGAATAAGCAGAAACGAACAGGTTCTTTGGTGGAAAACAGCTAAAATTTGTTTGCTTACCCAACAGATAAAATTAAAGACAAACTTCCAAGAAAGGCATTCATTACTAGAGGAATGTGTCCGGAGAGATGACCCGCATCAAACAAACATGTCAATGCGATCAAAATGTTGCAGGAATATCGGAGATTTCTGAAGTTCGGAAATTTCAACTTCTCTTTGAAATTGGCAACTTGTCTCGCAGTGTTACAATAATCATTATTGTGTTGCCAGTTATTCCCACAAAGGAGCATAGGCCCAAGTATACTATCACGGGTAGAACTTTTGGTCGGTCCATTTCGCAGGGAGGTAGATCCTGAAATTACACTTGTAGAGTTTACAACAAATAGGTGTTAATTATATTATGCTAAATGGGGATTATGAACTTTGTTTGCAGGTATGCGTTGGAAGCAAAATAAAAGCTGTTCAAAAGCCATATTGTTTTCTGATTGCCAATGGCGCAGTTCCAAAAATTTTGATCGTCTAGTCTTTGATCGTGATGAAAAAAATGTTAGTTGTTTTTCTTTCTACTCTAATATCTTTTTCCGCTTAATTAGCAACAATCGTAAAAACTTCCGGTTGGCAATCATAGAACGTTTCTAGATGCAACAAACAGGGTTGGGCTGAGAGTTGAGATCAAAAGTCACCTAAACCCCAACTCTTTTTGATGGTACGAGTGAACGAAAGTAAGAGATTCAATTATATGTTGTCAGTCAGTTTACTTACATATTAAACTTGAAACTTGCCTGATTAACTATTCATGCCCTAGTTAATCAACACAACTGTCGAGAGAACAGATCTTGTGCTGAAAGATGGCATGATCTCAGTTTTGATCTTTCATTCAAAAACACCTGGACGATTTCGAAAGAAACGAAAAATAGAGGTGGGCAAACAAGACGAGAGATTATTGTTTAAAAACTCTGTTGGCAATGTTTTTGCAATATTTTTAGACCACCAACATGCGAATCACTGCAGAATTTCAAGTACGAAAAAATGGCTTACTTTAACTGTTCGCAATGTTTGAAAAAGACTAGGGGACAATTAACCAAATTCAAATTCAATGCGACTTTTCACTTTGAGAACGATTTGAGTTTTCTTTAACATCTATGAAAACGTGACTAAAGACACCTGTGAGACTCAATTATTTAAAATTATTAAGTGTTTTTCTACCTTTTAAGAAAAAATAGTAATTTTCAACCTCCCTCTTTACAATATTAATTTACAAACTTACATTCAATCTTCATCTAGCGATTTTCGTGCTCCACTGCTAGATGTCGGCGCTCCATTGAGAAATGCTGATAAACAGTAAATTTTGCAAAAGATGAAACGTGTGTTTTTTTGGCATTGATGAGGTACTTTTGTTGTCATACAGATGAGAAAAACATGAAACAATATGTATATACTAATCTTTCAAAAAAGGAATTTTGCAATATTGTCAGCAAAAAACCGTCCGTTGTTTAGCAGTGTCTGTGCACTTTTGCCAGGAGTTTCCCTCTAAACCATTTCGGTAATGGAAAAATAGGATTCTTTCTCGAACATTCAAAGCGGAATATTTAGCTTTGTGGTGAATGAATCTTCAAAGTTTAAGGAAAAGTTTAAGTTTCAATATTCTCTTGAGGAAATTGCCAATGGAAGGCAAAAACGAATTTATAAGTTAAGGTCTATGGTCCCTACAAGCCGCGCACAGATTCTGTGACTGTTCTTAAGAACAAACATCGTTCTTCCTTGTTTTGTCTTTTCTACTCTACCTTAGTGTTCGAAACCTCGACTATGATTGAAAAACAAGTAATTTCCCACAGTCGCTCCCACCAAACATCCGTATTTATGTTTTTCAATTCGGCCTTTTTAAATGAGGCTTGCGTCAAGTACATTTTCTCAAGTTAAACACAAACAAAAGAACACGCAAACATTGATTGCACACTAACATAGAACTCATATGCAAAAATAGGATTCAATCGAAAAAAAGGTTCTTTGCTTTTCAACACAGTCAATAAAGGTTTAATGCTATTTTTAATTATAGTTTTAAAAAATTGCGCGCATTTGCTGTGGTTTGGTTCCTCTACTAATTACTGCGGGATTTTTTTAATTACTGCGAGATTTTAAATTGAAGGGGTTAGCGACAAAAACTTTTAACTTTTTCTAAGAAGTTTGGAAATAATGAAAGTTTTTTGAACGACCAATCGAAAAACTTTTTGATTATTTTTCTTCAACAGACGAAAAAAGTTCTATACTTCTGCGTGAAAGAAGAAAGGCTGTGCGCTAGGACACATATCAGAATCTATGAAAAAACAAAGTCTGAAAAAACACGCCTATTGAACAAAACCATCACTAGCACACGCTCCAATGCCAACAAATGTATAATGACACACTTTCTTGTTAAACAAAAACAAAAGCATGCACAAAAACATGACTATAACCCACTCAGATGATAGAGTGATCAAGTGTATTCAAGTAAAAAAGCTTCCCCATACAACAAAAATTAAAAATTCTATTTTCAAGCAGTGTTGAAATGATGAGAATAAGGCAACAAAATAACATGTGGCTGTATTTCACTTGTTGAAACGAGATAAATTAATCAGGAAATTATGTATTTTTGTAATTCCGCTTAGACAGCGATTAGTTTTGAACCTGTTTTTCCTACTTTGGGAAACAAAGCTATACTCCTAGCCAAATCAACTTTTGCTAAAGTTGGGCTACATCTTTTTTTGGCAATTATTTTGAAGGAACCACGAAAAATTTGAATAACAACATCAGAATATTCTAATTCATATCCAAAATTGCCGAATCCTGATTGGCCGGCACTATAAGTAACTACAATAAGTTAAACAAATTGCTTTTCAACCAAGTTGTTCAATTAACTAAGTTCAAAATTACAAAATTTACAAGGTGATCTCCTACGGCTCATTTCTGACGGATGCCGGTCGTTCCTGATTCGCTAAGGCGGGAAGCCAGTTTAAGACATGCGGTTTTCTTTGTTAGAGGTGTTTTTAAAATTTCAATGTAGTAGAAACATAGTATACCAGTTTTCGTTAGAATGAGTACTTAAAAACCTAATTTTGCGTTTACTACAAGAACATCACCTTCAAATTTTCTGTTGTTTTTTGGAGCAATTATCTTCAAATTTTAGTACTTTTAGTCGACATCATTAATTTAAACCGATTCTATAGAGAATTTATAACAAATTTTATAAACCTAGTGAAGATGCTCATAAATAAACATTTGGGGTGAAATTCGCGGAAACCCTCAAACAAGGTTTACACTTTTGAAAAAACCAGAAAGCTTAGGCCACCTAGGAGTAAGGAAGTGATTTCTTCTTCAAAACTTTGAAAAGTTCCAATGTAATTCAATGTTTGCATAAATATTTACGCGTTGAGAGAATCTTTAGAAAAACAATTTTCCAAACAAACAAAAGAAAAATAATCATTTATTAGCGGGTTCTGAGGAAGTTCTACCCTTCTGTAGACTTTCTACTGTTGTCTTCCCAAAAAGGTTTCGTATTGGAGTATGATATTGCGAACTAAATGGAATGAAAATGTTTTGAAAGCAAAATTACCACAACGTATAGAAAACAAAAATATGACTAGAGATAGCTCCATTCACACCAATCCCAGAGTAAATTTGTATGGCATTTAAAGTGTTCGGTTTCAGAGGGAGATACAGAGAAATATTGAGGACACCAACTGTTGCCAGCCAGATGATTAGAAGGACGCATATTTGTACACTTTCTGGTTTGAAAATCATTTTAAATATATGATCTGAACAATATCAAACTAATGCATAAATATGGATGTGGTTAGCTAACCTGCTCCGTTTTTCTTAAAGTAGAACAAAATGACAAGATAAATCAACCCAGAAAGTGGATATATTACAAAAGAAATTGCTGAATAAACAGCGGCTCCCTGAGATGCTGCATTTAGAATGAAACAAGGCATGATCCTAACAAAAACAGTTTTGAACAACATGAAAAAGTATACTCGTTTGAAGTGCTCAGAAAAGATGATGCTAGAGCGGCCGCTAATCCAATAGTAGGAATGAAAAGAATTAGGGCTAAAAACTCCATTTGCGGTGTTGATATAAAGCATATCTGAAAAATATTAAGTTAAATAGGTAAATGTATATTGAGAAACGGAGTATATCCTTTCATTTCAAAGATAAGAATTGGGAGCAATCATAGGGCAATATGTAGTGAACCGCTCTTGCGCGATAATTTTCGGGGAGGGGCTTTACTATTGTGATAAAGCCGGACTTATGAAACAAATGCACATTTACACACATACACACATACACACATACACACATACACACATACACACATACACACATACACACATACACACATACACACATACACACATACACACATACACACATACACACATACACACATACACACATACACACATACACACATACACACATACACACATACACACATACACACATACACACATACACACATACACACATACACACATACACACATACACACATACACACATACACACATACACACATACACACATACACACATACACACATACACACATACACACATACACACATACACACATACACACATACACACATACACACATCATAAAGGTGTACCTTAAAGGAAGAACTACTGCTATCAGTCTATCCAATGCCAAAGCAAATACCAGTGGAGCACCGGAATGAAATCCAAGTTGTGATGGAATTAATAAAAAAGAACAAGTTTTTTGACGGCAGACAGCTAAACATATTTTTTCATCAAACGATACTAGAAGTTACTCAATTCCCAAAAACGCATTCATTACGAGAGGAATGTGGCCGGATAGATGACCAGCATCGAACAAACATGTCAAGGCTAAAAGAATGTTGCAAGAACTTCGGAGGCTTCTAAGCTAGTGTAAAATTTCGTTACAAAAACTGTAAACTTGTCTCTAATTGTAACAATAATCATTATTGTGTTTCCAGTTATGCCAACTAATGAGCAAAGGCCAAGTAGACAATTACTGGAAGAAGCAAACGATGGTTAAATTTGTACCAAACGGCGGGCCTTTTAAAGTAGTAGGCAGATGTTTTTCTTACAGTATTTGTATGTTTTGCACGAACCACGTGGTGTTCAATTAACATGTTTTGCAAAATTGCAAAGCATATGTAAGGAAAACATCTGCCGTCTAGATTTGTTATTGTCAAAAACTTACCATTTACATCTGCTTCTGGATTTTGTTTTTGCTGCCGTTTCCTTCAAAACGGACTGAAATAAACTGGCAAAACAAAGTGTTTACTAGGTTTGCAATGAAAAATGCGGAAATGTAAAGTTATAAACTCATGAGATGCATATATTAGGAGGAAAAACAACGAAAGTCTTAAAAAAGGCGCTTAACCAAAATATGTAGGGGAAAACACAAAAATCTTTTTTTACGGGCGTAGCCGAGCTAGGAAGAGGTCATGTGAAACAATCGGAATTTTCTTAAATTAACCGATCAAAAGTTTGTTAGTTTGAAAGCAAACAAGTCAGCTTTCATGTCATTGTAAAAGCCAAACAATTTTTGTGGTTTTGCTTCAAATGGTGCCCAGGAAAACACTATATTTTTATAACTTTTATTTTTTTTATTTTTTGATTGAATTTTATAAACCTGTCAATGCTTTTCCAGTGAAAGTTAAACCTAATTAAGCACTTATGGCAATCTGTAGCAAACGCTTAATATCTGGCTACATTATAACACGTCGCAGCTCATGAAATCCTAAAAAAAGTAAACGTCTACTTCCTGTTCTTGCCAAACCCCATTGGATTGAACCAGTTAAACGTAACACCCCGTTTTTACTCTAAAACTTTCTTATTTTGTTCCCTAACATCAGAAACCTGTGAAGCGCACGTAATGTAAGACAACATTATAACTTTTCACAATTGTCACTTTTATGAATGTGTGTGTTTTGTTTTGTTAGTTTGTTAGGAAGCTTTTGCTAGGAAGCCCTCGTGTTTCATTTTTCTGTCATGCGAACCCTTCTCGTGATTTTTCAATTTATCACAAGATTCGTAGGCTATATTGACATGGAAACGGAGCAGTTAGGTCAGCTTATCCTACCTAGTCATTTGACACACCTGCCCATTTACCTTATCCGTATCGCAGTGGAAAAGTTTATCCTGATTTACCTTTTTCCTTTGATTTCTTCGCAAACCCGTATTTTATTGCATTGTATATATTTAACATTTAGGTACATAAATTACTTCAATGCTGCCTACATTTATAAAATGATGTATTTATTCATTCCATATCGTTTTTATCGTTCTCCTCATTCTTCCCTGAGGACTTTATATCGGGCTTCTTCTCAGACTTTCGAGAAGTTCACACTACCGTGAGTTTTTTAATGGGGTTTTAAAGATTTAATTCGTTTTTTTCAGGACTTGCGACTACTGTATTTTGGAAAATGTAATATTTCTCCATTACTCTGTTTGGATGAACTGGCCATTTGGAGCGATGGTTACGACATGAACCGCGGTATGGTGTTTTACTTGACCAAGTAATATTTGGATTCCATCTCTTCTTCTTTAAGCTTTTCCTAATCCACAGTAAATTGTTAGTTGTTTTAACAGTTGTTCTATTTGCAATAAATGCGTTGTTTTTACTGATGGCATATTTTTACTGATGGTTGTTTTTACTGAATGCTTTCTACTTCTCACTCGACCTCGTAACTGAAAAATTAAATAAGCCTTGTTTCTTTTTTTAAATTGTTAGTTAGCAGACCTGCAGAGGAAAGTGTCATCTAAACATTGAAATTAAAAAAAAAACTGGTTTAGGAAGGGGATGAACCTAATCAAAAATTTCTTCTCATGGACCTAGAAAAGTGAAAGTTAACATTGAAAAAAATAAGCTGCTACAAGGAGTTGGCATGCTGAATTTTGATAGACATCCATGTAAATCAATAGTGTTTGGAACTACCTGACCTGATTAATACGAGCTGTTGTTAGGTCATAAAATGCATCGATTGTGTTGAGTTATATGCGAAACAGGAACATTCTAATGGAAATATGATAAAGACAAGAATGGGACGAAACAGTCAATCACTTTTTTCTTTATTCAGGAGAAAGACTGCAAAATGCTACGAAAGCGAGCAGGGAATAACAAAGAGCGTCCGCCGTTAACCGCAATGGTACGAAGTGACAACAATGCTACCGCTAACGTTTGGATAGCGATATGAGGCGTCAAAAAGCGATGCGATCTGTGGCGGATGATCAACACGGAAGGCAAAAACCGGTAAACCAAGATGGCTTCGCCTAAAAATACCCAATTAGTAAGAGGCGATGGCGGTTGTACTTATCAGAGGCTGTGGCTTGGCTATAATTTCTTCCCATAAGTGTTTCGCGTGGTTTTTGTAACTGAAAGACTAAGGAAACTTGAGTTTAATCGCTTGCTGAGCTAACAAAACACAGATATTTACATCAAGACGATTCACCTCTTTTCGCTATAGCCAAGTACTTTTCTTCTCGTTTGCTAATTGCTAGCTAATTTTCGTTTTATTCCGATGCCATGGTAACCACTAGCCCCATGAGCTCCTGGTGAGCTCCATGACTTGGGATTGAGCTTTTTTTTAAAAGTCTATTTCGGCTGCATTTCAAGTTTAAGCAATCGAAAAACCTTAATGGTGGGCGTTTGTTTTGTTTTAAACTAGTTTCATATTTTCAGCACAAACAATGTGAGGAAAAGTTCAACTCAGAGCGTTAGTAGGGATTGATCATGGCAAAAATTAGTACCCCATAATTCGATTCATATAAAGTAGCTCAACATTCTTCTTGTGCAGTTCTTAGTCATTCAACCGAGCCATGTACACAGCAAGCGCTAAATGTCACTGAATCGAACACATCACTTCTTTTAGCAAGAGAGTTCAACCAAACACTCAAGCGAAACCAATTTTCTTCTCGTATGATAAATGCTAGCCAATTTCATGGCTTTTAATCAGTTGTCATGGTAACGAACAGCCAGGGGCTCCAGGTGCCAATTTGTATTGCCACAAGGGCATCCCAGCTCTATAGTACAATTCAAAGTTTTCGTTTTTAAAAGTTTTCCGGCTTCCAGAAGACCGTTTCAAGTTTTATCAAACACAAACCTATAGTTTCCTCTTTCAATACCACCTTTCCTTTCTTGTTATATATTTTACATTAACATGTTCATCTTGCTGCTTTCAGAAGAGACATAAATTCCCTTCTTTCACAAGAAACAAAATCGTCATTATTTTTTAAAAACTATTTTACATTACCCTAAGAACATATTTGGTCGGCCCTAAGCTTGGAAGGCTCTAGGAAGCTATTTGTACTTTACTTTCTCAAAATAGCCAAGAAAAAAGTAGGTAAACCAATAAAAAAAGTATTTTTAAACTTTTTTTTAGGAACAACTTGTCTAACCCTACTACCAACAATGCTTACCAGACGTTTGTCTTTTACTATTGTTTTGAATCTTCATCTAGAGTAAATGTAAGTTTGCAATAGATAAAAATTTCAGAATACATTTTACAGGATTAGATTTTTTTTTTGGCAATTCTGTTTCCGCGTGCATCCCGAAAAGGATGAGGAAAAATTGGCCATCTAGTGTATTTTTTCAATCGTCTGTCGCTGATCTCAGCGAAACTTCCTGTTTAAAGTAAATAAATATTTTTAAAAAGCTTTTTCAAAATATTTCAAAAGCTTGCATTACACATGAAAAAACAGGAAAAAAAGTGGTAAAAAATACGAAAGTTACTAAAAATACGAAAGATGTAAAAAAACAAGAAAAAAAGTGGTAACAAATACAAAATTATGGTTGTTTTAAAGAAGAGTGTATATGTAACTCCGGAAAAGATCGAAGGGATTTTGTTTTTTAAAAGTAAGAAATTATATTTCCGGTAATAAATTTAACTGGGTAAAATTAGAATGTATATCTCTTGACCATGATGAGAAACTCTATTAAATTTCCCTATGTTTAAACAAAAAAATAAAACACGCAATGTTTGATTTGGTCAATGGTATTTGGGATCCCCAGTGTTAAATATATGTTTTACAATTGTTTCAAGCCATTTTGTTTTTTTTTAATTAGTAAAATCCAAGGTAAAATGCTATCTCGCTTCAAATTTTGCAGCATGTCTGAATTTTCTGTTCAGCACAAGTGAGAAACATAGCCAAACATGGAAAAACGACATTCCTTTTTAGTTCATCCAATTTTCGGCTGTGAAGATTCAAGACTGTTTGATTTGATTGATTTTTTGAGTTGCGGGAGTATGTAAAAATATTAATTTACGAATGACAACAAAGATCACTCGATACCCATTTTTGACTACCTTAAAATACATAAAACTCACCAAAACATCGATCACAACTGGACTTTTTTTGTTGTTTTTCTAAATTGGAAAAACACTCGTGGTACAAAAATTGCATAAGCTATCGCTGGTTTAATGTGTTGGTCAGTTTCAAAAACAACCCCAAATAGTACCCCCGCAGTTGCAAATCGGGGTATAAATGCAATGTTTGAATTATTCTTACCACAATACAACCATGCTTTGGGTGGTTGCCTTCATTGTTTGCGTTGCTACTCAAGCTCCGGCCGTCACGTTTTACGATGATGCGGATTTTCATGGTTTCCCTCATTTTTCATTCAAAATCCACAATTAAGGCACAAGCCAGTCATTCACCCCGTTTCTGTGCAAGAATCTTGACTTGAACGACAAAGTGACGTCAGTTGACTTGAACGGACTCTGTGTGATCCTCTGGGAAAATGCCGACTGCCAGGGTAGGAGCATCATGTTGGCTCCAAACTGTGGCTGGCCTCAATGCTGCCCCAGCGCCAACAACATTGGACTGAATGGCTGTGACTTTAATGACATCACTTCGTCCGTTGAGGCCTGTGGAATGAGGGCTCCAGGGAATTGAACGAGACAAGTTCATTTTGTTCATTAATACATGTGAAGAAAAACCATTTGTTCCAACAAAAAACCTATTGTTCGACAGCGCAAAAGGCCGGAATATCATATATTGCGCTCATCTCTCTATAAACAACATCAAATATTGGTACGTAGTGATGAAGAAGTTTTGCTTTCTTAATGTCAGTTTTTTTTATACATATAATGGAATCATCAACGGACAAACAACAGTACATGAAATATTTTGATCAGATCGACCTTTTTTGTTGGGACTTAAAGTTTTGCACCGCTATGAAAATAGGAAATAAAATCAGGAGCTAATTAAAATTTTTTAACTAATTGAAGTTGGGGTTGGTTTAGATGGGGAATCGATTGGTAGTTTATTTTACAAACGTTCCTAAAACAAATCGAAAAATAGCATAAAACTAACAATTTTTCACCTTTAGGGACTCTATTTTTTTTAGACACTTGTTGAAGTGCAGCATAGAATCTGGCTCACATTTGAAATTTGGACTATTTTGAGCTGAGTTACAGTAACCATAGATACCATACCGTAATCCGAGACAACAAACCTTTTGAGTAAGTATCGAGGCTCACACAATTCTCACAAGAATTTTTCCAATCCTCAATAAAAAACATAGATCACTTCTTCACATTAAAGTCAAATAACAAAATTTATTAAACTAGCATGCAAAGGAAGATTCAGTCACACATTTTTTTTACAGCCGTCATATGAATGACCATTATCTTTTTTACAATTGAACAAGTGGTTTAAAAAGAAAAATATCAGAACATAAAAATGACCATTCCTTTGTTTGGCCTCCACAATCTTCTTAAATGTACTCCATGGGGAACAGAAGAATTGGAAAACAAGTAAAACTGTACAAGACCAATCGGCAATCTATCCCTGAAAATGTGTTTTTTGTTGTTGTTGTTTAAAACGGCAGTTTTCAAAAGATTGTTGCTGGACCCGTTTTAGTATTAAAAAACAACGCCCAAAAACATTGAAACGAAATGTTAGCGCTGCTGAGGAAGCCACATTTGATTTTTTTAAATTACTGGAACGATACTTTGTATGAATTCAAGTTTTGCATCAACTCACCTTGAGAATTTAGGGAATTCGTGGAAAAATAAAATGTTGGAATCGGAGAAAAACTTCACTTCTTTAACATAGGCATTGGTGAGGTAATATATGTACCTTAAAAAGAAATTTCGTAGAAAGAAGTTCATAAAATGAAAGGAATTTATAAAACGGGGAGAGGTTGAAGAGCTAGCGGCTGAAGGATAAGCTAAATGAGCAGGCGGATTTCCGCTGATTGCTGTGACAAATCCTAGATGATTAGTACGTTACCATGGTGATGTATCCAACAATTTGTGCGATTCCATGAGCAGCTAATTCGTTGAATAGCTTTGGAACTCATATTAGGGTATGGAAAACACGACTTATTTTCTCGCGAGATGTTTATTGTAAGTTCAGAGTCGTCAAAAAGGCTAATTATCATCGACATATGACAACAACCAACAAATAATTGGCTTTTGACTTTTTTGATGACGTCATTCGAAGCGTAAACGTTTTTGCGTTTGAAGATGCGCCATCTAACTAAAGAACACCCAATTGCATTCCGCAGTTGGCGCCTTTTATGATCTCCTTTTTTTCGGCGGAACCAATGCCTAGAATCCTGGAATCATACGAAAATAACCATTGTTTTGTTTGGCTTTTACGGCCATCTCAAACGCATTTCATGGGTCACAGAAAAACAGAACAACAGAACAATCAGCAGAATATCTATTAAAATGTCATCAATCTAGGGGTGATGAATCAATAATGGACCAACTTTAACTTGTGTTTCAATTTATGGACAACGGTTAGTCTTCCGTTTGGTAGCCTGATGATTCCAGGCATTGGTTCCCGCCGAAGAAATCAGAAAAGGTGTAGATCAGGAAATGCGCTAACCGTAGAACGCAAAAGAGTGCGCTTTCGTATGATGGCGCAGATTCAACCCCAAAAAGTGTTTCAAAACTTTTGTCCTTTGAATTACGTCATCGAAAAATACAACTGTTCGTTAATTATCGACTTTTACCGCTGACCGACAAATTATTAGCTTTCCCGACGGATAATTAACGACTTCATTAAAAATAACGCACTAACCGAAAACGTTTCTCATTATGACTAACGTTTTTCGTTGGGACCAGGTGCCTGAAAGTTGCATTTATGATAAAATTGTGTCCGAGCAACAATTGTCTGGTTTCTCTGTGCCCTCCGGTCAAAACGCACTTCTTCGCGCCTCCGCATTTAGCGCCTTTTATGATCTACGCCAAGGGTGGCTGATCAGCGGGCCGGGCCGATAAAATCTGAGGAACGGGCTGACCCGGGCCGGCACCGGATAACGTTAAACAGCTCACTGCACTATGGGAAAGCAGGGGAAGAAGAGGGGGATGATGGATGATGAAATCAACCGCAAATCTTTGGCCACTCACCCCGATTTGCTAAGCTGTATGGCACACCCTCATCAAGGGTGGTTGATAAGAGGGCCGGCCCGGGCCGGGCCGAGAAAAACTGAGGAACTGGCCGGCCGGGGCCGGCACTACTTTTTCTGAAAATCTATTTTTAAATGTAACTCTTTTCAAAGTCATTATTTTTATGTTCTGTTTGTTGCAAAATATAGTTCTAATTGTGCAAAACATAGGAGGATTCGAACTACTCTATATAAATTTTGTATGTTTTTTATGGCCGAGTGGCTAAGAGGTCGGACTGGTACGATGAAGTGCCCCAGTTCGATTCCCAGCCGACAAAACTTTTTTGCCATAGTTGTTTTATACATTCGGTAGAATCGAAACGTAATTCCTGCACATGAATCGTGAAAAACCTTTTTTTTCAACGTTTGCAATTTTTGACCCCGGGTCGTGGGCCGGGTCGTGAATTTTTGGATAGCGGGCCGCCCGGGCCGGCCCGTAGCCACCCTTGACCTTCTCTAATTGCGGGGAAACCTAGAATGTTGTTTTTTGAACACTGACTATTCTAATAATTAATGTGCGCTTTTTAGACTGTTTCAGAAGTCAATCTTCTCGATTGGTTTTTTTTGAGTCCACATCAAATTTATTGAGAAAATCCTGGATTGAAAGCAGGTTGTTGATATTGAGTCTGGGGACAAGGCATATTGGTAGGAGGGTGATTCGGTTCTGGATTTGTCAGAGTGGGATATATGCCAGTAGGAAGGGGACTTGTAACAGAAGAAGCTGGTATATACTGAGGTGGAATCGGCTGTAGTTGAGGAGTATGTACAACTTGTGGAGCGGGTACATACTGCGGCGGTATTGGTTGCAATTGAGGATGTACACCAAGAGGGGCTGGTATATATTGTGGAGGAATTGGAGGTAATTGACCCGGATAGACAGGTTGGGTTTCAGGGGTAGCAAACCGTACAACTTGAACCACCGCAGGAGCAGCAGGTTGTGGCATGACATTCCAACCCGGAGTGGAAACATGTTGTGGAGTTAGAGGCCGATATTCCGGATTTCGAGGAGACTGGTGAAACAGGTTCACGAGAGGTTTGGCTTCTACTGCTGGATGCAAAGGTTGATGGGTGTAAGGGTCGTAGAAGACGGTTCCTGAAATAATAGGTTTGAAATTACCAACAGATCTAGAAACTCACCGTCTGTAAGTGCATAATTCCACTGAGCCTGATAAGTCGGGTGGTATTGCGCCTGCTTGGGTCGCTTAGGTGGTGCTGAAGCTGCGCGACTTCGGTAGATTCCTCCACCTCCTCCGCATCCAATCCCCTGAAACAAAGAATAATTTTCGCTCCTGATGTATTTTCACTCAATTTCTTTCAAAGAAGAGAACAGTGTGCAAATGAGAAAGTCGTCGACAACACATGTTTTCATTTTTCCAGAGAATGTGAATCAAAAATACGATCTACATCAGTAATATAATATTCAGCAAATGTAAATTACAATGCCAATTTCGCAAGGTCCTACCACGAAACGATCTGTGAATGTTCGGTTAGCACAGAATCCTACAGTATTAATGTAAGATACCCTAGTGATTTGTCACACTCACAGGTGCTAACTCTCCAAAATTAGGGAAAATCGGCGAATTTTCGATAACACCAAATGCCAAATTCCAAGTAGAAAGGCGTTTGAATTTTTTGTTTTTTTTTTTTGAAATTTTAGTGAAAGCCGCGTGAAAGTCTCATAAACATCAATTTCGAAATAGTACGAAAATCAACATGACATCATTTCTCATGGCGTGCAGACTTCGATAAGCGTCATAATTAATTGCCAGCTTTAGAATTCGTTTAAAATTATGAACTGGATCCGAAATACTCTTAATTGGATATGATCATCGTCACACAGATTACACAGGAGCATACTATATATTATTTGTCTGGTTACCGCAAATTTTGTTTGTCTAGTGTAGCGAAATTTTTGAAATTAAAGTTGAGTTCATTGGTTCCACTGGGTCTAAGATTTAAAAAAAATTCTAGTCCAGTGTAGCATAAACATAGAAGGGAGTTTCATTGGTTCCAAGAGGGACTTAAACTCGAAAAACAAAAGTTGTTGTAAACTTTCAGGGTTTCAAATTTGTGAAATGAAAATTTAGCATAAAATGCCATGAAACGCAACCCTGTTTAACTATATTATTTATATAAAAAAAGAGTTTCGTTACTAAATTCTTTAAATATCATTTCAAGTTGAAAGATTACCTTTAGCTAATCACAATATTGGAATTGACTAAATTACAAAGGCGCACATTTTGTTCAAAAGCGCAAATGACTCACCCTTCCTCCTGTGATGATTCCGGGCATTTTTTCTGCGGGCGAGTGTCCGGAATCAGCTGCCGTCTGCTCCTCGTAGAATGGCGGCAGTGTAGTAACGACCGGATGTAAATGGCGGCGAATGCATACAAAGCAGGCTCCCATTGACGTCATAATTAGGACTGATGGTGTTGCGATATCAAAAGTTACGTGAGCTTGAAAGCAGGTGTTATTACGCTACCGTTTTCACACGAGTTTGTCACATGAGCATGTTCCACCGGTTTCGGCGGAACCATGATGACACATTAGGTCCTGCCGCGAATCGCAATTACTCGACCTGGCAAGTAGCCAGATGTGTAATGCCAGCTGTTTGGCCTCCGGATGGTAATGGGCTTGTCGTCTAAGTCTCCTTAGGCTCCTATGTAGTGGCTTTGAAAATTTAGCTTTTGTTACGAAAGCCGTCCTTTGGAAACAGCCTTCAACATCGTTTAACGTATTTTCCACCTAAGGGGAGCTTTATCGTCGTGGTTTGTAGGCATTTGAAGCCCAATCAACATTGAATAAAATTAACCAACTCACCCCCGTGAGATTGAATTTTTTGATGCAGGGTTTGATGGTCTATTGGTCTAAGGCGCGGTTTCCACTCCAAAGGTCGCAAGTTCGATCCCGCCTCGGGTCAACTTAGCCTACTACCCCAGGTGATAGTTCAATCGGTAATAAACGTGTCGACAAAAGTAAAAAGCCTCGAAAAGAAAAGTGTCTTTTTTGCATTTTCTACAAAAGGTATATTCTTGAATCTGTAAAATGAGTCAATGTTAGAAATTGAGATTGCATTTTGGAACCACAGCCACTTTGGATTCTACTTCAAGCACTTTGATAGTCGTTGGGTTTCCGATATAACTGTTTCTAGACACAACTTGTGTTAAAATTTTTAGTGAAACGATAAATTTTCGATGCGATCATGTTATGAAATGTCCCTTGTACCCCAGACAGATGACACGAGAGAGCACGTGTTTATTCGTCGTCCTCTTTTTTTGCCGCACAGAATATGAGTAAGCACCGTGGCGCCACAGCTGGTCATTCCACTCATTTTACAATGTCGTCCATCTCACGTATCTCCAATCCCTTCAGTCTCCCTTTTCCAAAACAAAACCATTTTTGTCTCTCAAAAATTACTAACTTGAGTTTGCGAGTTCACTTCAAACATTATTCTTGTTTTCACAATTAAATAATTCAGGGCATGCACTCCTCAATCCTTTCTGTTCAAAATTTTCATTGGAGAAGAAACCGAAGTTTTTCATAGCTGTTTTGTTAATTTGATTCACGCAGTAGCTTGAAGGTGAGCTTCCATGTTTTCGTAAACTTTTATTACAGTTTTCAGAGTCCTTCTTCATTTTCTGATACGAAGGACCTCTTATCGCCGACTATTTGACAAAGAAAACTCACCCTCCCTGTCAAAGAGCAGCTCCAAGCGATCGGACTGAAGAAACATGGTAGGTTGATTCTTACAAAATTTCCTGCGTGCCCACTTTTTTTTAATGCGAATCTTATTTTCTTACTGTTGAAACGAACATTTATCCTTAGGTGTTTTTAGTCAACAGGTCTGCGGCCCTTGTAGAAAATACCAATTAGACACTTTTCAGGACTATCGAAATACAACATGATTTTGAAGCTGATACCTTCCAAATTCAACCGGTTCCTCATGGATGAGGACTAGTTTGTATTTTTCGGACTGAAGAATGAAGGTATGTTTTGTTACAAGATGCCAGGAACACCGCATAAACAACAAACAAGAAACACACACACTCACACACACACACTCACATACATACAGACACACAGACACACAGACACAAAGAGAATTAGAGAGAGTGTAAGAGAAGATATAAGAAAGTTTTCAGTGTGGTCCAGCACTGTGCGCACGGTGTAACTATGTGCCAAGGACAGATTTTTGAGTGTTTGAAGATTTTTGAGTGTTTGAAGAGAAAGGAGAGAGAAAGTCGTTAAGGATTCCTAAGGTAATCAGATTCACTAATAACTTAGGGCACAAAGGGAAACAGACAGAGAGAGTGAGAGAGAGAAAGAGAGAGAGAGAGGGAGTGAGGAAGAGAGAGGAAGTTGTCGTCTACTCACACTGTGATTTGGTGTTGCAAGACTCAGTATCATTTAAATTCTGAAACCAAATTTTATTTTTCAGCGTGGTCCGTAGTTCGCGAATTTGTTTTCGTATTTTCGATTTTCGTACGCGACTCTGCGTCTGGTGTCATTTTCATAGAGCTAACAGCGAAATTGGGCGAAGTAGCATTGGCGACGACTATAACGTAAAGGGTACTGGGAAGAAGAACTGGGGGCTCTAATGTAGAAGTTCTGCAGGCCGTTTTCGTTTATGCAAAATTCAAACTTAGCTTGTAACATCAAAAACAAAGCGAGATCAATTTTTGAGGTCACTAATTTAATCATCTCCTTGTTAGTGTTAGATAAACACCATGCCAGATCAAAGAAAAAGACGACACTAGTTTCGTATCGCTTTTATGTTTAGCTTTCAAAACTAGCTTTAGTTTGATGAACTGATCATTTTATTTCTTCCATTTGTTTTAGCCCTAAATCGTGTTTGTCGTATTTTCTTTGTTTTTGTGTAATTTTATTAGTATTTATGCCGGCTCACATACAGTATTTTTCCAAAACTGACCAAAATTTCCAACAGAAATGTTTAGATCAGATTTTTTGTAATAGACTCAAGACCTTTTGTAAGCTTTAAAACTGACTGAAATTCAGTATTTTGAAGGAGCAAAAATGTACAATCTCCTTTTGAGTTTCTTCTTCATATTTTGTTTAATACCATTTCTTTTTTCTTTTACAAAATATATAATTATATATTTCAGGACATAAATTCCTCAATACCACCAAATATGATTTTTGAGTAAACTGGAAACGAAATTTCTCAAAGTTTGCGGAATGTGGTTTTAACATTTTTTTAGTAAAACTAAGTTAATTCACCAACTCAAATTTTAAGGTTCACCACTAGTTTGATAGCAAGTACAAAAAGAAAGTTTCAGTCATTCATTCGCTGGGGAAAAATACGGAACGACATCACTGAAATTAGAGGTCGCAATGGAAAGTTACATGCTCTAATAACTAGAGTAAGGACAGAATTTGAACTTGATCGACAATAATTTCAGCTAGACAACGATTTCGACATTGTGATGATGTACCTGTACACGATGTGAGTGTTTCTTAGCCCCCTCTAATCAACCAAATCGGGTTACTTCCCAAGCATCGGTTCATCCGAGAACATCCCCATTTAAGGCTCAGTGCCCTCCTACTCTCGCCAAGTTCGATCTCAGATCACCCCCTTGATGAGTGTGAATAACATAAAGCACCAGAGAAAGAGAAGCGGCGAAAAGCCTAAGGAAGCTCCTGAGTTTAAGCGCCGCCAGGAGGCGCCGTCTGCACGGGGAAAGGGCACCCCCCCCCCTCTCTAGCATTCTCAACCTTTGTTCTTCACATGTTGTATATTCATGTTCGCATAATACTGTATAATGAATCGTCCTCTTCTCCCAGTTCCATTGTTCAGTGTTCGAATTTTAACCACGCCTAGACCTTAAGCCCTTAGACCGCTAGACCACCAACCCCCCGGGGGTTGGTGGTCTAGCGGTCTAAGGCGTGGCTACCACTCGAAGGGTCACAAGTTCGATCCCGCCCCGGGTCAACCCAGCCTACTACGCTTCGGCGAAGGTACAGTGGGTAGTAGACGAGTCTACGAAAGTAATACGCCTGGAGAAACGTTGGCGGGGGAAACTTTACTTTAACTTTACTAGACCTTAAACGGACGTAAAGCCAACGTTTGCATGCAAAAATATTTGAATTTTAATTAAGCGTGACTTTTTCAGTTTGTAACTAGGAGCAAAGAAAGCTAAAAGTTATTGATGCTCACACCTTCGTGGAGTCAATTCGATGACGCAGGTTGTTCAGTTTTCTTGGATCACAAGAGTACTCTATTCAGATCGCACGTATCGGCGACAATTTTGCCAATAGTCAACAGACATGTACTCCATCAGTCGGCGAACGTATTTTTATTTCTCAGAAGTTGCCGACAATTTGGTCTCTCAACTTCTCCTTGCACTGCAGAGGGCTGGAATGAACGAGGAAACACCTTTATAAATTCATTTGCAAACCATGCTCTACGTATTGCACACTCATTTGAGAAATTGCGAATAAAAAAGGGAAAGGGTACTGTAGAAATGATCATCGGAAGGTAAAACAGGTGACGTCATCGCGGGTTACTTCTCAGTATTTTCGGGAATGGATATTGTAGCTGAATTCGCCCGTGGCACAGAAGAGATCGAACCTGAAAACATTCAATTTAGACGTTTCCTCGCTCAATTCGTGTCGAAAAATACGAAAAAGCATGATGTTTTACTGAAATATGTGAAATTTCAAGCGAAAAAATTAAGATTTTCTTTTTTTGACATTAGAAATGAAATCCTCTCGAAAGTTTGGTGCGGAAACATGCAAAATATCAGCGATTTCCTTTCTTTTTCCTTGTTTCTTAAGGTTAGTTCTTCGAACACTTTGATAACAACCAGGCCGCAGCGGCGCCTGCATTTATGCCGCGCCGGCGCCCCCACAATAACCCCCTGAGCGCAAAAGCTATAATCGGCCGCCACCAGTAGGATTTAAACTTCAATTAGTCATTTCTCAGCTCACAGTTGTCCAAATCAGTTCTAGTTGGGCTTAATCGATTTTCAATATTATTTTCAAGCTAGTAATATTATTTTCAAGAGAAGACTTAAAACTGCCTTTGACATCCTTTCAGATAATGTTGGTTGGATGCCTTGGAGAAACATCAACAAGAAAACGTTGAAACTTTTTTTCCTTTGTCATTGATTTTCTGGTAGTTTTTAACAGAATACGGTACAGTCTGCGAAAATTGGTAAAAAAACAAGATGAAAAAGCAAAAAGCAGTATTCTGCTTCCAAACGATTGAGGCAAAACAATTTATAAGCCGCGACTGTTACGTTTCATTACAAAACACAAATCAAAGCCTTTTTGACAGTCTTTCCCTTTCTAAACTAATTTTCGTAGTTAAAAAACCTAAGGCTAAGCCAGAAAATGTTTACCAGACTCAATCTTTCGTGCTTGCGAGCTATTGTTCGACTTGGTAATAGAGGGTAAAAACAGTGGTTCAAACCGCGTTTTAAAATGTATAAAAATTATTGTCCTATCAGAATACATAGTTTGTAATACATTGTGTTTTATAGCCACTATTAAGGCTTTTCGGATATCTGAAACTCATCGGGTATGTTCTGAAAAACAAAGGAAAGTGAAAAACATGAATCTTGGATAAACTGGTGTTTGTTTTGTTTTCCTCTGTTTTATAAATTCGTATTTGTGTTCGTTCAGCTGTATTTGTGTTATGTTATCGTTGTCTTAAATGTTGCGAGAACAACTATAAGTACTTTGAGCGATAGCTGAAACACATCTATTGCTGCATATCCAACATAAAATTATGGATATCATGGTGGCATAACCTACTATATCAATTTTTCTTTTATCGGATGTGATTTTTCTGGGTAATTATTGAGAGTTATAAAGAAACCTTGCCAGATCACATTTTTCCTTACAAGGGAGCCTATTTTGGTCAGGTTGGCCGTTTGAAACGAGGGGCAGATTTTTGGATAGGGCATCCCATTTACGAAGCTGTTCTCCAAATCTGCAGCGGACACCTGGGATCCGAAACATTCACTTGGATTTTCCGTTCTTAACATAAAGCTTTAACAGTTTTCTCAAAAAGGGTTCTGAAAACTGAACGGAAAAATGAACCGCAAAAGGTTGAAAAACCTTGGATTTCATGAAGTATGAGACCCGGGTGCTATCCGCTGTACCACCAAGTCGCATTTGCAGCTATCGCCGATATGATAAAAACGAAATCAGGTGGTAATGCTAATCTTGCAAAAACAAAAGAATGAATATTTTGGCTCCTATGTGTCCGCAGCAGATTTGGAGAACAGATTCGTAAATGCCTAGGGCTATACAAAAATGTGCCCCGCGTTTCGATCGGCCAACCTGACCAAAATAGGTTCCCCTGTTAAAGATTTCAGCGCGGCAGTAAATTCAGGGAATTAGGTATTTACTCATTCCTTTGTGTTTGTTCGCCGATCGCACCGCTTGGAACATTCAGTGGATTTATGCACATCTCAGCCAATCCCTTTCTTGGTCGCATTAGTGACTCCCCGGTTTCAACACCGTTCTTATCTCTCAAATGTTTAATTTGTATTCGTTTTAGGACATACATTCCTCAACACCACAAAAGACAGTTTCAAAATGAACGATGGGAAGTGTTAACAGAGACGGCTTATTTTTCGGAGAAAATAATCGTTTTAGGTAAGCTTTTTAGGTAATTTTTAAAATCTTGCCTAGAAAAATGATTTTTCCGAAAATGGGTTAAGTAGGACCCGTTTTAAACCAATTACACTTCACCGTTTCTGGATATCTCCGCAAGAAGAGTTGTAAAACATTTGTAAATAAAATTTTTTTCCTTTACTTTCAGCGACAAACTTTGTTATTCAGTGCTAGAAAAACAACTTGTTGGTATCACAAATAAAGAAACCTCAGTCTAATATTAACCATTGGCAGGTTATATAAAATTAAAGGCCCGGATACAATTTGAGATATCTGAACAGTGCCCGGTGAGCGTTCGACCACTTCAAAGAAAGGGCGAATTATGAAGGTGGGTCTCGTTTTTAATGAATGACACATTCCCTGCTTTAAATCGAGATTGATTCTTTTATATTGGACCAAGAAATGGGATTTGTTCTTTGCTTATTTTTTTTGAGCAAAATCAATCAACTTTTTTAAGAAAGAATTTTTTTTCTAAGATAGAATTTGAGCAAATTCAATCAACTTTTTCTAAGAGAGTAACACTTTTTAAAGCATAAAAATTTAGTTTTAGGTCAAATAAATGTTTTTTTACCACTGCTATGCGTTTTAGAATTTCATTGTATGTTTCGAAATATCGTAAATTTCATGGCAACATATCCCTTCTGCCTTTTCATTCCCAGACAGATGACACGGCAGTGCAGGTGTTTATTCGTTCGCCTCGTTTTTTTCGCCGCGAAAATTATGAGTCAACGCCGTTTCGCCACAGCTGGCCATTTCAGCCACTCTAATGTTATCCGTCTCACGTAGCTCTTCTCCCTTCAAACTCCCTTCCCTGCTTAAATTGAATCCTAACTTTCACTATGTTCCTTTCGTTTCGAAAGTTTGTCAAAAAAGTACTTTGCTTTAAAAGCTTTTTCAAACGGAACCCCTCCACTTTCAGAGTTTCTTAGGCTTTTATTCAACGAGAAAGGGGGTTATCTGTTCTCTTTACTCATTTCGAAGGCCGCAAGAGAGGCAATCTCAACGCCAATTTCTACATCTGGCCAATGTTTTTATTTACCTAACTTAACTCCTTTTTTGTTTTGTTTAATTTTCGGTTTCTACAACGTATCCATTATTTAAGGTCATACATTCCTCATTCACTTCATCTCGACCTTTCGGTGGAGAAAATACTTAGCTTTTCACTTATTGTTATTTTTCTGATTTCGACTTTTACATCAGCTGGAAAGTGAGTATCTCCCTTATTTATCATATCATATGTACATATAGTTTTCAGTTTCATTTTTTCTCTAATAGTGCAGATTGCCGATTACAAAGTGGCAAAGTAGCTCTGACAATTTCCGCCTTATCGTAGATCTCATGGATGTCGGACAGAAAAAACAGGGTTGGTTAAATTTAATAAACATTTCGGTGCATATTTTTGACAGTATTATATATTGTTAAACTACTTAATAGGTGTTCGCGAACCTTGTAGCCGATACCTATTATACGCTTTTCAGAATATTCGAGAAAATTCTGGTGAACATGTTGCTGCCCTTCATTTCACACAGGTTCCTCATGGATGAGGAATAGATTGTTTTCGGACTGAAGAAATAAAGTAGGTTTTGTTTCAAGAAGCAGGGAACATGAAATCACTCACACACTCACACACTCACACACTCACACACTCACACACTCACACACTCACACACTCACACACTCACACACTCACACACTCACACACTCACACACTCACACACTCACACACTCACACACTCACACACTCACACACTCACACACTCACACACTCACACACTCACACACTCACACACTCACACACTCACACACTCACACACTCACACACTCACACACTCACACACTCACACACTCACACACTCACACACTCACACACTCACACACTCACACACTCACACACTCACACACTCACACACTCACACACTCACACACTCACACACTCACACACTCACACACTCACACACTCACACACTCACACACTCACACACTCACACACTCACACACTCACACACTCACACACTCACACACTCACACACTCACACACTCACACACTCACACACTCACACACTCACACACTCACACACTCACACACTCACACACTCACACACTCACACACTCACACACTCACACACTCACACACTCACACACTCACACACTCACACACTCACACACTCACACACTCACACACTCACACACTCACACACTCACACACTCACACACTCACACACTCACACACTCACACACTCACACACTCACACACTCACACACTCACACACTCACACACTCACACACTCACACACTCACACACTCACACACTCACACACTCACACACTCACACACTCACACACTCACACACTCACACACTCACACACTCACACACTCACACACTGAGAGAGTGGTAGAGAAGATATATGACAGTTTTCAGTGTGGTCCAGTACCCCCGGGCACACCGTATGACTGTGTGGTCAACTTCAATCCGACCCATTAATGAAGTCATCGCCATGAACTTTTTATTATTGTACATTTTCGCACCTTTGTTTATAAATCCTTGTTTTTCCTTGAACCGTGTTTTGTTTAAGTTAATGTTGAATTAGAAGTTGCATAAAGAAACACATTTTTGTTTTTTGAGTGTTTGAAGAGAAAGGGGATAACTCTCGTTATTTCGAATGTTATTAGATTAACGAAGGGAAGGTTTGTGCGAATGGAAAAAAACACGTAGCGTACGTGTTTTTACTATGGAAGGTCACAAGAATTCCAGGGTGAGACCATATAAGTTGAAAGAACATTCAACTGGCAAGTTATCAGTGCAGTTAAAAAGTTCGGAAGGCTCTTCACTTTCAAGAACGAAAATTCATATGCTGGAAGTTTCGTTCGGTGGAGGTATTACTTGTGTCTCGCCTAAAAATTCGCTGTTAAAAACATGATAAAAATATTGTTTGAAAGTTTTACCTAATTTCATTTCGAATGAATAATTAACAGTGACATTTGAAAATCAAACGATTAAAATCAAAGTGTAAGCTTTTGGCGTTGTTTTTTTTCACCAATCTGAAAACTTGCAAAGTTTCAAAAAAACATAATTAAAAGCAAATGTTTTACAAAGGCAAGACTCGAACTTACTCCTTTCAGCATATGAGTATCCATCCCCTAATTTTCTATTCCCAGGTTCTCCCCCTAACGAGTCTCTTTGAAGAAAGCTGATACCTATGTGATTCAAAATGCCGCATTATTATCAAAGGCGGCCGGCCTATGTGACGTAATTTTTTAAAAGCCACCCAGTAGCGCCAGTAGCATTTAGAAATGCCAGCCGTCGCACCCTGTCAGTCACGTGTTGTTCGCCTTCTGTTTTTTTTTTCATTATTCTTCTGGTCTAGTTTGAGAATGAATTGTAGTCTTAATGTCTTCTGAAGATTGCGTGCCATGTGCTACAAGAGAAACGTAGTCTCGATCGATGGGGGGTCCTGACCTTTTTTCAAAATAGTTCTATGGAATTTTTGTTTTACATGCTAGTTCAACATAATCTAAATTTAGGATAATATAGTTGTTCAATTTCAAAAAAACCTATACATTGTAATTTTTTTCATATCTCGCTTTGCTATAAACATTTTGAGCTCAGGGTTAGATCAGTCGATAGAATTTTTAAGCTTGATAATTTTAAGTTTTTTATGATATAACTCATATGGTCGAGAATCTCGAGAGATTTGTGCGTTAACCTCAAAGAGGGCAACCTTTTTCCAGCAAGGGCCGCAGAATTTTGTGTCATTTTACGGGAAATTTCTTTTCGCAAAACTACAAGCTGAACCAAAGAAATTCTTTAAAACAGCCAAAGTTTTGGTTATAGTTAGAGCCTTTCTCCATGTGTGGTGTTTTTTGCTGAACCAACGTTCATTCACACTACAACACTTTTCGCTTCTACCAAAACTCGTTATTAATTTAGTCTATTCATATGTTTCTCTATTTTATTTGCGTTTACCTTGCAAAACTCATGTTTTAGGGCATAAATTCCTCAAGGTTTCATCATCAAATTCATTGTTTTTGATGCAGAAAGTGGAGGAACAGTCAGATATAAGGTGACCTTTAAAAAAAAAATTCAAAAGAAAACATTCATAATTTTCCTTTTTAGGTTTTCTAGGTTTTTTTTGTTTTTGATACCCAGGATATGGTGACCGTCTGTTCTGGCCCATTTCGCCCTCCGGCAGTAAAGACCAAAATGTCCAAAGTCTGCAGCCTGCAGCCCTGAAACAGCGGTATTACTTAGTTAAAGTTTGTAAAAAAAAAAGTTATTTAAATTACAGGTCGACCTTTTCTCAGGCAATGACGAGGATGAGGCAGCAGCTAGTACCAGCCAGGTAATCTAAACTGGCGAAGTTTTTGGAAAATAAAACTTAGCACGAACAACTTGGCGGTAGTCGGTCGCAGCACCTCTAACGGTCTCGAGGAAGAAATGGAGAAGACGGGCCTCACCAAGAGGCAAAGGTTGATGTGAACAAAAACTTTTATCAACATTTTACGCAGGTTAATATCCGTGACATGTACACCTAAACGGAGTTTGACCGTGAGTATTGGAAGTCCTCGTATTCCTGTCCTCGCCGAGGAAGATTTCCGCCCAGAATTCGCTCATCTGGTGTACGACAACCATGAAATCTACGCCACTGCGATTTTGGACTTTGCTGCGCAAGTTGCGAAAGAGGTCATCATGGGAGTTCAGCATGCTATGAGGACGAGAGTTTTAACAGTTTCGACCATTTAATAAATTTATCTCAAAGCCATCGTTGACTCATATTTGCTCTGTGTGTATGTGTGTGTGTGTGCGTGCGTGCGTGTGTAACGGGGTAGTTACGGGGTGTCATCCTTTTAAAGGGATCGTTCGCTGAGTAAGCTGATTTTCTGTTTTTTTGGCGATCCAAAATTATAGGGATGACCCTGAAAAAACGCGAGTTAACATAGGAATTTGCTAATTCTGAGATACGTAATGACTTTCAGCGGTGCAAACAGTGTCTAAACAGTATGTTATTGCGTTTTAGTATGTTGGATTCACAGAGGCGATTGGGGATTTTTATTCAAATACGATTAAAAACCTGGTTTAAGTTTACAACAGAGGAATTATTGAACAAGAGGAGCACGTTGTCCTCTATGATACTCCTATTTTTTCACGTTCGTGTAAAACTTAGACAAAATCCAAAATGGCCAGAGTGGTCCTAGCTAAAATTTCATTAATTCTTAATTTTTCATTAAAAATTGAAAACTTAATTAAATTTCGCTCCTTCAGATGCGTATCCTTAAGTATGGACGTGAATCTATTTTGTCACATTGCATGCTTAAACCCAAAAACCCATTAAGGTCTTGATCCAAATTGCAGAGAGTCCTTGCTCAGACTCAAACATTTGTTTGGACAAGTATGTCGGTCTGTAAACGTGCAGAGGTGCCTTTACTTTAAATTCGCATTCATGTTAATGTAAATTTGATAAATTGCCATGACACAGGAACGTGTCACTGTCAGTTTTGTAACTTTTTTTTTGAGTATATTACCTTAATTTACAAATCAATGTTTCAGGCTGAGCATGTCTTTCTGCCTTTCGGATCTTGCCAGTGATTAATTTTTTTGTTTTCGAATGATGTGTTCATGATAAACAAGTGCATGTGATTTCCTAATTTAGTGCAGATAATTCGTCCTTAGATTTTGACCAGTCCGAAATCCGGTCATTCAAATTTCATCCGTCCGAAGTTAGCTTTTTTTGAAACAAGGCTTTTCTAAATAACGCTAGCCTTGGTTCGCGTTTTTGTCACAAAAGCGATCATTCTGTTCGCTTGCTTTTGTTTTCTGAACGTTTCATTCACCCTTCCTTGGAACATCTCGTGTGGTTCAATTTTAAGTTATTTGTCTTGTGATAATATCTTGTGTCGTTTCTCATCTTAACAGTTTTGTTTTCAACTGAAAACGATATGTATAATCATTACGATTCCCGCCGTTTCAGTGTTTGTATCGAGCTTTGCACTAGAATTACGGCAAACTTGTTTTTCATTTAACGCATTTTGTGTTCAGTTCTATTAATTTTTGAGAAAAAAAAAGGTTTTAATTCCAAATGAAAGTTAAAGATTAGTAAAATATGACATGTTTTCGATATTCCTAACGCTTAATGCAATATTTTTAAGGTGTAATTTTTTTTGTTTTATTTCGAGTAATTTTAAAAAAAAATTTAAATTTAATTTGGTTTTTTTTTGTTTTTCTCCCATGTTCACCCTTGCTTCCACTTTAAAAGCGTACAACCCTTTTTTCTAACCACGTAAATAAAAAAACATGATTCAGGACATACATTCCTCTTCATCTCCAAAAATGAATTCTCTTTAAACAAGAAACTCAATTTTTCAATTTTTAAAGCGACTGTATAATATATCGGAAACCTGATATAGCCATGGTAAGTCAATTGATTATTTGTCTAAGGCGGAAAAAAAACGAAAAGAAAAATGTTTGCCTGAAACTTTAGTGCATCAATAAATATCCAAAAATAAGCTAAATTGACGATTTTTCAAAATATCGAATTTTCTCACATCGGTTTGCTTTTTCAGGGTTCGCAAGTATAAACATCGGATTCTACGTAAGAATTGGTTACAGGGTCAAGTTAGCTCAAGTTTGAAACAAACAGCGCAAAAGCCACAGCAAAAGCCACAGGTAGGGAATTTTCAAATTTAAGCTAGAGAAAACTGAATACGCTTGTTATGTTCTCTAATTTGAGGTTTAAAGATAAAAAATCGAAAAACTTGTAATTAAAAAAGATCTATTTTTGGTTTTTTGCATCGACAAATTTTGAAAATCTTGATTAAGAACTACGAACTGTGTTTTTTTAATTGTTATCGTGAATAATATTTATTCCTTAGGCCCTTTTTTGGTTGTAACAACGCTCATTTTCACCGGTTTGAGCTCAAATTTTGTTTAGCTAGATGCTATAAACGATGTGTTATAAACGATGTGTTAACTTGGGAGGCTTTTATTATACCTTAATTTACTTTTTGTTTAATATATTGTGCCGTAGGTGACGTAAAATGCGCCAAAATATAGACATCTCCAAAACCAAAAAAGGAGTAACAATTTATTTATACCAATATAACTTTTAGTTAGTGTAAACACACTTTTGGGGTAAGTAATTAATTTTGAAAAAAAAATTGTTGGAACTTATCTACTTTGATCCAAATCATTTACAACAAAATACAATAATACAAAAGACAATTTCAGTAACACAAGAGCAAAAACTGCGGAAATCACTGGGAACACGAGGAAAAACTTCACAACGCGGAAATGATGAAGTTCGATAAAAAGGGGTAAGTCCAAAATTTGGATTTTTTTAAAGATTCTAGTTTCAGGATAACGCTATGGCAAAGTAGTACGTTGTGGTTTTATAATAAAAAAAAAGGAGAAAGCTAAAAAGAATTGATGCTCGAACAGTCATAAACGCAAGTCCCCTTGTATGCAAATTAACCAAAACACACAGAACTGAGAGCACACTTTCAATATGAAATGTGAAAAATGTATATGTGCTGTTCGGATTTTGTTTCATTTCCAGCATTCAATTTCGTTTATGATTGATATGTATTTTTGTGCCGATTGGAATAAATTGTTTGAAATGAAAATTTCTTTTGATATTCGAACGTGTTTAGTGTTTTATAACGCTGCAGGGTAATTGCTAAAAGATCTTCATGTTTTTTAAAAATTTAAAATACTCTTTTGTTTCTCTGTTTGCCATGTTTTTGCGCTGACGAGTCTCTATTAAAGGAGCCGATCGCTATATGATTCAAAACACCTCGGCGTGTTTAAAGACGGCCGACCTCATTGATGTGATGAAAAAAACCGGTGCTACTTTGAACAGGCTACTTTGAAAACCAAATTTCTTCATAGAAGTTTTGAGAGCTAAGAGGGATACTAGTGTGTGCCAAATATTTAATGCAAATTTCCAAAAAAGGAAAACGGGATTTTTCTCATAGCGCCAAACGTTTTTGTTTTTACTGTAATTCATGATTCAGCGGTTATTACATGTCTCTTGGAAAAGGACAAATATGAAAATGTGGCGAACCACTAACGACAAAAACCTAATTTTAATTATTGCGAAGCAATAATTTTTATACGTAAAAGCTAGTCTGACAAAAACGTTTTCAATTTACCAGACTTTCACATTACGGCTCACAAAGTAAAGTTTTGAATTTATTTATTGCTTGGAACGTGTTAGTTTTTGAACCCTAGGTAAGTTCGTATGCGACAATGAAGCAACTCAATTGCTCAACATTTCCCAACTGTAGTTCATTTGAGACGAAGATATTCTTTGAAAATAGTCACGTTTTTGGTTACAGTACGTGAAATCTACTTCGCGATTCTACCTAATGGCACAAAACTTGGCAAGTTTCAGCCACGATGTTGTCAAAAACGATCGCTAAAGGATCATTCGTGCCTAGTCCTTGAGGGAATTTTTATTTTCCGTTTGTCTGTTTTCGGAATGCCCTTTTGATGTATTACGCGGCTGCGCAGACGAGAGAACGATGAGGTGTTATTGTCTCTTTTTGAATGTCGCTCTATGACATGTCGAATCAAAGCCCATCTGCACTTACCGATTTTTTCATTTTCACTCAGTTTTTGACTTCCTATTGATTTGACCCCTTCAAATATTTGATTGCTAAATTACCGTGTAATTTGGTATTTCATATATTTAGGACATACATTCCTCGAGGATTACACCACCAAATTCATAATTATTCATTTATGTGTCCAGTTTATGGATTCACGGTTCTTCACTGTTCAAAGAGGATAAGCGGACAGTTCTAAGGTGAGCTTTTAAATTGGTGATGTTTGGTAAGCGGGGGACGAAAACTAAGTAAAACATCTTGAGTTTGCAAATTTCTCTTCGAAAATTGGCATATCCTCCAATTTGTCTATTTTTCTTTTGGGTTTTTTTACACTTTATTTTGAAGTTTAGAACAACACTACAGTAACGTAGTTTGGGTCTGAATTCTTAGAAGTAGGTTGTAGTAGTAGGTTTGCTGAGTTTACGACAACAAGAATGAAGTGGGCGATTGTCGTATTTTTCTTTTCTTTTTTTTTTCAAAAACAGACGTTTATACATAAATGTGATACCTTTTTTGACGGTGTGGTTTGGGTTGTAAGAAATGTAACTGTGATCCCCACTTTACGGAGTTTCATTTTGTTCTTTTTGAAAGTATTTTTCCCAAGTATTGATCAACTATGTCACCATACATGAATTGATGGAGCTGAGTGTGACTGAACATCTGGAAGACAAACGACAAACTTCAATTTTAGACAACGCCAAAACTCGTCATCGTCGAATTCACTTACTTCACTATGTACGACCAGTACTTCTTTTACATCGATGACAAGAAGAGGAGGATGAGGTGATAAACGTCTTAACACTGAAGAAACACGACGGCTTTGTACCATGGTTGGTGTGCTTGTTGTGGGTAATTTGCGTGTTTAGGTATCAACCCAGGTGGTGAACTTCTGTAAAGGCTCTGTCAGGAGCGTCTGTCCTGGACTTGTGGAAGCCGATTCTGGAGAAAGTCAAGAAAGATCGACGTTGAGAAGGAATTCTTCTCCACCTAGGTAACCCCCCCTACCCCCAGAACATAGCTTCTATTTTAGGAGACCATGTTCTAAACCCCCTTCTCTTTGTCAGTCAATTCGAGACCGTCCAGGTAACTTCAATGACCTCCGAAAGTCAAAACAGGTGTTTTCAGAAGATCACTTCCTTCGTCGTCTCATCGTCGCACCCACCAGTCGCCGCCAGAATCGTCACCGCCGCCGTGAGTCGCCCGCTGGTCCGTCGCCACCGCCGGGTGTCCCCGGAACGTAGATAGATCCTTTTTTCGTTGCTCTAGGTTTCTTTCTGCCCCATTCCCCCCAATTTGGGTTTTTCTCACCCACCCTCGCCGGCCCAGCCCACCTTTTGCGCTATACATATTTACCCTTTGTTATGCTCATTGTTGGAATAAAAAAGCCTTTCAGCCCAACGGCGAGGCACGTACATATGTGGCCACGTGTCTCTCTGAAGGGAAGAGAGCCACCAACTTGGAACAGCCCCTAATAGCCTCCAAAAACAATTCGGTGTACATTATATATTGTCCGGTTCACCTTGAGGTAAACATTTATTTGTCACGTTTTCCCCCTCTCGCCTGCCCCACTCAAGCACACTGTGTTATTCGTACATAGTTTGTGTTATATAGAAAAAAAAAAAAAAAAAAAAAACGACGGCGCGTGCATTATTGACCACGTGTCTCTCTGAAGAGTAGAAAAGGCCTCTAACTTGGTTTAGCAGTACCCCCTAGCCACCAAATTCTTCCTGTTCAATAAATCCTCTATGTGTCTCCCCTTCGAGGCTCAAGATTCATCTTTTCGATTCCTTGTCCGAAGACTGACATAACTAATGATGGGATGTGTGAAGGAGGGCTTGGAAAACAGTTATGTTGTAAAAAATTCTGAAACTTGTAACTGAGGTTAGCAAATAAAAGCATAAAATTGAAAACTAGAGCGAAATCCAAGAAATGTTTTTCGGTTGTGACCATACCCTCCCTGTCTGGGTTAATGGGCTCTGAAAACTTGTCTTAAATGTTTTTAAGCTGATTTTTAAATTCGGAAACTTTGCAAAATTGGCACGTAACCGCTGAATTCGTCGGCCGACTACCTAAACAAACCAAAGAATACTAATGTGATACTCTCCAAAATCATGAAAGGTGTATCATAACTTTGCACCGAATGGCCTCCCCTCCTTGGAGTTCTTTGATAAAGTATTTGCAGTCGCTAAGGATCACCTATTGCCACAATTCGTCACATCCTATTGACAATTCGGGTGTTTCGATACAGGTCAACAGTGGTTAACTTTGTGAACGTTTTTTGAAAGATGAAACGTTTCATGACAATATGTCCTTCTGCCCTTTCATTCCCAGACAGATCACCCGACACTGCACGTGTTTATTCGTTCTCCTCGTTTTTTCGCCGCGGAGATTATGAGTCAGCGCCGTTTCGCCTCAGCTGGCCATTTCAGCCACTCTATGTTATCCATCTCACGTGGCACTTCTCCCTCCAGACTCCCTTTTGAAACTGTATCCGACCTTTTAATTATTCCACCATGTTTTGAAAGTTAGGATTGTTGCTAAGCACACCTACGGTCTTATTGTTTGTCAAACAAAAATGGATCCTTGTTTTAAACTTTTCTTCAAAAGTTCCACTTTCTGAGTTTCGTGAGGCTAATATTCAACAGAGAAGGAATGTTGTTTTCATTTTAACCACCGCGTGACTTTGAAAATTGGGATTGGTGATGTGCATATTCTACGAGCTTTCTACAATAAACACCGCGTGACAACCACTCTGAACGCCGATCTGTACATCAGGCCATTTCTTTGTTTCTCTGCGTGAGCAAGTAACGAAGGTGCTAAGCGCTCAGATTTATATGCTGGAGGTAGTAGGTTTGTGTTTGAAAAAAACATTAGAAGCAAAAGTTTTACAAACACGAGACTCGAACTTACTACCTCCAGCAAACGAATGCTCCTCCCTTTTTCATTTCTCATGTTCTCGCACTGACGAATCTGTTTGAAGAGAGCCGACACATATGTGATTCAAAATGCCTCATGTTTCTCAAAAGTGGCCGACCTAATTGATGTTTTGGAAATTTGGGAGCGGGCCGGCCCCTGGTTTTTAACATAAGTTTTTATGAAACTCTAATAAAAGCCAATGGTTTACTTTATTTTGCTGCAAAACATCTTTTTAATTGTGCGAAACATACTGTTTTAAAGAGGATTCGAACTTCCATAGATAATTTTTGTATGATTTTTATGGCCGAGTGGCTAAGAAGTCGGATTGGCGATCCGAAGTTATTCGCAGTTTGATCCTACGGCGACAAAACTTTTTTGTCTCGCTTGTTTTGTGCAATGTGCCGAAAGCCTGGCAGGGTTGGATCGGGCCGGGCGGGCTGGCCCGGACTCGCCCGAGCCGGCCCTGAATCACCGCTGGTGACGACAAGTATCTGCGTCTCTCCACTGTTCGTTCTCTCGCATGGCTGTGGCAAAATTTGCGATAGCGACGTGAGCCATACAGCGCACTACATCCAAGAAAGGGTAAAATTTGTCTGCGAAACGAGCAAGAGCTTTTCGGTTGTAAAACTATTGGGTTTTTAAAATTCTGAAACTTTTAAGGTAATGAATTAAATGCATCAAAAAGAAAGCCCTTGGCTGAAAAAAAACTGTATTCCTTTATACTTTTCTCTGCATTTCTGTTTGATATATTTAGAAAGCTATTTCTGGTAATTATGACACTCAAACAATTTCAAAACAGCAGCTGCCTTTCGACTTTCAAACCCGACTATCGATAATGCAAAAAAGCGATCAGATCTGTCAAGGTGCTTTTTAGCCGTAGACACGGCTTTAGTTCATGTGATAAAACATAGCTTCATTTTTTTTTTCATATTTTGCATATCATGGTCACCTAATTCCCTATTTCGTTTGAAAAACTTCAAAGTGTCTTCCATTTTCAAATTAATTTTTTTAGGACATACATTCCTCAACTACATGTTTATTCTTAAAATTTTCTCGACAGTTAAACATGGACGGTTGCAAAGAATTGTGAAGGACTGCCCATAATATCAAAAGCCTAGGAGGAGCCGTGTGCCCCACAGGGTGGTCATGAAAGAGCGAAAAGTAAGACATTTTGTTGACCAAAGTCAAAGGAATTTTTCAGGCAAAAGCCGGTTTTGCAACGAACACCAGAACCTGCAAAAAATGCAGCAATCACGGAGTTGCAGTTCGGAGCAAAGGTTTAAACCGCAAACTGCCGTTTTCCCAAAAAAGTATTTTTAGACCATTTCTGCCATAACGAGACCTGCAACTGCCATAATTGCTTCCTTCATAAAAAAAAGAAGCCTTATCCGTGAAAGGCAGTACAAGGAAAAGGTTAGTCGTTTTGCATTATTGGTTTTTTTTTAAACTAGGAGTTTGAACGTGCCTACGGCGCACACCCTCCTGGCTTCCGGCCTGCGGCCGTACCTAATCACGGCCTGCGGCCGCTATATTAGGGGCCACTCATTCCTCGGTCTAAGGCCGTAAAATTGAAGTGAAGAACGTTTAACTCGGCCTACGGCCGACCACCCCTTCCCCTCTCTGAGGAAATGAACGCGTTGACGTGCCTGAAAGTCCGTTTTTTGACCGTCTTTTTACGGAAGGTGTAGCCCGTCCATTTAAATCAACTTCGAAGCGTGGAAACGTACCTTTAAAAAAGTAGAGGTTCCATCTGTCAAGAATCTTGGATTCTTCTGTCTTGGTACAGTTGTCCATCACCACGATCCTTTTCTTGAAGTGCTGGGTGCAGATCTTCTGCGCGCGCCTTGCCTTTTCCAGATGCCCTAAATATTTCATTTCTTTAAACATCTTAGATACAAAACTAACCGAGATCATCCAGTTGGCGAGGTCGTCATTGGCTGCCACTTGAAGTGAAAGCCCAGAAACGAAATCTTCATGGCTTCTGGAAAAAAACTATATTGCCAAACTTCATCACAAAGACGTAACATTTCAAAGCGTTTTAGACTTTTAACCACTCACCCGCGAATCATTCCGAAGGACTCGTCGCTGCCCACAATTAAGGTCCCTGGGCTTCACAAGATTTTCCTAGCCGGCGCCAATCAATCTCGTTTTCTCGAGATTTCGGTGTAGTATCTAAAAAACCTTTCAAGAAATACTTAATTTTCACTTACAACTCCGATTATTTCGTTCTCATTCCAACCTCGATCAAAGTGTCGAAGTTCGCATTTCCAGGGCTACCACAAAAACAAAGTGCGGATCTGTAAGAAAGGAAATAAGAGGGAAAAAAGGGCAAAACCTGGGAGAACTTCGGCTTTCGATGGGTTTCCTGTAGTTCTTACCGAGGAGGAGACGTTCATAAGAAACTTTGAAAATTGGCAACTGAAAAACTTCTTTTAACGGAAAGATTTTTTCAAAATTAAATTAAAATTTTCGGTATTTTATGCTAAATCATTTTTACAATGAAAATAATAAACGTTCAGTTGCCCACCTTTCTGTGTTGCCTCCTTCCAATTTAGAAATACAAACAGGCGAAGAAAACCATTTCTTCTCCAAACAAAAGGTTATAATGAAGATATTGAGGGATGTATGACCTGAATTTAGAACATTTATACATTTTTGTGGAAAAACGAAATTAATCGGTCTATTTAATCAAAAAGGAGATGTGGGGGAACGATTCTGTCGAAATGCGGCAGATGGGCGCCGAGTGAGGCGGTACCAGGCTGCGTTCGAAAAGAGACAAAAGAACAGACACCTCATCTCTCGCTTGCACAGCCGCGCAATGCAACTCTCAAGGCCGAAGGATATCGTAAAAGAGCTCATGTACTGCCGGAAAGCAGGAAAAGAAGAGGGGATGATGTAATCAACGCCAATTCACCACAAATCACAACAGTTTTTGGCTTCGTAAGAGCCAATTCGCTTATTCTCAGAACGCTGTAAATGAATTGGGGTCTACTGTCTTCTCTGGTTTTTTTTGGAAACAGACTGGAAATTCCCGTTGAAATGGTATACCGACAAACCTTGGGTCACTCTTGCGGCTGGGACTCTTTCCGTCCCACCATAACCATTACAGTACCTTTTCATGACCTTTACCGTACCTTTCGCTACCGTAATCGTTTGCTTCTTCTCGCCTCTTATAGGAATTTCCATTCCCGCCCACTACTCAAAAAATTTTAGGAAGTTACCTAAGATTTTAAAACAAATATCTTTCAATGTTGCTGGCACATCACTCGAATGAGCAATTGAGGTGGTCCTTTCAAGGTACCAAACTGTTCAGTTTGTTAGTTTAGAAACAATCATATAATTGAAAACTCCATCGAAAACAAAAACACAATTCCTCAAAAAAAATTTTCAACAAAAAAGCTTTATTACATTACATTCAATCTTAACTTGTAGGAATCGTTCAAATTCATTACACATCGAAAGATTGGAGGATGACTGAAGAATCTGAAAATAGCTGTAAACTAAGAAATGGGAAAGGATGAATGAATAGGTAATCTATTGTACAAGTTAGAAGAAAATAGAAAAATTGTTTTTTAGCACAATGTAATTAACGTCAAAAACCAAAAAAATGAGAATTTTCCGAACTTCATTGGCAAATTTTAATTAATTTTTCAAGTCAAATAAGTTTTTTAATTCCAAAATGTGAAGTGTTTCCTCAATGACGTTAAAAAACATGTTTTCTTACTTTTTCGTGCTTCTTCTGATAGGCCTCAAGTATACATTAGTTCACTGAACCAGGAAAAGGTGAACAGGGATTAATCGATTTTCCTGAAATGAAAAATTGAAAAATTAGGAAATAGGCTTTAAAAACGGTATTTATTCTGGAGAACCTTGAATTACTCATTTAACTCCGCACTAGATTTTCTATCGTAGCAAATCTTTTAACAAAATAAGTAACTTCGGGCATATGACGCTGATAAGAAAAACCGGGGTGCTATCTTAGTTGAGGGGCACCCCAAAAATTTTTCTGGAGGCCTTTCTTTACACTAAAAACGTGTCTACATATGTTTCCCGAGTTTTTATAACCTCAAGCCTCAAAATTCGTCTACATACGTTTTCGACTATGCTACGTGGATATAAAGTAGTCACTTATGTTCGACAACGGCATGGCCCGACCTCGAGAAACGGCGGAACATATTCCACGATAATTCCTCTGGTCCCGACATTACCCACATCGCGGCAAACTTTTCCCTGCGTTTCTAAAAAGGAAAGAATGCATGTTCGTACTGGCGGGGCCCCTACCCCGCCTCGCGTTTCTAGGGTGCCCCGAATAGTCCATATTGCGCAGATATCGGGCGTCACAAACGTAAGAATCACCGTGAACTAGGTTAGGTGAAGGAATTGTCACAGTTTGTCACAGTTTGCGGAGGAATTGAAATTGTTCATCAACCATCTCTCCTACCCTCTCACGGCAATTCTTACGTCTGCGACGCCTGGTTTCTGCGCAATACTTTTCGGGCACCCGAGAAACGCGAGGCGGGATTGGCCCGCCAGTACGAACACGCCTTCCTTCCTTTTTAGAAACGCAGGGCGAAATAGTTGGCCACCATGTTGTCCAGAAAATTTGCAAGAAAGGCTCGAAAAAAGAAATTTTAAAAAAATTATTCGAAAAAAAGCATCAGTTCGAAGTAACAATTGCCACCTAACAAGCCTCTGCAGAAAAAAAAGTCGTTTTTATCTGCGTCTGCGCGATTTTCACACTATTTCCGCCTGCGTTTCGCGGAACTGCTGCATTAAGGCCATTTTTAACAGGCTGCCGAATTCGCGACAGTTAGTCATAACAGAACTACGAAATTATATGACAAAGGCCGTGAGAGGTACTTGCAAAGAGGTACTGTAAGCAGCGAGCGGGAACCGAACCCGCCACCTTTTCCACAGCAGTCCGATGCTCTCACCACTGAGCAATCGGCGCGTCAATTTATTGCCCCGTAAAAGAGTCAACTACACGCAGCCCTTTTAAGCGGCGGCACTATTTTTTCACTTTACTCCAAACAAATGTAATGATAATTGAAATTAAGTTATGAATTGACACATTCAAACGCGAACAATGACACTCACCTTAACAGAGTTCCTGCCACCTTGCATGCAACAATGCAAAAAAAAACCAATAACATTATTCTTTCAGTTTACAACATAGAGAGAGGAATATATGCCCTAAACAAATTATTATTAAAGGTTCTTACAATTAAACGGATTATGAAGAAACGCAGATATGGAAACGTGATTTCTTTGACATAAAAATGCCCAGCTGGGACAGATGGGCGCTGAGTCAGCCTGTCACGGGGCGTTCGAACGTAGAGAATGGAATAAACAAAATGTCGTCACGTCTGCACCGCCGCGCTTAGACGAACGGGGGTGCGAGGAATATAGCAAAAGGAAGGGGTGTTCTTACATTATAGAAAAAATAGTTGAGATGAAAAAGCGAATTTACATTTTCATAGCATGAAAACGACTTTTAGGGAAACTTTTAAATTTGTGACAAAAAATCGTTCGCGGTGATGAAAATTTGAATATTGTGAAAACCAACTTTTTCTACAGAATTTCAACATGTAAAATTTACTTTTAAACGCATTTTTTGTGTTTCACATTTTTAAGACTTGAAGAAAACTATTTTTTCATAACATTTTTAAACCAAGAAAAATAAAAATGTACCATGAATTTCACGATGATTTCAATATAGGACCGCGGCAGGTTACAAACAACGACATTTCTTAAAAGAAACCACTTTGCGACATTAGTAATGTGAATTTCGGCTTGATTAAAAGGGGTTTGTCATGACTACATACAATGAGGATGTATCAAAAATACAAACAATATAATGGGCATTTTAAACGGCACAAATGTTCAGAACCGCCCTTTTCCTACTAACTCTAAGAAGCGTTTTACAGAAAAATATTTCTTCTCTCCCAGAGATAGAGATTCATCGACCTTACTCAACAGCTTAGTCAGCATCCCTTTTCTCGCTGCCAGCGCCTTGTTTCGCTCGACGGAGGAGACCTTTGCCATGTGTGTCACGATGGCTCATAACATTACGGAACGGCGGCAGAGGCACTCAAGGAATGTGCTTTGAAACAATCGATCGATCGGTTCAAGCAGAAATCTGTCTCCACTAGAAGGCAAACTGTCAAGCTAGATTGTCTTGCAGTTCAAAAGTGCGATTTTGGATGCCTTTCGGATCAGAAATGCCGTTAGGCTTGGAAAATGCCTTTCGGCTAGTTAAAAATAGAAAGTGAGAAAATTCTCACAGACTCGTAGACCGGGCACAATAAAGAAAATTACAAAGGTGGTCAATTATCCGTTGCTCGCCCTTAGCCTTCTTTCACTCACAAGAAGAAACCCGCCACGCGGGAATAGTGTAAAAGTAACAAAGATACAACAAAGAATAAATAACAAGAAAGGGATTACAATCCCGTTGCAAAACAAAACATAAGAGAGACAGCAGGAAATAAGTGTATGTATGTGTGTGTGTGTGTGTGTGTATGTATGTGTGTGTCGAGAGAGCACAAAAATGTACTAGAGTATTGGTCACATTTAGAATTTTTTTAAAAAATTGATCAGAAAGATCAAGAAATATATGTTTAAGTGAGAAAGAAATCTAATTTGTGTGAAAAATAGCCATTTTCTACCTTTGGTATTTGTCGAAAATGTATTATTAAGAATAAAGATTTGTAGGGAACAATTTGTATCTAGAGGTCACTAATATTTTACTTTTCGCCTTTTTTGGGGTCGAAATTCGAAATTTTGTTCTGCGGGTGGTTCACCAAAGGTCTACATTTGTTTAATGGACTACTATTTTAAAGTTTCATTACAATGGATGTTCATACATTTTTCGAAAGCTAATTTGAAATTTCGCTTTTCGGCTCACTTTTTGTGATATCGCTTTTGTCTGACGCAGGAAGGCAAAATTACAGTGAATTCGGCTTTGGTCAAGTTCAGATTAAAATAAGGAGACAAACCAAAAAACAGGGGTAGAGATTCATATACAGTCGATTATGAATTCTCTTTCAGAAGTACACCCCGCCGCTCTCGTTCTCCGAAAGTGACTTAATGGAAAATTTCATAGAACTGGATACAGTTTTACAAGAGGAAATCATTGCTTTTGTTGAGAAAATGAATTTCGAATGCGACTGGCTTCTAAGCTTTTGCAATGCATTACTACCGTGACATTTTGATTACTTTCGTTTTTCGCGTCTTCGAATGTTTAAAATAGAGTTGAGCACTGCTGAATTCATTGGTGAGTTTTGAGCGTTGACATTTCGGATTTAGGGGTAATTGTGTATTTGCTTTCTACTGGAATTATTGGTTTTTGAGCACTTTGGGTTTTTGACAGTGGTTCCGGAGTTTGCCCCTATTGGAAACCACGATGTAGCAATGTTCAAGAGTTTTTAGTTGTTTGGGTCCTAACTAACTTGTTTTTCCGTTTTGGAAGTCTTTATGTATATTCTTCCAGATGCCATGTAGGACTCGTTTCTGGGCACTCCCTGCAAGTTGTTGCCTACGCCCTGCAGGACTATGTATACAAAATTTATGCACTAATGGTTTTTTCCAATTGAATTGAAACTCAACTTTTGTGGCATTCCTCACAAGTTAAGATAGTGGCTTACTTTTGTCCGCAAAACCAGTGATTAAGAGTTCTGTACAATGCTTAAACCACAAGTATTGGACCCGAGGCACAAATGGTCTGAAAATCAAAAACACATTTCCAAATAAGTCAAAAGTCTTTCCCTGCTTCCCCGTAGTACATGAGCTCTTTTACGATATCCTTCGGCCTTGAGAGTTGCATTGCGCGGCTGTGCAAGCGAGAGATGAGGTGTCTGTTCTTTTGTCTCTTTTCGACCGCAGCCTGGTACCGCCTCACTCGGCGCCCATCTGCCGCATTTCGACAGAATCGTTCCCCCACATCTCCTTTTTGATTAAATAGACCGATTAATTTCGTTTTTCCACAAAAATGTATAAATATTCTGAATTCAGGTCATACATCCCTCAATATCTTCATTATAACCTTTTGTTTGGAGAAGAAATGGTTTTCTTCGCCTGTTTGTATTTCTAAATTGGAAGGAGGCAACACAGAAAGGTGGGCAACTGAACGTTTATTATTTTCATTGTAAAAATGATTTAGCATAAAATACCGAAAATTTTAATTTAATTTTGAAAAAATCTTTCCGTTAAAAGAAGTTTTTCAGTTGCCAATTTTCAAAGTTTCTTATGAACGTCTCCTCCTCGGTAAGAACTACAGGAAACCCATCGAAAGCCGAAGTTCTCCCAGGTTTTGCCCTTTTTTCCCTCTTATTTCCTTTCTTACAGATCCGCACTTTGTTCTTGTGGTAGCCCTGGAAATGCGAACTTCGACACTTTGATCGAGGTTGGAATGAGAACGAAATAATCGGAGTTGTAAGTGAAAATTAAGTATTTCTTGAAAGGTTTTTTAGATACTACACCGAAATCTCGAGAAAACGAGATTGATTGGCGCCGGCTAGGAAAATCTTGTGAAGCCCAGGGACCTTAATTGTGGGCAGCGACGAGTCCTTCGGAATGATTCGCGGGTGAGTGGTTAAAAGTCTAAAACGCTTTGAAATGTTACGTCTATGTGATGAAGTTTGGCAATATAGTTTTTTTCCAGAAGCCATGAAGATTTCGTTTCTGGGCTCTCACTTCAAGTGGCAGCCAATGACAACCTCGCCAACTGGATGATCTCGGTTAGTTTTGTATCTAAGATGTTTAAAGAAATGAAATATTTAGGGCATCTGGAAAAGGCAAGGCGCGCGCAGAAGATCTGCACCCAGCACTTCAAGAAAAGGATCGTGGTGATGGACAACTGTACCAAGACAGAAGAATCCAAGATTCTTGACAGATGGAACCTCTACTTTTTTAAAGGTACGTTTCCACGCTTCGAAGTTGATTTAAATGGACGGGCTACACCTTCCGTAAAAAGACGGTCAAAAAACGGACTTTCAGGCACCACGGTCGCAAACATGAATATTTTTCAAAATAGATTTGTCCATTGAAAAGTACACGCAAAGTTGATCTAGAATAAGTATTCAGACAAAAATGGCGGATTTCCGTTTTGATGCAATGACGTCATTTTTGTTTGAAAAGATAACAGTGCAGCATGTTGTCAAAAAGGGCGCCGCACGAGGACGTCAGTGTGACTCTTGTAGCTCAGTGGTGTACAGGACGGGCTCGTACGCGGGTGAACCCGGGTTCGGATCGTTTTGCAGCCATTTTTCTTTTGCTTTACTAGATCAATTGGAAAGAATCAGTTTTAGATTTTTTTCTTCAAAATAATAAGGCAAACCACAAACTGACATCGAACTTCGCTTGCAAGAAAACAATACATCCAAATTTGCGCTTTATCTCTCTCCAAGGGTGGCTGAAACTGGGGCCGGCCCGGGCCGGCCCCGGTATTTTCAAAAATCATTTATTAAATGTAACTCTTTTCAAAGTCATTATTTTCAAGTTCTGTTTGTTGCAAAACATAGTTCTAATTGTGCAACACATACTGTGTTAAGGAGGATTTGAACTACCCTGGATAAATTTTTTACATTTTTCATGGCCGAGTGGCTAAGAGGTCGTACTGGCAATCCGAAGTTACCTCAGTTCGATCCCCCGTCGACAAAACTTTTTTGCCATTATTGTTTTGAGTAATTATTATGTTAGAGAAATATTTGCAGTGCATAATTAGTGTAAAATTTTTTTTTCTAACTTTTAGAAATTTTGGCTTCGGCCCGCGGGCCGGGCCGAGATTTTTTGGAGACCGGGCCGGCCTGGGCCGGCCCTCAGCCACCCTTGTCTCTCTCCCTTCCTCCCTCCCTACGGCCGATAAAAAAGTCAATGGCGGCTAAAAATTAGGCCTTTGAACGATAAAAAAATGCGGCCTGTCCGACAAAAAAGGCGGCCTGCGGCCGCTATCGATGAGAGCCTTCGGCCGATAGTAAAGCCGGCCTGCGGCCGCTATCGATGACGGCCTTCGGCAGATAGTAAAGGCGGCCTGCAGCCGCTATCGATGACGGCCTTCGGCCGCTATCGATGATGGCCTACGGCCGCATAGTGAAGGCGGCCTGCGGCCGCTATCGATGACGGCCTTCGGCCGCTATCGATGATGGCCTACGGCCGATAGTAAAGGCGGCCTGCGGCCGCTTTCGACGACGGCCTTCGGCCGACAAAAAAAGGCGGCATGCGGCCGCTATCGATGACGGCCTTCGGCCGATAAAAGAAAGCCGGCCTGCGGCCGCTATCGATAACGGCCTTGGGCCGCTATCGATGATGGCCTACGGCCGATAGTGAAGGCGGCCTGCGGCCGCTATCGATGACGGCCTTCGGCCGACAGTAAAGCCGGCCTGCGCCCGCTATCGTTGACGGCCTTCGGCAGATAGTAAAGGCGGCCTGCGGCCGCTTTCGACGACGGCCTTCGGTCGACAGTAAAGGCGGCCTGCGGCCGCTATCGATGACGGCCTTCGGCCGCTATCGATGATGGCCTACGGCCGATAGTGAAGGCGGCCTGCGGCCGCTATCGACGACGGCCTTCGGCCGACAAAAAAAGCCGGCTTGCGGCCGCTATCGATGACGGCCTTCGGCCGATAAAAGAAAGCCGGCCTGGGGCCGCTATCGATGACGGCCTTCGGCCGCTATCGACGACGGCCTTCGGCCGACAGTAAAGGCGGCCTGCGGCTGCTATCGATGACGGCCTTCGGCCGATAGTAAAGGCGGTCTGCGGCCGCTATCGATGACGGCCTTCGGTCGACAAAAAATGCGGCCTGCGGCCGCTCATAGAGAGTGTAGCAACAGTATTCAAAGAATACTGATAAAATTTGTGTGAAAAAGCGATCCGCAAGAGATGGGGTGGTTTGGAAAAGGCTGGATAAAAAGAGAACAAAATGTTTGATCTGCTTTAAAATAAATTCTTGAACATCGAACAAGAAATCGGTTTCAAAATATATTATTTTAAATTGACAGCTATTTTGTCAGAAACAAAAATAACCAAACCACCTCAGCCTTTTTCCAAAATTACCACATACACTGGTGTATGCTCTAACTGACAACAAAAAAGCTTGTGTGTTTTCTGCAACAAAATAACGAAGTCCTTTGACCTAAAACCTTTAATGATATTTGTACAGAGAGGTTATAGATATTGGTAATAAATATTGACCCATATGATGCGATAGCTGGCCAACATAAAACACCGTGAAAATTTGTTTTCTTCAAGAAAGTTACACAATTCACTTTGCCAGGACTTTTCTAAAACTTGGCAGCGGCCATTTTTTTAATCTGGACAGCCATTTCAGGATTCAACACTGTTCTTCTACAAAGTAAATTTTTTCAAAAGTTCTTAGTAAAAGTTCGTGAAATTTAAATCACATAATTTCAGTGAAGGCTGAGGTGGTTTGGTTGTTTTTGTTTCTGACAAAATAGCTGTCAATTTAAAATAATATATTTTGAAACCGATTTCTTGTTCGATGTTCAAGAATTTATTTTAAAGCAGATCAAACATTTTGTTCTCTTTTTATCCAGCCTTTTCCAAACCACCCCATCTCTTGCGGATCGCTTTTTCACCCAAATTTTAGAATAGGGTTTGATCGCGCCTTTGTCTTCTGGGTTCCCTTCGCGCCAGTGTAAACCTCGGCGGTCCTTTTTGTATCCCCTTTATGTTTAACGCTGCCATCTTAAGACGCGATTTCTCTAAAGGTGGGATACCCCGACGACATTTGTTCTAAAAACACTGTTTTGACACTTTTGATAATTTTGATTTCAGTCTTATCTTTAGAGTTTTCTAAATTTTTAAATTATGGATATTTCAAGTTGGTGTAAGAAGAATAATTGCAAAATTCATTTTTAAATGGCGTCGGCTTTTTTCTTTTTGCTCGGTAATTACAGAAATCGCGTCATAATGCGTTGAGGACTGATAAGACTGTAAGATTGGAACAGACTGAGGATAAAGCAATGCGAAATTTACAAGCTTACTGAAAAATTGCGTAACATTTTTGTATGACCCCTCTAAAGTTCTGCAGGATGTGGGTCATATTCATTTTCAAACCCTGGGGGGTAACGGTTAGTTGTCGGAATAGGCTACATTTGAAAGTGTTGTAAAACAAAATTATTACGTCTTATTTAATGGGAATTTTTTTTTCCAGAAACATTGGTTAATTGTCAAAATCAGAATTCCCAGCGAGAAAAACTCTGTAATAAAAACTTAATTTTTATTTTTTGAAACATTTTATTAAAAAGCGAAATATGAGAAAAATAAGTCTCTATCTTAAGTTTTTCTTTTTCTTCTCTACCTTGCTGCTCGCAAAATGAGACTCATAATTTGTTTTCAGGAACAGATCCAGCATCTCTCGTTGTGCTTCGAAGGCTCATCGTCTACCAGAAGCCCCTACCGGACTCCAATCGCCCAGTACCCAACCGAAACCCGTCCAATCGAACCGCAGAACCCCCATTCATAATACTCATTTTAATTTCCTTAGTTGTTGCGGTAATTAACATTAATGCTTGTAGCTTATGTACCCGCTTTTAATAAAATGGAATAAACTTATAGTTGTATGGTTATTGGATACTGTCGCTGGCTCAAAAAGAAGTAACAGAAGTATTTCCTCGTCAACGTAGCCATATTTGTCAGCAATCAAAAATTTGCATTCAGTAAATTCATGGATCAAAGCCAATATATCACACAGATTCATATTTTTACTTGGGCGAGTTACCCAAAGAATGGTGGTACGTCAAAACTAGGCTGTTCGTGATCGTAGCGGTTTTTTAAAAACCAAAACCTGATCGCTTTTTAAAAATATCGACATTTCAAAAAAGCGATCATAATTGCTAAGGTGCATTTATTTTGTGAACCCTCTATTCCCTCATTTGATCAATATTATTATTATTCTATCTCAAAACAAACTTATTGTAGTTTTTCTTCGGCTTGTTTTTAATGTATTTTGAAAATTTTGTTAAAGTTAGAATTTCTAAAATAAGAAGTTCTATTCAGAAATTTGTCCTTGGTCCTCAGTAAATTTAATGATATTTTCATGAGCGCTTCACGTTCATTGATAATCTATCATATGTTGAATTTTTATTTTTTTTAGCCTTTCTACAAACCCTATTTTACAAACTTTAATTTCAGGACATACATTCCTCTTTCCTTTCATTATATACCTTTTGCAACAAATCATGTTATACACCTGAAGAACTACTGGATTATTATGCAGGTAAGCTCATGTTGGGCGTGGTTATAAATGATTTCGCATGAGCAAATCCCCCCTTTTTTTGACGTTAAACTAAAAAGTCGGTGAAAATCGTTAAAGCTAAAAATTATTTTTTGGTTCAGTAACCCTAAACGGACAATTTCGGAGACCCTTGGTTCCTAAAGCTGGAATTTTTTTTTGTAATTTGTTCATTTACAGGAACACTCCACCTTTAATGTGCATTTCCAATTTGTACAAAAATTTTTTGGAATTTGCCTATTCTGTTGTAACAGAAAACTTTAGAAATCGAGGTGCTACAAAAAATTATTCTTGACCAACCTCTTAAAATCAATACCGGCTGAGCAAAACTACAAAATACACAAAAAGTCGTTGTTTTTTTCAGGTTTGATAGGTTTTTTCTTGCGTTGCAGGCAAGCTGCAAGAACGATATTGCTAATATACATTTTGTACCAATAGGCCTTCAACACAAAACAGCGATCCTGCTCGATTTCGCAATACGAGCTAAGATACGAAATAGGATGTTACCAAAAAATTTCATTTTTACGTTTTCTGTTGTGACAGGAAGATTGCTTTTAAAAAATGCTTCAAAAAATTACTCTTGACGGACCTACGAAAATGAACCCCAACGGAGAAAAACGGTAAAATACGAGAAAAGTCGTCATTAAATTCATGTTTGAGATTGAATAACTATGGTTGCAGATAACGGGAGGAGGTGAAATTGTAACCAAACATTGTATCTCAGTAGGCCTTCGAATTTAAATGATGTTCATATTCGATTGCGAAATAGGAACGGAAATCGGAAAATAGGGGTGTTACTATGAAATTTTCGAATTTGCTATTTATGTCTTAATGAAAAGGTAGATACTCAAAAATGCTTCAAAAAATTATTCTTGACGAACTTATGAAAATCAACGACAGGCAAGATACACAGCAAAATTCATTTTTTATGTGACGAAGTGGCTCTTTGACTGAACGACATTTGGTCAGTTTTTGAACTGAGCTTGTTCTGCTTTGTAGAATAAACAGATACAACGCCAATATTTAGCCTATAGAAAATTAGACACTTAAACCGAACGTTGCATGAATAACAGCCACCTAAAAATGGTACATAACGCTAAAATACGAAAGTGATCCGAAAAAAATGAGAGTGGGGACGGAAGGAAGATAACCTACTCCCGGTTGCGACTGTTGTATTCAAATTGAATAAAAATCTAAATCAAAAATTTAAGAATTTTTTAGAGCTTTTGTTTTTTGGTTGGCTGATAGTACGCCATCCCGTCCGATCTGGCAAGTCAAGCAACATTGGGCCCAGTTAGTACTTGGATCGGACCCTCTGAATGAATATGCTAAAACCAAGTGAATTTGATTGAAAAACAAATCTTCTGCCTTTTTTTAGCTCAAAAACATTACTTTTGTTAAAAAGAAAGAAATTGATTTGTTTCAAAACTCGAATTTTTTGAAACAAATCACCAAGAAAATTTTTAATCTTTTTACACATGTACAAGAAGCACATTATCATGTGGAGGCGGCTTTTTTGTTTGTAGCCCTCAACATCGGGTGCCCGCAGGGGGCCTGGGGGCTGCAAGCCCCCCAGCTAGGGCGCGCTTGGCGAGCGGTAGCGAGCCAAGCGCGCCCTAGTCCTCAGTTTAATGTTATTTTCATGTGCGCTTCACGTTCATTGATAATCTATCATAATTTGTAGATGAACCCAACAATTAAGAAATTTCTTTTTTTGCGAAACTTTTACGTTTTTTGTTGAATTTTAATTTCTTTTCAGCCTTTCTACATACCGTATTTTACAAACTTTAATTTCAGGACATACATTCCTCTTTCCTTTCATTATATACCTTTTGCAACAAATCATGTTATACACCTGAAGAACAACTGGATTATTTTGCAGGTAAGCTCATGTTGGGCGTAGTTATAAATGATTTCGCATGAGCAAATCCCCCCTTTTTTTGACGTTAAACTAAAAAGTCGGTAAAAATCGTTAAAGCTAAACATTATTTTTTGGTTCAGTAACCCTAAACGGAAAATTTTGAAGACGCTTGGTTATTAAAGCTGGAAATTTTTTTGTAATTTGTTCATTTACAGGAACACAATTTTGTAATCAGACATACAGGAATACAATTTTGCTAGGTAAAGTAACTTTCTTTTTGCACCCATTTTTATTATAGTCAACGAGCTATCGTTGACTATCAAAATTTCTGTGGACCTGGTTATCCTGTCAAAGCAAGAGTGGAATTTATAAAAACCGGCCCGTACGCCGGAGGTTCTAATCGAGTTGTGGAATTTTACGAAGTTCCCCTTTTTGTGGTGGGTATTTTATAAAACAATTTTTATTCAAATTTTAGGGAAACAAACGCCAAAAGCAATACACAATGTTTGCATATGCATTTATAGCTGACGATGATGCTTCCAAGACAATGCGTAAAATGCAGACGGTCAGAGTTCCAAACCTGACCGATATTCTCGGTTTTTTTAGCGAAAAAAAAATCCCAGAGACAACTTTACAATTTTTGTTACAGGAACAACCATTTTAATGCAAAATTATCAAGATTAAGCTGGAATGAAAACTGAGTTGGCCCGGTTTGATGAAAGAAGACAAAAAACTACAATTTCACTATTATTGGTGACAACGGCTCTTTCAACAACCTATTCAGCAACCGTATCCAATTCTCAACTAAATTTTTTCTAATTGTCAGCACTTCAATGATTTTCCATTTCTTAACTCTCATACTTATTTGTTTTATCCATTCTCATTCAAACTCATTCGTTTTTCGTTTCATTCAGTTAATTCACCCTCATAATTTTAATTATCTTTCATTGTTATCACTACAGTAATAAACATTTATTTTAAAAAAATTTTGACTTCCTTTGCAGCTTTCAGGCTAAAGCCACTTAGTGACAGGATCATTTTCCTGTATTTGAACAACTTCTTTATTTGTGTGAACAAAAAGGATTAGTTTTTCTTCTGAGAAACCGTATAAGGTGAAAATAAGGAGCGTGAACAAAGGCTTATTAGAATAATTACACAAAGGATTGCAACATAGAGATTTCCGGTAGATCACAAGGTTTTTTCTCTCTCTTGTTGTCATTTAGAGGCGCAGCAATTATGCGATTTTCACGTGAACATCGTGTGTAAATCAAGTATGGCCCTTGATAAAGCGACTATTCTTGCCGATCCATTTCACAAAAGCGATTGTAACTGCAAGGTAGCTTTTGTTAGATATACCTTCTATGCTTTAATTTGACCATTCACATAATTCATTTTAAAATGTTTAAAGTTTTGTCTAGTTCACCTATTTTTGTTAAAACTCTTTCGAAATTCTAGCTCAAAAACGATTTTCTATTCTGGCAGTTTTTCTGGAAACTTTTTCTTCAAATCAAATTTTCGTTATGTCAAAAAACACTTTTCCTCTTTTAAAGTCCAACCATTGTGTTGTTCAAATTCATTTAAATTAGTCTTTTTTGAAGAGTTTTGGTTTTACGCTGTGATTTTCTTTTGACTCCTTCAAGAGCAACTTTTTTTAATTTAAACGTTTTTGATTTCAGGACATACATTCCTCATTCTCATAATCAACTATTTATTTTTCAAAGAAGTTATGTTACAAAAGTGTTCATTTTCTACAAACGTACTACAATGGATCCTTGTACAGGTGAGCGCAGAACTGAAAACTTTGTCAAAGGTGTTTTTTCTCGTTAAATTCGACGTTTGAATTTTTATCAACAAAAATAGATATATAGAAAAACTCGTTTCAAATGAGAAAAACTCGTTCTAATAAAAATGAGTTATTGTTTCTTCTCTCCCTGCTCAGTTCAATAATAGAAAAAAAGATAAAACAATTAGAATTATTCAATTTACACCCAGATGTGACCCATATAGGTTTTTTATTGGTTATAAAGGAAGTTAGCTCAAACGTTGTTTTTTTTCAGTTGACGAGAGGAGAATGCGTATATTGTGACTCGCGGACTCCAGGCATATTTATGAAACATTCTCAAGACAAGGAAGCAATGACTGCTAAGTCTTCTTACTAATAAACATGCGCAACATCAAAGGTAAATTGCGGTATTTGAAAATGTAAAAATTCATTCAGGAAAAAAAATCGTCGCGGTATGCACAGACAAATGGTTTTTCCAGGCTTGCCTAACATCTGTGGAAAAAAACATGTGCAGCTGGCTTCAGAAAATGTTAGTTTTTTGTTAATGTTTTGGCAAAAATGTTTCGGAACAAATTGCACTTTGTATAATAAACCATTTGTACATCACAATGTTTTTGATTTAAGTTAGTTTTGAAAACCATGGTAGAAAAATTAGATGAAAACCTATTGTTTAGTTTGCCACTATGAGATTTTCACCTATTTTATCTATACCCAACACCCTCAGGCATTTCATTTCGATCGATTACTCGTTTATGATAGCGACAAATCTTATGTTTGTTTTGCTTAAATTTGTGGTATTTATAGCTAAAGTGGTCTTCACACGAGGTTTTGCGAGAAACTTGCTAAACCCATGAGTTTTTGAAAACTTGAACTTTTTTGAACACCCGTGCGCAGATGTGACTTAATGTTGTCATCCATTCCCCGTTGTTGAGATAGGTGGCTTTTAAGCTCTGGTTAAAACTATGGTTAAAACTCTGGTTAAAACCAGAATACCCCGAACCTCTTCACAGAAACGCCATCGTAAATTATGTCCCTATATGAGTAAATCCGTTTCACTCCCCATTTGTTTTGCTCAAAAGCAAACCCTTTCTATCCATTAACTGTTTGTTGTAATGTCCGCCTCCCACGGCGTCAGTCGTCCACCGTCAGTCACTTTTGCTCGTCCCTTCTCTATTCTCTTCTCTGTATTCTGCTAATCTTTTCAGGCCCAATAATTGTGGTAGTTGTTCAAAGTTTGTCATTTTTTCCCACAGATGTTAGGCAAGCCTGGAAATACCATTTAAGTCAGATGTTATCTGGGCCGGGAACAATTTTTGTTTATTCATCTAGTTCATTGATTTTCCCAAAATATAGATACGATACGATAAGATACGCGGTAAATTAAAAACTAGATAAGGACAGCTAAAATGAAAATTTGACTTGATCTACAGAAGCGCCCTAAAAAATTCTCAACCTAATTCAAATTGTTTATTTTTATGTATATTGAACTAAGTGTTTCGCAGTTGTGCCTTGAAATAAAAGAACAGGACAACGACTAACTACCGGGTGCCCGATAAGTTATGAGACACACGATAAAAAATTAGAATGAAACCCAAATTCGAATACGCAGTATGGTCTGCCGCATCATCAAACAGTTGGAGGAGGTTGGTCATCTTCTAGAAAAGCCAAAATGTGGCCGTTCTCGGTCGGTTAACATTCCTCGTATTCAAAACAGCATCAGAATGCAGAAAAATCAAAATTATGAATGAATAATGTCGGTTTTGATAATAATATCACACAACAAACTGTCCCAAACATTGTCAAAAAGCAGTTAGGGTAACGTTCATATCGCCAACTGACTGGAGAAACACTCATAAACAAAGCTATGATACTCTAACTACCTGCGGCACATTGTGCACTCTTTGGGCGAGCGTCTTCAAGCCTGCATGAACGCAAACGGTGGACATTTCGAGCAATACCTCGATTAATTTGTTGTTTTGGATCAAAGTAAATAGAAAAAATGCACTGTTTGGGAATATATCGTAATTTTTGTCTTTGGCGACGTTTTTTCTGTGTTTACTTATCGGCCACCCTGTATAAGTTACAAAACCATTTGAATGCTGAAAAAGATAACGGAATTACCTAACTTGTGTGTGAAGGCTTGAAAAAGTTAGTTTGGTTTTGAGGGCTTAATCGAAAAACGGATGTAATTCGAACTTTCTTTTTGTATATTGTGGCGTAAGCCATAAAGCTCTAAGCACAAAGTTCTCTCGTCTTGAAATACATAATTTTCCGTGTTTTTCCGTTCAGACCAGAAAGTGCAATCATAATTGCTGGTATGCTTTAATTTTGTTATTACTTGAATCACTTCTTTCATGAATTGTTTTTTGAAATTTTTGTCTTCCCTTTGTGGTTTACTTTTAAAAATCATATTTTTTAAAAATATCAATTTAGGACATACATTCTTCGACTATTTTAATGACTTTTTAACCGAGAAGAATATTTTGTGCCTGATACAATCAGGATGCCAGTGCGGCCATGGAGCTAGAAGTGAACCTAGTCTGCAGGGGGTAAGTCTTTTTAAAAATTGAAAAGTAGAAAATTAGAAACAGCTAATTTAGCGTTTCTGTGCGCAGCACAGAAAGCTGAAATACGACTTTAACCTTGATTTGTCCTCGACTCCAGACTTCACAACTGATGTTCAAACAAAACGAAATGATTTGCCTTTCATTCAGCCCTGTAAGTTTTTTTTCAATAGGCTTTCTCCACAAGTTTTTGCATACTTTTAATGTGATTTGTATGCGAAAATTACATGTGATTTTTAGGAAACCAATGAGTGAGCTTTAACTCCGATGAGTGCACCAAGGGAACTGTTAGAGAAACTTCTGGTTTAAAGCTACGATGTAGTCCAAAGCTTAATTTACTTTGAACACAAAATATGTTTCAAAAACCCTGCCAAAGAAATCTGATAGAGGTCATTTTTGATTCCATTTTTTCTGAAAACAAAATTATTTAGGTTGCCCACGTTGGTGAAATCACCGACAACGTGCTAAGGTACATCGATGTGAGCAATGACTACGTCATGAATCTCCACAGCGGCCTCTCTATTTTATAAAAATAAGTTTTCATATTGATCTTTCTGTTTTCCCTTTCTTACCCTGCTTTCTCATAGTACATTGAGCTGTTTTTCGATATCCTTTGGCCTTGGGAGTTGCAATTGCGCATCTGTGCATGCGAGAAGATGAGTCGTGTGTTCTTTTGTCTCTTTTCGAACACGGCCCAGTACCGCCTCACTCTGCGCCCATCCGCCGCATTTCGACACAGCCGTTCCCTTTCATCCCCTTTCTGTTTACATAGACCGTTTAATTTCGTTTTTCCACAAAAATGTATAAATATTCTCAATTCAGGTCATACATCCCTCAAAATCTGCAACACTACCTTTTATTTGGAGAAGAAATGTGTTTTCTTCGCCTGTTTGTTTTCTAAGTTGGAAGGACGCAACACGAAAAGGTTGGTAACTCAACGTTTGCAAATTTCGTGGTAAAACTGATTTTATATATACAATATACACCGAAAATTGGTAAATCGATTTCATCGGTGATTTTAAATTACATTTTGAAAATGCCTTTCGGTCTTAGATCTTTCGGTAATTTACCTTATAAGAGTTTTTCAGTTGCCATTTTTCAACTTCTCTCATTAACATCTCCTCCAGGGAAAAAACTACAGGAAGCCGATCAAAATACCACGTACTCACAGGTTTTCTATCATTTTCCTCTTATTTACATTCTTACAGATCCACAATGGTTTCTGCGGCAGCACAACATCTACGCTTGTGGAAAAACCCGTGAGACCATCGCCGATTGGGAGTCCTTGGTTTCAGCCAGCCTGGGAATCAGTATCCAAACCCTCAGTTCGAGGTTGGAACGAGAACAAAATAATCAGAGTAGGAAGTGTGATCTCGGTGGGTTTTTCATCTAAGTTGTTTACAGTAATGGTGAATTTAGGGCACTTTGGTGAATGGAATGGGCGGCGCCCATGACCTGAACGCAGAGATCGAGCCAAGATGATTGTGGTGATGGACTTCTGCACCAAAACAGAAGAATCCAAGATTTGAGAACGATGGATACTCTTCTTCTGTATAGGTACGTTTCCAAATTTGAAAACGTGATTCAGGAACCACTTATAGTAACTTGGGACCCAAAATTGTACATGACCCACAACTTCCAGAAAAGTAATATGATTCCTCGAAATTCAGAATCGGGTATAAACGCGCCAGGGTAGTTCCCGGCAGTCCTTTGGTAGCTCACCCCTTGTTTGTATATGATTTTCTGCCGTTCTATGCGTACATGACGCCATTTCTGTAAGATTGGGAACCGAGGGAATAGCGAAAAATCAAAAATGCTGAAAAATTTTGTATAACTTTTCTAAAGAAAGAAAACATTTCTTAAAGGTGGCCTAATATATTTTCGGGTACCGGGTTCCTGAATAAGAAAGTGGTCCCTGAAAGTCAAAACCCGATTTCCTAGATAGAAAAATGTTTTTCAATTATGGGTGAAATTGAAAGTATCTACGAATACAATGGAGGAATGGAGTATCTCTACTTCCCTCTCTTGGTTCTGGTTCGCACCCCGCCCTTCATTTCCGAAAACGGAGGGTGATGCAATCGGGAGCGAGGGGAGGGTACCATGGGAGGCCGGGGACCGCTCTGGAGCGAAGCACCAGAATGGGCGGCCACCCTTGGTACCCGACCCACACATGTCAGCTGAAGCTTGGCCGCGAAGCGGCTCGAGGCGGCCGCAGGCCGCAAAACCGAACGGCCAAAGGCCGTTAGAACTCAATGAGGCGGCCGCTTTGACTTCATGTTTTTACATGCAGCAAGTCAGGCTTATCATTTGGTTTCAGGAACACGTCTCGCACCTCTTGCTGCGCTGCACCCCCTTCGTCGTCTCTCAGAAGCCCCCACCGAAGCCCAGCCGTCCAGCCCAACTCAGCCTCATTTAATTCGTACCTCAGCCCTCCCATCTTTTTTTCGGCTGTTAACGCTTCTCATTCCCTACTAACCACATTAATTACCCTCTTCCTCTAACGTCACTTTCAACCCCCATTTCTTCACCTAACCTTTTCTACAGTTTTTTCTCGATGAACATATATCCCTCTTTTAACCCATTCCCATTTTCCAGGCTATTCGAAATTCTCGGATGTTTAATTATAATGAAATTATACCATTTTTTCCCCATAATACTGGATTCCGTCGAAGGTGCAAGTAGAAATAATACAAGTACACCTCCGTCAAGTTTCCACTGTTTGAGATAAATGTATTCAGTAAATTCATATGAGCACACAGATTTTTTCTTACTCCGAGGGAGTACTTAAAGTAGTGGTGGTGGGTAACAGTTTTTTTTGCTCGAAAACAGTTATACTGGTGAAAACAGTTATACCGCAACAGATGCTAGCCGTCTTTCGCAAATCAATTTCGTTTTTCCCTGACCGCAGTATTGTGACTTTCACAAATCCTTTCAAGTGGAAGGCCCATGAACACCTTAATTAACGGTCGAAAATAGAAAATTCGACAATTTTTTGAACAGCGACAATTTCCAGAAACACAGCCAAAACCACATATTTAGATAAACAATCAAAAAGTGTCTCTGTAATTTTGTTTTCTTTCCTAGATGTGCGAAACAGTTCTCAGAACACGTGAGCTCTTTTACGATCGCCTTCGGCCTTGAGAGTCGTGTTGCGCGGCTGTGCATGCGAAAAGATGAGGTGTCTGTTCTTTTGTCTCTCTTCGAACGCTGCCCGGTACCGCCTCACTCGGTACCCATCTGCCGCATTTCGACACAGCCGTTCCCTTACCTCTCCTTTCTGTTTACATAGACCGTTTAATTTCATTTTTTCATAAAATTGTTTAATAATACCTAGTTAAGGTCATACATCCCTCAAAGTATTTATTACTAAGTTTTCTTTGGAGAAGAACTGATGTTTCTTTGCCTGTTTGCATCAACAGCCTCTAGTTGGAGAAAAAAATGACTCCATGTGAGAGGGATGCAACGCCGATAGGTAGGTAACAAAATGTTCACAATTTTCGACGTTTAAAAACGTATAAATATATAAATACCAAAGATTCCATGCGACTTTGTTATGATTTCATTTTAAAAGAACTTTCTGATTTGAAATTTGACTTTTAAATTTGAAATTGCTGTGAAAAAATACGTGGAACAATTTCCGCTTGGGAATTTCGCAACGACATGTACGGTAAAATGTTAGCCAATTTTAAAACATAACCTTGGTTTTAGCCAAACTGGGAACCGGAATCCCAACCCTGGTACCAAACTGTGTTTTGAAGGATTTTCCGTACATCTCCAGAGTAAGAAAGGAATCAACGGAGTTGTAAGTAAGCTTTAAGTAATTTTTGAAAGGTTTTCTTAGATTCTACACCGAAACAGGAAGCTCCGGATTTGATCAACGTCGGAAGGGGAGCCATCGACATTCCGGAAAGGGACCTAAATGTGGGCAGCGACGATTCCTTTGGAACATTTAACGGGTTAGTTCTGAAAAGACTCAGTTTAAAAAGTTCATATGACGATCAAGTTTTGTCAACAATTCTTTCCAGGTTTCCTGAAGACCTCGTGCTTATAGCACCAATTACCTTTTATCTTTTGAAAAAGTAAAAAATTCCAAAAAGTTGCAAAAAAAAAAAATAGCTGCAATTTATGTTTTCAAAATTTTTTTAAAAACCGTCATTACAAATTTTTACAACGGAGGTTCCGTGGCAAAACATTTTCTGAACCAGCGGGAAGAGCGCCGGCGGCGCTCCTCCTGCTGGCTGTGGGGCTTCGCCCCCCAGACCCCCTCTACGTTTGCAAGTTTACAAGTTTTGCAAGTTTTTTTTAACTGCGAAATTGTAAGGTTCTACGTTCTTTTATTGCGATAGGTAGGCACCGCAGCCCCGCCCACTTTTCGGCGCCGAAAGGGAGGCAAATTCTGGGCCTATCCCTGCCAAACGAGTAAATGCTGACTTTTTTAAGGTTGAACAACGGAATATGGGAGAATAAGTGACGATCTTTCGAATGGTGTACAGTTTGTAGGCAGGTTAAAAGTGGAAAAATGTGATATTCCGCCTCTAAGTCGGAAAAATCAGTTTTTGGTTAAAAACACTTATTTACAAGTGGCTAACGCGGCGTTTTAGAATTTAAGTTTAAATAATACATAATTTGGATTATTTTAAAACTAACTGCGCTCAATTACATGTTGCAGTTTTTTTATAGCATCATTTCAGTGGACACACTTTAGCATTCCGTAAATTGCCGATTATCTCAGAATTCTCAGCGACAGCCCCTACTGTTTATGGTTTATTTGAACAAATCATGCAAATTCGATCACAATAAGTCCATTAAATTGCATTTTTCGTCTAGAAATCCCTCTTTGGTGGGCAATTGATCGTAACAGTGTATATTTTTTAAATGCATGATCGCGGTAGACATGCAGTTGGGGAGCGCTAACGCTACATTTGTTGATTTAATTATATTTTCCGATGTCTGCGTTTATTTTTAAAAACAACAAATTGAAATTTTAAATTGCGGTTTTTTTCACAATTGGTCTTCAAAGTCACATTTTCTTCCATTTTTGCATTGAATTCTGCGGTAAACGCGCCCCAGTCACAACTGGCACCTTGCCAAATCCCCCGAATTTAGAGTTTTTGGCTGAAAAAGCTCATTTTCGGTAGTTTCTCGGCATGATATATTCTTAAACTGTATAATAATTGAATTAACAGGTTTTGTATAAGCCAAAGGAGACAAATCGGCAAAAGAAACTGTCTGGAGACACTTTGAGAGTTCAAAAGAGAGTATTTCACCGTTTATTTATGAATATTAATAAAATTATAGACCTTTTACTGTTAGGTGATTGATTCCTTGCTATTTCACCCCAATTTCTGTGAAAACGAAGCGGTAACAACCGAAAATGCCGCAGCGGCTGCTCGTGACAGTCGCCAAAAGTGGGCGTGGCCTCCCATCAGCAGCGACAGCCAGGCCAGGATATTCCGCTTCGGGGTGCCACATTCAAACTGGCGTTACTCGGTTCAAACTTAACCAAATTTCTTTTTTCAAAAAAGGATAGCTTAGTTAGAATCTCAGTAATATTTTCTCATTTAAAAATAGTCACGTTGAAAAATTCGTTGTGGTGCCTAGCGATAGGATAGGTACGGTTCGGAGGTTAGGTACGGTAGGTAGAATAAGTGGGATGATAAGATAGGTACAGTAGGTGAGATAGGCAGGACACGTAGGATAGGTACGGTAGGTAGGACAGGTACTAAAGGTACGATAGGTACGGTAGGTAGATTAGGTACGGTAGTTAGGGCAGGTACGGCAGGTAGGTTAGGTACCGTAATACGGTAGGTAGGTTAGGAACGGTAGGTAGGTAGGTAAGGTACGGTATGGCTAAAAAGGATAGATACGGTAAGATCGGAGCGGTAAGTAGGATAGGTAGGACAAGTAGGATAAGTAGGATAGATCAGAGAGATACGGTAGGTAGGATGGGTACTGTAGGTACGATATGTGAGGCTGGTAGGATGAGCTCGGTATGTACTGTTTTTACGGTAGGTAGGATAATTGTCGATTTATTGCCTCTATACGCTCTATCGATTGTTCCTAATCTGTTACGCTTTCGCTGCGGGACCCATTGAGTCTTCGTTGGTTTGCTAAGCCATTATACGCTCTATCGATTGATACCACTTTTACTACAATCAGTTACTAACATATTTAAAGATGAGCTGCTTTTGTTCACTGGGAGATGAGATCTCTATGGGGGTCACAGACGGATCCACAGATCCACGGACGGTAGCGCTTTATGGCCTAGTTTGGCGCTTTATCTGGTAAATTTAAAACTGCCAGTTTTCTAAAATCTTTATAACTTGCGCCGATTTTACTTCATCTTGTGTTTGAATACGTGCAAATCAGTTAAAATTCTCATCAAAAAGCTAAATTTTTCTAAATTGGTCTGTATTGGCTAAACTTCGTTTCAACTTCGCGAGCGCACCCTTGTCAAGTGACTACTATGACTGCGTAAGAACTAAAATCATTTATGTTGTTTTTTAACTTTGTTAAGCAAGTTGTTTTCAATACGTATTTCATTTTTGGAAAGAAAAATATCAACTCTTTTTTTCATTTTTCAGAAGCCCGAAAGCTGGAAAATTTCAATTAATTTTTTGGGTTTTCAGAAACTAGGCCATATAATTGGCTCAGAATTCCTTCTAACTTTGTAATTTTGTTTCGTTTTTGGAAATAATATTGCAAAGGTGAAAATAATATGGGTTTACTCCAAAATCTTTCTTGAAATTCTGCAAAAACTATCATTTTTGAAAAATTTGACTTTAGCGCATGGATTTGGAAAAATGGGTGTATTCTCAATAGGTGGATTGACGAATCTTAATTATTCATAATTGTAATTCATATGAAAGTCAGTTCATAGCGTTATAAAAATTTAAATAGTTAAATTTGATTAGAAATTACAAGTGCGTCTATCTTTTTGCACCACCTGCAAATGCTCACTTTTCTTCAAAATGTTGAAAGAAAATTGTAAGCAAGCCAAATCTAATGTGAGTCTGGCTATAAAGGTTTCCGACCATGGTGAATAACATATTTTCGGTTAAAAGCTCGAAAAATTAAAGGAAATTCCGTTTCAAGTGAAATCGGCAGTGCGTCTATATTTATGCTCCGCACTGTATGTAAAGGATCTTGATAAATTATGACCAATTTTACAATCAGCAAAGAATATGTTTAATTGTTTCAACTTGAAAATCAGTTACCGTTGGCACGATTTTGAACTGAGATTCCGTTAAAAGTAGTACCCTTTAGGGTCAAATACTAGTTTGTAACAGTTTTGGGAGATTTCACGATTTGAGCTTTTCACCCCAAATATGTCGTCTTATGCACGTAACGTTTTTGAAAAAGTAATATACTACCTTTTAGAACATCTTCGAGTTCTTGGAGCTGTAGTATCTTCTTCTTCTCCGAGCAGTCTCCTTCGTAAAGTTCAAGTACCAACCCCGGTCGCTTCTAATTGTCCTCCTACTTCGAAAATTGGAAATGATGCTACAGTGTTGTGCCTCATGTTTGTCGTTATAATATGATAAGTAAGTAGATAAAAAGTAAATTTGTATGAACACACAGTTTTTATTCCGATAACGGATACAAGGCCATAACGAAGGGTGTGAACTATGGCTTTTCCGGTTGGTCACAAGGTTCCTCTCATTCTCTCTCTCCTCTCTCTCTCTCTCTCTCTCTCTCTCTCTCTCTCTCTTTCTCTCTATTATTCTTTCTTCTGTAGAGACAATCGACCGCCCCTTCATTGTTTCCGAAACGCCGTTTAAAGTTAGAGCTCCAAAAGTGACCTCACTACAGCAAATGTGAGAATCTCAGGTGAACATCGCGCGGAAATCGCGAACAACCAAAGACAAAGCGACTATTCTTGTCGATCAATTTTAAAAAAAGCGATCGTAACTGCTAAGGTGCTTTTGTTTGATGAACATTCGATGCCCTCATTCGATCACCATTAACACCATTTATTTCAACGTGTTTTTAAGCGTTTTCTCGTTTTCTTTTTTTTAAAGTTGTTCCACCTTGTGCATTTAAAATGTCTAGAACCCTTTCGAATTTCTAACTCACAAACTATTTTCAATTTTGGACGTTTTTCTTGAAACATTTCCCTTCAAACACTTTCAATTTCTTTGAAAGTTTTTCACGCGAATTTATCATTTTTGAACAAATTGTTTTACACTGTTATGTTTTTTTGTTCCCTTCAAAATCACCTTTTTCAAATTAAGATAAGATTGATTTCAGGACATACATTCCTCATTCATAAACGACTTGATGTTTTAAAAGAAACTAAAAGTAAATAACGTTCCGTTTCTACAAGTATACTACAATTGATCATCGCTCAGGTAAGCCCATAATTCATCATTTTGCCAGTTTTTTTCTTTCTCGTTTAACTGCACCGGAAAAGTTTACTTGTTTGGTGAAGATTCGTTTTTATTACAACAAAACAAGGATAAGTATTTATTTTTGAACCGAGTGTAACACAAGAGGTTGTTTCCCAACAGCTTTCAATTTAAGGAATAAATTCAGAAATTCATTGAAACCATGGCACAGCTGTTTTTATTATGCGAAAATCCATAAACAATGTAACGTTTTAGGAAACGTTTTCTGCGACTCACTCAATCCAGACACATTGATCGATCATTCCCAGGAAATGTGACGAGTGAAACTTCTTCATGCTGATAAATACATGAACTATCAAAGGTAAAAACGCAATTATTAATTAGAAAACTTCAGTCAGGAAAAAAGTTTGTTGCTGTTTGCACGGATCCGTGGAGAAAAGGATCTTATTTTTGACACACTTCTTGAAATAAGCTGCACATCGGACTTCAGAAAGTATATCAAATCTGTGGCGAATATGTTTCGCAAAAAATTGCACTGTGTTTATTAAATTATGAGTACATTGCAGTGTGTGTGTTGTTTTTGGAGAATTCAGCTAGGCCGTTGTCGAGAAATTTGAGGAACAAATATTGTTTGCGTTTGCCAATATAAAATTTTCACCTATTGCATCCTCAGGCATTCCACTTCTATGATTGTTTACAAGCTTTAATGTGTTTATATTTTTGTTTTATTATGTCTTCTTTGTCGGAAAAGGGTTCGCAAGATGTTTTTTTTTCGCTAAAGCAACAGGCAGCCTTGTGAGCCTCTTTGGCATCAAATCAATGTGAAATTTCGAAACTCCCGAATTTGGAAAGCAGAAGTCGAAAACTGGTGAGCTTTTGGAATTTGGACCATTTTGTGCGTATCTACAGTAACTTGGTGACCTACCGTAACCCGGGACCAAAAATCGATAATGGCCCAAAAGTCTCAAAATTGTGTTTTTAGGTCATATTTGGGCCAAATCGAAGATTATCACTTTTTCCTTATGTCGCAAGTGTGCGTCAGTCTTAGAGAATTCGTGTCTTAATTGTTCATTCACCTAATTTGCCTGCAACATTGAAAGATATTTCTTTCATAATCTTAGGTAACTTCCTAAAATTTATTGAGTAGTGTGCCGGAATGGAAATTCCTATAAGAGGCAAGAAGAAGCATGCGATTACGGTAGCGAAAAGTACGGTAAAGGTCATGAAAAGGTACTGTAAAGGTTATGGTGAGACGGAAAGAGTCCCAGCCGCAAGAGTGACCCAAAATTTGTTGGTATATCATTTCAACGGGAATTTAAAGTCTGTTTCCAAAAAAAAACCAGAGAAGAATTACTGATTTCTACAGTACACCCCAATTCATTTACAGCGTTCTCAGAATATGCGAGTTGGCTGTGGTGATTTGCGGTAGATTGGCGTTGATTACATCATCCCCTCTTCTTTCCCTGCTTCCCCGTAGTACATGAGCTCTTTTACGATATCTTTCGGCCTTGAGAGTTGCATTGCGCGGCTGTGCAAGCGAGAGATGAGGTGTCTGTTCTTTTGTCTCTTTTCGAACGCAGCCTGGTACCGCCTCACTCGGCGCCCATCTGCCGCATTTCGACAGAATCGTTCCCCCACCTCTCCTTTCTGATTAAATAGACCGATTAATTTTATTTTTCCACAAAAGTGTTTAAAAATTATCAATTAAGGGCATACATCCCTCAACATCTTCATTATAACCTTTTGTTTGGAGAAAAAAATGGTTTTTCTTCAATGAGAACGAAATCATCGGAGTTGTAAGTAAAAATGAAGTATTTCTTGAAAGGTTTTTTAGATACTACACAGAAACTTCAAAAAACGAGATTGATTGGTGCCGGCTAGGAAAATCTTGTGAAACCCAGGGACCTTAATTGTCGGCAGCGACGAGTCCTTCGGAATGATTCGCGGGTGAGTGGTTAAAAGTCTTAAACGCTTTGAAATGTTACGTCTATGTGATGAAGTTTGGCAATATAGTTTTTTTTCCAGAAGCTTTGAAGATTTCGATTGTGTGCTCTACCTTCAAGCCAATGGCGATCTCGCCAATTGGATGTTCTCGGTTAGTTTTGTATCTAAGATGTTTAAAGAAATGAAATATTTAGGGCACCTGAAAAAGGCGATGCGCATTCAGAAGATGTGCACCCAGCACTTCAAGAAAAGGATCGTGGTGATGGACAACTGTACCAAGACAGATGAATCCAAGATTCTTGACAGATGGAACCTCTTCTTTTTTAAAGGTGCGTTTCCACGCTTCAAAGTTGATTCAGGAATCACTTACCGTAACACCCAAAATTACCCGAAAAATGCACCCAAAAATGGGCATGACACTCAGCCTTGAAAATTAATATCACCCCTCAAAATTAGGAATAGGGTGTGATCGCGCCTTCATCTTCTGGTTTCACTTCGTGCCCGTGTGGATCCCGGCGGTCCTTTTTGTACCTCCTATGTTTAACGTTACCGTCTTAACGCGTTCAGACTGCGTCTCTGTAAGATTGGAACAGACCGAAGACAAAGCAATGCAAAATCTAACTTACTGAAAACTTGTGCAAACTTTTGTAAGACCCCTTTTAAATTCTGAAAGCTGTGGGTCATATTCTTTTTCGGGCACTGGGGGGTTAGTTGTCGGAATTGGCTACATTTTGAAAATGTTGTAAAACAAAATTATTACGTAACTCATTTTATGGGAATTTTTATTTCCAGAAACATTGGTTAATTGTCAAAATCAGAATTCTCAGCGAGAAAAAATCTGTAATAAAAACTGAATTTTTATTTTTTGAAAAATTTTATTAAAAAGCGAAATATGAGAAAAATAAGTCTCCATCTTAAGTTTTTCTTTTTCTTCTCTACCTTGCTGCTCGCAAAATGAGACTCATAATTTGTTTTCAGGAACAGATCCAGCATCTCTCGTTGTGCTTCGAAGGCTCATCGTCTACCAGAAGCCCCTACCGGACTCCAATCGCCCAGTACCCAACCGAAACCCGTCCAATCGAACCGCAGAACCCCCATTCATAATACTCATTTTAATTTCCTTAGTTGTTGCGGTAATTAACATTAATGCTTGTAGCTTATGTACCCGCTTTTAATAAAATGGAATAAACTTATAATTGTATGGTTATTGGATACTGTCGCTGGCTCAAAAAGAAGTAACAGAAGTCTTTCCCCGTCAACTTATGCATGTTTGTCAGCAATCGATAATTTGCATTCAGCAAATTCATGTATGAAAGCTAATGTAGCTCACAGATTCATATTTTTACTTGGGCGAGTTACCCACAGAATGGTGATACGTCAAAACTAGGTTGTTCGTGATCGTAGCGGTTTTTCTTAAACCAAAACCTGATCGCTTTTTAAAAATATCGACATTTCAAAAAAGCGATCATAATTGCTAAGGTATTTTTATTTTGAGAACTGATTCCCTCATTTGATCAATATTCGTACCATTCATTTTCAAACCAAACATATTGTAGCTTTTCTTTGGCTTGTTTTTAATTTATTTTGAAAAAAAAAAACATTTGAATGTTAGAATTTCTAAAACAAAATTTCTCAAAAATTTATGCCATTCTATCTCAAAACAAACATATTGTAGATTTACTTTGGCTTGTTTTTTAATGTCTTTTGAAAAAAATTTAAGCGTAAGAATTTCTAAAAACAATTTCTTTTTCTGCGACACGTTCTTTGTTGAATTTTTGTTTCTTTTCGGCCTTTCTAAAACGCCGTGTTTTTAAAAACTTTTTATTTCAGGACATACATTCCTCTTTTTTTTCATTACATTCTTTTTGCAAAAAATCAAGTTATACACCTGAAGAACAACTGGATTATTTTGCAGGTAAGCTCATGTTGGGCGTAGTTATAAATGATTTCGCATGAGCAAATCCCCCCTTTTTTTGACGTTAAACTAAAAAGTCGGTAAAAATCGTTAAAGCTAAACATTATTTTTTGGTTCAGTAACCCTAAACGGAAAATTTTGGAGACGCTTGGTTATTAAAGCTGGAAAGAATTTCGTAATTCTGTTTATTTACAGGAATACAATTTTGCTAGGTGAATCAACCATGTTTTTGTATCCCATTTTAATTATAGTCAACGAGCTATCAAAATTTCTGTGGACCTGGTTATCCTGTCAAAGCAAGAGTGGATTTTATGAAAACCGGCCCGTACGTCGGAGGTTCTAATCGAGTTGTGGAATTTTACGAAGTTCCCCTTTTTGTGGTGAGTATTTTATAAAACAATTTTCATTCAAATTTTAGGGAAACAAACGCCAAAAGCAAAACACAATGTTCGCATATGCATTTATAGCTGACGATTATGCTTCCAAGACAATGCGTAAAATGCAGACGGTCAGAATTCCAAACCTGACCGATATTGTCGATTTTTTTTTAGCGAAATTTGTCGAGCCAGGTAAAAAGTCCCCTGGAAGGTACAAAAAACACCTTTTCAAAACTTTTATGAAGAGAATATGATTCTGCTTTCTTTTCCATCTGAAAAGTTATTTTTATAGATTTTTAGCCTTCAAAACCAATTTTAGACAGAATTTTTCGTTAAAACGCGCGTCTTGTCGTCTGAAACATCGAAATAGCGGCTGTCGCATTTCACTGTTTCAAAGCGGGCGGCGGCTTTGTTAGCCGCTTTCTCGTGAGAAAGCGCGCGTTTTAACGAAAAATTCCGTCTAAAATTGGTATTGAAGGCTAAAATTCAGTAAAAACAACTTTTCAGATGGAAAAGAAAGCAGATTCATATTCTCTTCATAAAAGTTTTAAAAAGGTGTTTTTTGTACCTTCAATCGTTAGTTTTGTATTTTTAATAGATAATTATTTGTTAAAAATTGTATTTCGTTGAAAAAAGTGTTTCAAACACATTAACATAGCTAATACAACTTTGTGAAACGTTTTGACTCCTTGTGCGACGTTGGGTGCGGAAATCACCGACAGTGGGTCCGCTGAAGGGCGCCGCAAAGAGCGGCGCGCGCGCTTCCTTGGGGTTTTTCGATAAGTTCTGAATCGACTAAAATTACGGAAAAAATATATTGTGTACTTCAAACATAGCTTAACAACATATCAAAAAACTGCGACACACTTTTTTGATTCGCGGAAGAAAAGTTCAATTTTGTGGGTTTTCAATCACGTTTTGGGCCATAACGTTTTTCAAAGTTAGGTTTTCTTTCAATTACAATCTTTGTCAGCGTACAATTTGCAATCGATTGCATACCTGACATCTTAGGTTTTCTCAATTTTGAAGGTTGTTACAGTACCCCGGGAGCCAATTACAGTATCCCGACCCAAAAAACGATAATTGGTTTTCACGGTCATTTTTCATGTTTAAGGGTCCTAGATAGCTCATACACAAAAAATGAGCCCGATCGAACCACTTTGAATTTTTACGACCAAGACTAAATTGACCGGTGTGGTTTTTTTCAGACATCGCGTCTTAATTGTCTTTCATTATAATAATTACATTATAAAACATTTATTATAAGTTTTTGACTTCCTGTGCAGCATTCAGACATTAGTCACACTTAGTGAAAGGATCATTTTCTTATATTTGAACAACTGCTTTATGAACAAAAAGGTATGAACAAAAAGGATTTGGTTTTTATTCCGAAAAATGACAGAGCTGGCAGGCAATGCCAAGACTGCTAGAAGTCCCGAAATAGCGCCATATCACAGTGTTTGGGCGTAGAATCATCGCAACATATGGACTCCCTGAGAACGCTGCGAACGAGAAATTCCATGACGGAGAGCGCAGTGAGGGTCAAGGGTGGCTACGGGCCGGGCCGGCCCCTCTCCACAAATTCACGGCCCGGCCTGGCCCGGCCCGCGGTCAAAAACTCCAAAAAGTTGAAAAAAGTTCCCTATTTATGTTCAGGAATTGCGTTTATATTGTATCTAATGTTTAAAACAACTATGGCAAAAAAGTTTTGTCGGCGGGGGATAGAACTGAGGAATTTTCAGATTACCAGTCCAACCTCTTAGCCACTCGGCCATGAAAAACATACAAAATTTATATAGGGTAGTTCGAATCATCCTTCACATAGTATGTTTTGCACAATTAGAACTATGTTTTGCAACAAACAGAACTTAAAAATAATGATTTTGAAAAGGGTTACATTTAAAAATCGATTTTCAAAAAAAAGTGGTACCGGCCCCGGCCGGCCAGTTCCTCAGTTTTTCTCGGCCCGGCCCGGGCCGGCCCTCTTATCAACCACCCTTGATGAGGGTGTGCCATACAGCTTAGCAAATCGGGGTGAGTGGCCAAAGATTTGCGGTTGATTTCATCATCCATCATCCCCCTCTTCTTCCCCTGCTTTCCCATAGTGCAGTGAGCTGTTTAACGTTATCCTTCGGTCTTGAGAGTTGCAATTGCGGTGCTGTGCATGCGAGAAAATGAGTCGTCTGTTCTTTTGTCTCTTTTCGAACGCAGCCCGGTACCGCCTCTCTCTGCGCCCATCTGCCACATTTCAACACAGCCGGTCCCTTACCTCCTTTTCTATTTGCATAGACCATTTAATTCCGTTTTTCCACAAAAAGGTATAAATATTCTCAATTCAGGTCATACATCCCTCAATATATTCAACACCAACTTTTATTTGGAGAAGAAATGAGTTTTCTCCGCCTGTTTGTTTTCTAAGATGGAAGGACGCAACACGAAAAGGTTGGTAACTCAACGTTTGCAAATTTCGTGGTAAAACTAATTTTGAAAATTGGTTAATCGATTTCATCGGTAATTTTAAGTTACATTTTGAAAATGCTTTTCGGTCCTAGGTCTTTCGGTAGTTAACCTTATAAGAATTTTTCAGTTGCCATTTTTCAACTTCTCTCATTAACATCTCCTCCAGGGAAAAAACTACAGGAAGCCGATCAAAAGACCACGCCCTCACAGGTTTTCTCAAATTTTTCTCTTATTTACATTTTTCAGATGCACAATGGTTTTCTGTGGCAGCACAACATCTACGCTTGTGGAAAAACCCGTGAGACCATCGCCGGTTGGGAGTTCGACAACGGAATGAACGGTAAAACTCTAGAAAGTTTAAAAATTCCTTGGTTTCAGGCAGCCTGGGAATCAGTATCCAAACCCTCAGTTCGAGGTTGGAACGAGAACGAAATAATCAGAGTAGGAAGTGTGATCTCGGTGGGTTTTTCATCTAAGTTGTTTACAGTAATGGTGACTTTAGGGCACTTTGGTGAATGGAATGGGCGGCGCCCATGACCTGAACGCAGAGATCGAGCCAAGGTGATTGTGGTGATGGACTTCTGCACCAAAACAGAAGAATCCAAGATTTGAGAACGATGGATACTCTTCTTCTGTATAGGTACGTTTCCAAATTTGAAAACGTGATTCAGGAACCACTTATAGTAACTTGGGACCCAAAATTGTACATGACCCACAACTTCCAGAAAAGTAATATAACCTCTCAAAGTTCAGAATTGGGTATGTTCGCGCCAGAATAGTTTCCGCCCATCCTTTGTTTCTCCCCCTTTTTGTATAGCGTTTTATGCCGTTTTTTGCGTTATGGAAGCGGTCTCTGCAAGATTGGAAACCGAGAGAAATGCGAAAAATAAAAATTGCTGAAACGCTATTATAATTTCCCTGAAGAAAGGAAACTTTTTCTGAAAGGTGGCCGAATATATTTCCGGGTTCCGGGTCCCTGAAAAAGTGAGTGATCCCTTAAAGTCAAAACCCGATTTCCTAGATTGAAAAATGTTTTTCTTTCATGGGTAAAACTGAAAGTATCTACGAATACAATGGAGGAATGGAGTATCTCTACTTCCCTCTCTTGGTTCTGGTTTGCACCCCGCCCTTCATTTCCGAAAAACGGAGGGTGATGCAATCGGGAGCGAGGGGAGGGTACCATGGGAGGCCGGGGACCGCTCTGGCGCGAAGCACCATAATCGTAGGCCACCCTTGGTACCCGACCCGAGCGTTCACATGTCAGCTGAAGCTTGGCCGCAAAGCGGCCCGATGCGGCCGCAGGCCGCAAATCCAAACGGCCGAAGGCCGTGAGAACTCAATGAGGCGACCGCTTTGACATTTGGTGTTTTACATGCAGCAAGTCAGGCTTATCATTTGGTTTCAGGAACACGTCTCGCACCTCTTGCTGTGCTGCGCCCTCTTTGTCGTCTCCCAGAAGCCCCCCATCGTCCAGCACACAACTCAGCCCTGTCTAATTCGTACCTCACCCCTCCCATTTCTTTTTCGGCTATTAACCCTTCTTATTCCCTAATAACCCAAAAACTACCCTCTTCCTCTAACGTTTCTTTCAATCCACATCTCTTCACCTAACCGTTTCCACAGTTTTTTTTCTCGATGATCTTAATCCAACTTCTAATTACCATTTCCCAGGCTAATCTAAAGAATCCCCAGTTCTTTACTTATAATAAACATATAATATTCCAAGTTCTTTTTTATTAATTGCATAAGTGAGGGCCTCGCTGCGCGGGCCTTTGTATTCTGGGTTGGTCTCAACAGCCGTTCGATTTTGTTTTATTTCGGCCGCGAAGTGTTGCGGCTTCACTAACCCATTCTATTGAAAGGTCTATAAAAACCTTAATAAAAAGTCTAAAATAGAAGGTGCGACATTTTATTGAACTGCGACATTTTCCAGGAACATAATCAAGAAAAACCTTTAGAAAAACAATACAAATGTGCCTGTGTAACCTTGTTTCATTCCCTAGATTTGCAAAACATTAACCAAACCACATGAGCTCTTTTACGATCACCTTCGGCCTTGAGAGTTGCAATGCGCGGCTGTGCATGCGAAAAGATGAGGTGTCTGTTCTTTTGTCTCTCTTCGAATACAGCCCGGTACCGCCTCACTCGGCGCCCATCTGCCGCATTTCGTCATAACCATTTCTTCAGCTCTCATTTCTGTTTAAAAAGACCTTTTTATTTCATTTTGTTTTCACAAAAATGATTTAATATACTGAATTAAGGTCATACATCCCTCAAAGTATTCATTACTAAGTTTTCTTTGGAGAAGAAAAGTTTTTTCTTCGCCTGTTTGGATCAACATTCTATAGTTGGAGAAAAAATGAATCCATGGGAGAGGGACGCAAGCCGATAGGTAGGTAAAAAAATGTTTTTTCGAAGTTTAAATGTTTTTTGACATTTTCAACGTTTAAATTTGTTTAAGTATATAAAAACCAAAGATTCCATGCGACTTTGTTATGATTTCATTTTAAAAGAACTTTCTGATTTGAAATTTATCTATGAAATTTAACTTTAACAGTGTGAAATTTAACTTTGAAAACAATTGCAGTGGCAAAATACATGGAACAATTGCCGCTTGGGAATTTCGCGACGGAATGCATGGTAAAAAGCTAGCCAGTTTTTATGTGAAACCTTGATTTCAGCCAACCTAGGGATTGGAATTCCAACCCTGTACCAACTCAACGGTGTTTCGAAGAAATTTTCGTACATCTCCAGAGTAAGAAAGGAATCGATGGAGTTGTAAGTAAACTTTAGGTAATATTTGAAAGGTTTTCTTAGATTCTACACCGAAACAGGAAGCTCTGGATTTGATCAACGTCGGAAGGGGAGCCATCGACATTCTGGAAAGAAACCTAAATTTGGGCAGCGACGATTCCTTCGAAATATTCAACGGGTTAGTTCTGAAACGACTAGATCGGTTTGAAAAGTTCGTATGACAATCTTGTTTTGTCAACAATTCTTTCCAGATTTTCTGAAGACCTCGCGCTTATAGGCACCTTGCAAGTAGCAGCCAACGGAGGTCTTGCCAACTGGATGATATCTGTAAGTTTCTTACAAACTTGCCTACAAATCCCCAATTATTTTCAGGGAAACTTCGTGAAGGGAATGGGTGGTGCAATGGATCTGCCTTCAGCCACTCAAACGAAGCGGGAAGAACCCGAAATCTGTGTTTGAAAGACGGAAACTCCACTTGTTAAGGTACGTATCCAAAATGAAGATGAAAAGACAAAACTTAGAATTAGGCTTTATAGACTTTTGAAAAACTGAAAACCCGCAAAAAGTTCCAAAATATCAGCAATTTATTTTTTTTATACAATTTTTTTCAAAAAACATTTTCTGAATCTTGATCAAAACATTTTCTGAATCTTGATATTTATGACCAATTTTACTAAACTTGAAAATCAGTTTCCGTTTGCACGATTTTGAACTGAGATTCCGTGAAAAGTAGTACCCATCAGGTCAAATACTTATTGTAACAGTCTTGGGAGATTTCAAGATTTGAGCTTTTCACCCTAAATTCGTCGTCTCATGCCCGTAACGCTTTTGCTAAAAGTAATGCACTACCCTTTAGAAGATCTTCGAGTTCTTGGAGCTGTAGCATCTTCTCCTTCTTCGAGCAGTCTTCTTCGTGAAGTTTACTTACCAATCCCGGTCGCTTCCAACTGTCCTCCTACTTCGACTACTGGAAATGATGCTACAGTGTTGAAATGATGCTACATTGTTGTGCCCGATGTTTGACGTTATGATATGATAAGTAGATAAAAAGTAAATTTGTATGAACACACAGTTTTTATTCCGAGAACGGACATAAGGTCATAACGAAGGAAGTAATTTAAGGCTTTTCCGGTGAACAAGGCCCCTCTCTCAATCTCAATCTCTATCTCTCTCTATCAGGTTTTCTCCCGGAGACGATTGACCGCCCCTTTCTCTTTCCCGAAACACAGTCAAAGAGCAGCAAAGTAACCTCAATGCAGCAACTTTGAGAATCTCAGGTTGACATCGTGTGCACATCGCAAAAGTCCTGAAACAAAGCGACTATTCTTGTCGATCCATTTCACAAAAGCGATCGTAACTGCTAGGGTGCTTTAGTTTGAAGAACCTACGATGCCCTCAATCGGTCACCATTCACATAATTTATTTCAACTTGTTTTTTTAAACGTTGTCTTGTTTCTACTATGTTTCTTAAAGTTGTTCCACCCTGTGCATTTAAAATGTCGATTACCCTTTAGAATTTCTAACGCAAAAACGATTTTTTATTGTAGACGTTTTTCTTGAAAACTTTCCCTTAAAACACTTTCAATCTCTTTTTTATAGTTCACCACTCGAATCTATAATTTTTTAACAAAGTGTTTAACACTACTATGTTCTTTTGTCCCATTCAAAAGCAAATTTACACCCATAAGAACAAAGTTCGACTTTCAGCTCAATCAATCTCAGAAGGGTTTTTGGGAAAAATTTTGTGAAGGTCCCAGAGTTGCTTTATCAGTCCTCCCACACTCGATCTCTATTCAATGAGATTTTCTGACCACCCGACAACGAGGAGTGTTTGAATTCCAATAAGACGTCGTCTCTGTAATTTCCGACCTATATGGCAGGGGCCATGACATAAAAAATTTTCAGCTCCGATGGGGCTGAAAATATGCGTAAAAGGTGCCCTATAGACATTATTCAGGATTCCAGACTTAAATTAGCATTATCGATTTTTTGAACCCAGATGACGTCATCGACTTCGGTAATTCACATCTCATGTGTATCGCATCAAAACTTACTGTTTAAGACGCGATGTCTGGAACACTCGAGCAGGCCACTGACTTAGCGACGAGGGTCGAACTCTCAGAATTGGCTGAAAGGTTGTATTTGAGACCCTAGGACGAAATTCTGAAACGTTTGGGCCAAGGTCATTTTTAGGTCCCGGGTTACGGTAGGTACCCTCAGTGTACGGTAGACATGCCAAACTCAAGCAAAACAAACTTTAATAATGTTATTCTTGTAGCAAATTCCATTTTAAGAAACTTTAATTCTTTTCTTCAACACCATTTTTATGCGTTTTTTGAAATGTTTCTCGAAAACGATGAAAAAGCTATTCACCAAATTTACGTATATTGTGTGTTGTACCATTTGACGCATTTTTCTTCTGTGCACTTTCAAATCGGACCTGACCATCATGCTCAAAAATGGCGTTGAACATTGCACCTTAACACATACGCTGCCTTAAAATTTCAAAAAAAAATTTTTTTTTTTGCGGTAATTTACCACGAATTATGGTGTTGATTGACTATATGTGCTTATTGTTGCAATGCAAAATGAAAAACACGCATGGGGACTCGAACTTGGACCGTCAGATTTGCAAGCAAGAACACAACCAATCGGCTATAAAAACAAGGGGCGCCGCTGGTTGGCGCCTCTTTATCACGCGGACTGTTCGATTGGCGGCTAGATCACACAGTGCAACGTTCAACGCCATTTTTGAGCATGATGGTCAGGTCCGATTTGAAAGTGTACAAAAGAAAAAATGCGTATAATGGTACAACACATAATATACGTAAATTTGGTGCATAGCATATTTATCGTTTTCGAGAAACTTTTCAAAAAACGCTTAAAAATCGTGTTTTTCGAGGTTTTTCTGTTGAAACTTATTCCACGTAAGATATTCGGGTATTGACCAAGAATTAAAGTTTCTTAAAATGGAATTTGCTACAAGAATAACACTATAAAGGCTTGTTTTGCTTGAGTTTGGCATGTCTACCGTACACTGGGGGTACCTACCGTAACCCGGGACCCAAAAATGACCTTGGCCCAAACGTTTCAGAATTTCATCCTAGGGTCATAGGAACCTCAAATACAACTTTTCAGCCAATTCTGAGAGTTCGACCCTCGTCGCTAAGTCAGTGCTATTATCCAGGCAGCTCGAGTCTTTCAGAAACCGCGTCTTAAATACTGATTCGGACCAAAATCTTACGCTGATTACGAATATCAACAGTAGAATTCTCGTTTTCGAACTTTCACCCACCTAAATGTGGAATTGAGGGTGAAAAATTTGGCAAATTATGAAAAACACGAAAACCTTTACAGACTGCGTTCTGCACCCTACTGTTTTGAAAAGTACGTGCAATTTTACCTAAAGTTTCTTTTGACTGTTTTTCGAAAGTCGTTCCATAAATTAGTCAAAATTTGCTTTGAAAATCGCATGGCTGCCTCAAAAAGTCATTTTGTCAATTTTTAGACGATTTTTCCCTCGTTTCTACCCATCCTCAACCAATCGTTACGAACATTGATGTTAATTACCAACGATTACTAAAGATTTATAAGCAGTTTTTCGTTAAATATGATTTTGGTTGCTCTCAGATTACTTAAAATGTCTCAAAATATGAACAAAACGCTCATTTTAAGGCATACATGACCAATTTCGTGATTTGCGACTACTCCCAATCGATTTTCCGTGTAATTTTACGTAGGAGGCAGTTTTTCGAAAGTTGAAAATGCGAGATACAGCTGTGTGATGATTTTTTTCTTATTCAAATGCCCGCACCCCCCAAGCAGCGTTTCTGAAGCGGCTGCCACACCAAAGACGCTGGAACAAAACCCTTGGCCGCGCATTCTGTTTATATTTCTTTTTTTTTTTAGCAAAAAGTTGACAATTTCAACTTTCGAAAAACTGGCTCCTACGTAGAATGACACGGAGAATCGATTGGGAGTAGTCGCAATTGATCGTGTATGCCTTAAAATGAGATTTTTGTTCATGTTTTGATACATTTTAAGGAATCTGAGAGCAACCAAAATCATATTCAACGAAACACTGCTTATAAATATTTAGTAATTGTTGGTAATTAACATTAATATTCGTAACGGAGGTCGAGGATGGGTAGAAACGAGGGAAAAGGCGTCTAAACACTGACAAAATGACTTTTTTTAGGCAGCCCTGCGATTTTCAAAGCAAATTTTGCAAATTTTGACTATTTTATGGAACGACTTTCGAAAAACAGTCAAAAGAAACTTTAGGTAAAATTGCACGTACTTTTCAAAAAAGTAGGGTGCAGAACGCAGGCTGTAACGGTTTTCGTGTTTTTCATAATTTGCCAAATTTCTCTCCCTCAATTCCACATTCGCAAACGCGAATTCTACTGTTGATATTCGTAATCAGCGTAATATTTTGGTTGTCCAAATCAGTATTTAAACAGTAAGTTTTGATGCGATACACATGAGATGTGAATTACCGAATTCGATGACGTCATCTGGGTTCAAAAAATCGATAATGCTAATTTAAGTCTGGAATCCTAAATAATGTCTATAGGGCACCTTTTACGCATATTTTCGGTCCCATCGGAGTTGAAATTTTTTTTATGTCGCAATAAAAATCGAATATTAGAGAGACGGCGTCATAAAATGGGGGGCTTAATTAGATTCCCCGGAACTTTTTCAACAAGACCTCATCTATGCGATCCGGTAGTTTAGTTACACTCCACCGTTTTACTTATTATTCTTTCACTATTTTCCAGTGATTGTCCCCCTTCGAACAATTCGTTTAAATTATGAGTAATTATAAAACAATGCAATGTACATTTGGGCTCCGCGCAATGTCTAAAGTAAGGTGCTCAAAATTTGTTTTTCAAATGGAGTTTTGCAAATCGAGCAAATGAATTGGGCGTGAGGTAAATTCAAGTGATGATAACCCCCTCCCCGTTTTCCATTATAGCGGATAAGGCAAGATATAAAAAAGACATGTTTTCTTGTCTATAAGAACAAACTTGGATTTTTGCCATAGTTACGCTCAAGCCTTGTAAAGTAGTGAACCTCATTTCAAACATTTTTTCCAAACATAGATTCGCTCTGAAAAATGTTGTAGGTGAATCAATCGCTTTTTTATAGTACGTTTTTCGAAAATATCTCTGTAATTATTCACTTCTGACCTCATAATTATCGATATCAAAAAAAGCGACAATCCAAATTTGAGAAAAGCGATCATAACTGCAAGGGTGCTTTAATTTTGTATATAACTTCAATCACTCCTTTCATAAAATGTTTTCATTTTCTGTATTCTTTATTTAGTGTACTTTGACTGATTCAACATCGAGACTTTTTCCATACCCTATCTACCAGTGTTTACTCAAATAATTAGTTTAATTTTATAATTATTCGTTTAGGACATATATTCCTCAATCATTTCAATGAATTTTCAACCGTAAATTCTAAGAACACATTTTTCATCAGATTATGGAGAACAAAGTCGAGAAAGTCTGCACTCACGGATCTGTTACTGTAAGTTACTTTTCAATGTTCTGATACTGATAAATAATATAAGCAGTCTAATTTGTTCATTTAGGGTTGTATTAAAAATCTATGAACAACAGAGAATAATCAAATACGACGTTGCCCTCGATTTTATGTTTTCGTATCGACCTCAGACTTCAGAACTGATGTTCCAGCCGAACGAAAACACCGGAATTATCGTTGAATCAGCCCTGTAAGTGTTTTTTCAGGCAATCTCCTTACGTTTCTGCACACTTTCGACTTGATTTTCACGTGAAATTTACATTTTATGTTTAGGAAAACATTGCCTTGTCAATTCCATGAGTGAGCAAGAGAACTGTCAGCCAAGCTTCAGGTTGCAATCCAAAATTTGCGATGGATTCATATTGAAAACCATAATATGCTTCAAAAACCCCGAAGGAGATGTGATAGAGGTAATTTTTTGATTACAATTGTTAACAAATGTAAATATTTAAGTCGGCCTATTGGAGAATTCAACGGCAACGTTCCAAGCAAGATATGTTTATTACTGATCTCAGCAACGATTCCGTAATGAATTCCTCCAATGATTTTTTGCTGTTTTAACCTTTTTTATTGACATAAATTGTCTATCGATCTTTTGTTGTAAAAACGAATTATCAGTAATCTGAAGCGATTATGAAATGGTCATCCTACTCATCAAACCTAAACCTTTGCGCTATATATAAAATTAGGAATACGAGTTCTTAAAATCCCGCTTCTATTTTGTGGACTTCCCAAGAATAGATTGAACACACATAAATAACAGAATTTGAAGGACTGCTGCTATTCCCCTAAATTAACAAAATGAATTCCTTGAGGATATAGCATAACTGGGGAAAAATTATAACCGACCGATTTTGCAATGATTCAATGCCACATTTTATGAGTAATTCGACAAAACATCACATAAAGAAACATTTTGTATTGAATCATTTTAAATTGATTAGAACAAAGTGGATTCAAATTGGACCATTTAGTAAATCCAGAATTGCCCAAAATCCTCAAAACAGTATTTCTAGGTCTAATACATGCTTTTTTTTCGTTCACAATTTGAGAAGAAGTTCATGACATCATGACAAGCTACGTCGCTGTGTTTCTCGAGTCTTAGAAAAATCGCGTCTTGTTGTGTTCCACTATGTTGCTGAGTAACATCGCTTTTTAATAAAAGCGACTGTGACTGTTTCAAAAATTTCTTTCACAAAAGCGATCATAGCTGCTAGGGAGCTTTCGTCTGATATACTTTATAACACTCAAAACAGCGATCATATTTGATAACGCGCTTTTGTTTCGTGAACCCTGGATTCCCTCATTTGATCATCATACCATTTGTTCTCAAAACAAAGATAATGTAGTTTTTCTTTGGCTTGTTTTTAATGTCTTTTCAAAAATTTCTAACGTTAGAATTTCAAAAACAAGAGGTATTTATCTATATTTTGTTGTTATCTTTTATTCCATTTTGATCACAACGGCTTTTTTGCGGACGATAAAGTAATTTTTTGTCTGCGCAATGAATCATAAATTTTAAATGAGATCCAAGAAATCGTCCTTGAAAAAATATTGGACGGTTTTCATGCCAACCTACACAGGGTACTACATATTTCCTTACTTGTTCCAGAAACTGATAGGTTCATCTTTTATCACAAAAAAAACCTTTTTGAGAACGAAGAAACTCAGTTCCCAAAATTTGTTTAGAATAACGTTTTTTCATTCAATCCAAACAATTTTTTCAACTTCAAACAATAAAATCTCGAACAATTCAGAGAAAAGTGAAAAATGCGTATCGAACATTGCTACTTTGTGGTTTAGACTAGCTGCAAATGCAAGATTCAAATTCAAAAATTAGCAATGGTCAAAAAAGCAGTTGAAAAAAAACTTACCCACGGAACCTATGTTTTTCCCTTGGTGGGCAAAATAGCTATTCACCAAAAATGTTTTGCAAAATGCCTTCAAATTGTCAATTTGAAAGATATAATTCATTGGGGTTTGCTAAAAGTTGTTGGGTTCTCGTAATGTTGTCTTTCTCAAAAATGTTGAATTTTTGTGTACATTATCGTTTGCTGTATTAACCCTGTCTTGCCTCCCCCGGTTTCCCAAAATTCAAAAGAAGTTGTTCATCCCAAAGTTCTCTTTTTGTCTTACCACATGAGCTCCTTTACGATACCCATCGGCCTTGAGAGTTGCATTGCGCAGATGTGCATGTAAAAAGATGAGGTGTCTGTTCGTTTGTCTCTCTTCGAACACAGCCCGGCACCGCCTCACTCGGCGCCCATCTGCCGCATTTCGCCATAACAGTTTCTTTCTCTCTCTCGTTTCTGTTTTTATCGACCATTTACTTTGATTTTGCCCCTAAATTTTTTACAAACTTTAATTTAAGGGCATACATCCTTCGACATCTTCATCATCAACTTTTTAATGGAGAAGAAATGATTTTTCGTCGATAAATATGTTACCAAGTGAGAGAGACGCCTCACAGATTGGCAGGTAACTAACTATTTACAATTTTCGTCGTTGAACTACTGTCGCAAAAGAAGATTCTAATCGTTTTGGTTATGATTACATTTTAATTTTACGTTTCGGTTCCTAGTCAACTTAAATAAAAATTGCAGGTGCAAAATTTGTTCATCCGTGGCCGTCTGTGAATTTCGCATAGGCATGTACGGTAAAACTAAAGTTAGTTTTCAAATATACCGTAGTTTCAGCGAACCTTGGAATCGGAATCGTAACCCTCGAACAAAACAGTTTTTCAAAGAGATTCCCGGCACCTTTAAAGTGAGAACGGAATTATCGTAATAGTAAGTGATTACATTATGTAAACATTGAAATGTTTTTTTAGATTCTTCACCGAAACCTGGAGAACCCCAGTTGGATTCACGCCTGCACGAGAAAAATCTTCGGTCGAGAAGTAACCTGAATTGTGCGCAGCGACGAGTCCTTCAAAAAGATCCGCAGGTGCGCTGAAAAAAAATGAATAAGTTTGTATTGTTAGTACGACTAAGAATGTAATTTGTTCTGATTGCCGTGAAAAGCACTTTTTTAGGCACACCTGCAAACTTGCAGTCAACGGAGATCTCACCAAGTTGATGATTTCTGTGAGTTTCTTACAAAGAGTGTTACAAAATTCCAATACTTTTCAGGGAAAGCTCGTGAAAGGAATAGGTGGTGCGAAGGAACTGGACTCAGTCACCGGAGTGATGGTCATCGTTGTGATGGAACACTGCACGAAGAACGAAGAATCGAAGATCCTCGAAAGATGGAACATCGTCTTTCTAAGGTACGTTTTAGAACTTGATGGGAGGTGTACGCTTCACAGTGAATGTAAAATTTTGGATGATCAATCTTTCATTCTTTTACATATAACATGAGATCAAACTGTCATGATTTAAATCATGATAAATTTTTTTTTATATATCGAACCTCGCATGGGGTTGAGTCACTTCTCATCCTTCATTTGCATCATGCGGTCTATCTTTCTCATCTCATCTGTCATCTGTCAAAATATCGTGTAACACAATCCCAAATGAACATACAGCGTAGTTACATCTTTTTTCTAAAAAAAAAAAAAACGTAGAAACTTAGCTATATTTATAGCATGTGAGTGTGTATAAAAGGTCCATCTTGTAGTGGACACCCATCAAAACATGGTGCAACGACCAGGAAGACTATAAATTTTCAGACTGCGGGGAATTCGCCACAATCCGAGATCGGATCAAGGTCCTGAGCATCCTCGCCCACATGGCCGTTGCAACAACCGTAGCGAGAGATACTCCCATTTCCAATCCCCGGGTCGTTATCGTACTTTAATTGTTTTCCACTTTCACTCTGATACCTAATTGTTTTGTTCATCCTCATTCAATCTCATTCTTTTTTCGTTTCATTTAGTTAGTTCATCCTTATCAATTTCACTTATGTTGTTTGTTATCACTACAGTAATAAACATTTATTACAATTTGTTCACTTCCATTGCAGCATAGTCACAATCAACCATGGCAAAATCGCGGGCCGGCCCGGGCCGGCCCGTTGCAATGGTTGGTCACAATTAGTAACACGATCATCTTCTTGTATTTGAACAACATCTTCATTCGTTTTCTTCCGAAAACTGGTATAAGGTAAAAACAAACGATGTAATCAACCGCTAATTAGCATAATCACACAATGATAGCAACCTAGAGAGATTTCCGCTGAATCACAAGACTTCTTTCTCCCTCTCTCTCTCTTGTTCCCATTGCAGCAATTATGCGATTTTAACGTGGAGAGCGTGTGTAAATCACGAATGACAATTGATAAAGCGACTATTCTTGCCGATCCATTTTGCCAAAGCAATCGTAAATGCTAGGGCGCATTTTTATAATACCTTCTATCCTCTAATTTGACCATTCACATAATTCATTTTACCATGTTTTAACTTTGTCTAGTGTAACTATTTTTTTGAGACCCATTCAAAACCCATGTTTCTTGAAACCCGAAAAAGTATAAATTATTCCTCAAAGAAAGCAAAAAAAAAATTAGGACAATCAACGAGGATCCAAGCGGTGTGGGTCATTTAGGACGCGCAGGCTCACTTCCAAAACGAGTGGCTATAATAACTTGCCGAACTTTTAAAAAATCATTGTGAACAAGTAATTAGAGCAAAGGAACCCAATTATAGCAACCATTTGTCAAATTTGATTTTGGGACCGATATGAAGTGCCAAATGTTTAGACATTTATTTTTTTTCCCAAAAAACACCTAACAAAAGTGCTACAACAGTGGTCTTTCAATCGAAAATGTTGATGTATTGTTTGGATAGAAAGGTATATTTTTGCTTGAGCTATCAATTGTTTTTGTTGTTGTTGTAAAAAAAACCCCCCTTTTTGTTCCAAAAACGAGCTCAACGTTTATAGCTTGTTTCATAACCAGATGAAAAAACAAGTGCTTTAAACCGACAAGTTCATGGACATTTTTTAAACAAAGAACGGTCTGGGTCAACTCAAAAATTCGCTTTTAGTCCAAATTGCAACAGATAGCCAATGTATTGATTGACCTAAAAAAAAAAACAAAGCAATCCCGTAACCAGACACGCCCCTCTGGAAGGCTTTGCGCAACAGCTATTGCAACACCACAATTTCCTGATTAGCCTTCTAGAGCGGTCGGCTCATATTTTTCTCATATTTTCTTTTTTTGTTTTTTTGTTGAAAAGAACTGTACATAAAACTTTGATTATTCAGATGAAGATTCAATCGTCTTCCGTGAAGATCGACGTCGAGAACAAAAAGTCGGAGGCTTCTGAATCCAGGTTACTACATTTAACAAATATCCTGGACAACTTTCCTTTTGTCTAATTTATCGCATAACTCAATTCATCGACTTTGAATTACCATTTGCAATACTGACCGTTCAAATAAGCAATTATCTTAATTTATCCTCATAAGTACCAGCCCAATCATTTTAAAGACAGAATTTATATCGTACAACTGTAACATCCCGTAAAAACCGATGATGTCTTCAGTTCTGGCTACCTATAGTAGTACCGAAGATACTTGTTTGACTAGGGATGAGCTTGAAAACTGAGAATCGATAAAACAAAGCAAAACACAAGGAATTTCTAACAAGGAACTACACAAAGTTATGCGCCATTAGTTCACGACCGCTTGTTTTGTTTGGTTTGCAATGTTTGTCCTTCATTACCAGCGTACATAACATGCTGTAAAAAAAAAATTGTCAAAAACAGGATTGGTAGGCTGCATTGAGATTTTGGTACCACCTGTAATGGGCGGCAGGGGTTTCTGCAATGGGCGGTTCTATATACAATGGGGTCATTTCCAAGAAACGGAGGGGTTTTGCGGTCGGGAGCGAGGGGAGGGTACCAAGTAGGACCGCACTTGCGCGAAGCAAGAGTGGTCGGCCGCCATTGGTACCCGACCCGAGCGTACACGTGCCAACTGAGGCTAGGCCGCAAAGCGGGCCGAGGCGGCCGAAAGTCCCAAAATGAGCGCCGCAGGCCGTGAACCCAGAACCCATCTTGTCGGCCGTAGACAGCCGAACCCAGAAAACCAAAACTCAGGCTTTTACTGCTGGTTTACTTACATGTATAGAGTATATTCATCATCTGAAACATCCCAGATGTATTTTTAAATAATGTCCGCGTAAATTATAAAGTTGGATTTGATAGATTTTCTTTTTTTTTTCTTGTTTGATAATCACAGCCCTTAATGTTCTTCTTTAACATTTGTCGTTTTTAGGACGAAAGTGGAGGGCAAACCTTTCTCGAAGCATATCTGCCAATACCTGTGTCTGGTAAGAAAAATTTCTCTCTCTCTTTCTCTATTTCTTTATCTCTTTTCTTTATTTCTCTCTCTGTGTCTCTCTGTCTCTCTCTCTGTCTCGCTCTGTTTCTATCTCACCGTCACCTCATTGTCTTCGGAGAGACAGTTACGGTGGGTGATATGTGTCTCAATCTCATTCTGTCTTTTTTTTGCCTGCCACTGGGTCTCTCTAACCCACGTTGTGTTTCTGTCTCTATCTCCCTCCCTCTCTATGCCTCTTTTCTCTCTCTCTCTGTATATATCTCTTTTTCACTGTTACAACGTGTCACATAGTCGTCCGCGTACCATTCCCTGAATTGTATTTTTTCAGGCGGTGGCGTGGTTCCTGCTCTTCGCGGAATACTTGGAGTTGTCACGAATTTTCTTTGATGGTTATTATCAAAACTGTGACCTCAACGTGATTTTCGAGTACTTCGGAGAATCGGATTTTCTCACGTACTCGGTAAGTAATTTGACAACTTTGGTTTAACACAATCTCTATTTTCTTATTTGAGCAGGCTGATTAACATCTCTTCAGGTTCTATTCGGTTTCTTCTTTGCCATGCCCTGCTTCGCCGTGGCTCTTGGTCGTAATTCCAGCAAGCATACCATTCCCTTTTTCCTTTCCTTTTCCTTTTTCCTTCATTCATTCCCCCGCGTGCGGTCGTCTCTCCTTCCACTGTTGGTTGGTCGAATAGTGAATCCCCGATTGAAGCCTTGGACAAGCATTCGGGTATAGTCCATGAAGACAAATGTCACCATAAGCCTTGCCACCCTAAACTGTCAAAGCCTACGTACCGACAAACGTCTACAAACCCTCGAAGAAGCCCTCGAAAATGTCAACTTGGATGTGTGTGCCCTCACAGAAGTCAAAAGAGATGGAAATGGAACAACTGTGCTCAACAAGTCAAAATCAAACCTATATTATACTGGAAACGGAAAACACAATGGAGTAGGGTTCCTTGTGAAGTCTCATTTCAACAAGCAAGTACGGAGGTTTGAGCCAATCAACGACAGAATATGTTACCTGGATGTGGAAATGGAGAGAGTTCTATTGAGAATCGTGTGTGTATATTTACCAACTACTTCCTACACTGATGCAGAATATAACAATTATCTCGCCCAAATAGAACAAATCATCAACAAAAAGGAACCCGGGAAACCTCTCCAAATAGTTGTTGCTGGAGACTTTAATGCACAACCAGGCAAGCGATTAACAGTGAATGAAGCATCTATGGGAATGTATGGCTATGGAGATCGAAATGAAAGAGGAGAAACGCTGATAGACTGGTGCGAGAGAAATGGATTAAAAGTGGCGAACTCTTTCTCTAAAAGACGTGAAGGAAGAAAATGGACTTGGAGATCTCCAAATGGAACAACTTATCGAGAATACGACCTATTCCTTGTGACAAAAGCGTGCCACAGCAGATCAGTCGATGTTGTGAATCAGTTCAACTACGGAAGTGACCATCGTTTGGTGAGATGTATCTTAGACGTGGAGTGGAAAGGCCGACGATGGGGAAAGAAATCATGTATAAGAACAGTGGACTGGAACATATACAAGGCTGAGCTGGAATTAAAGAATGTACCTCTCAATGTCATGAATAATGCACAATTATACGAAGAAACAGCAAATACAATGAGGGAATGTTTGTCGGAAGCCACGAATTGGATGCCTAAAGAATCTCGGTTTGGTAATGCTACAAAACAACTATTCCAAACAAGGAGACAATTTTTAACAAGACAAGATCCCCAGGGCAAAGTTCAATTGGTTCAGACAAACAAACTCCTTAGAATTCAAATTGCCGAAGATCTAGATAAGTATCACCTGTCCCTGTATAAGACCAATATTCTTACTAACAAACGGAGACAAAAAGAACAGACAACTCGCACTAATCTTACAGCAACTCGAAAGCAAGATGGCACACTCACAAAAGATAGTACTGAACTGATGCACGAGATACAAAAATTTTACAACAATCTTTTTAAATCGAATAACGCAAATGTCACACAACAAGGCCCAATAGACCAAGTACCTGAAATTACCATCGAGGAGTTTCAATGGAACCTTTGTAATTTAAAGAGAAACGTTGCCCCCGGACAGGATAGAGTGTGTACAGAAATGATATTGAAAGCCAATCACGAAGTGAAAGAAAGAATACGCTCTATTCTGAATGAGTGTCTCCGCAGTGGAATTGTCCCAAACAACATGTGTCATTCTGTTATCTCCCTTATATTCAAATCTGGCGATCCCCATCAACTGGCAAATTTCCGTCCAATTGCAGTGTCCTCCACACTTCTCAAGCTATTGGTCCGCACTATACACCGAAGGATAGAATTATTGCTAGAAAGTAATCAAACAAGTGTACAAGCTGGGTTTCGCAAAAACTTCTCAACAAATGACCATATCCTCACACTGAAACATCTGATAGACAAGTGCTATTCCCACAACTTGCAAATTTTCTTGATTTTCGTTGATTTCGCCAAGGCCTATGACAGTATTGAACACGAAGCGGTGTGGACGAGTCTCGAAAGACAAGGAGTCAATAGACAATACATCAATATTCTGAAGTACATTTATCATGCTGGTCAAACTAAAATCAAAGTAGGAGAAGATGAAGTTCAAATAGAAGTGAAGAAAGGTGTCCGTCAAGGCTGCCCTCTTTCCCCTGTCGTATTTAACGCTGTGCTGGAGACGGTTATGAGAAGGCTCGAATGGGAGGATAAAGGAATTAACATCAATGGAAGAAATCTGACACACCTATGCTACGCTGATGATGTCGCCCTTATTGCAAAATCCCCTCAAATGGCACAACAAATGATAGACGATTTAGTACAAGAAGCGAAAACAGTTGGATTGCGAATTAATCAAAAGAAGACTGTAGCAATGTCAAACCTCAGAGAAAGTCCTCTCAAATTAGATGGAACAAATTTAAAATTCGTCGATCAATTCGTATATCTCGGGCGAAGTCTCAGTTTCAAGCATGACGATAGCAAAGAAATAACACGAAGGATCCAATCTGGGTGGTGTGCATTCAACCGCCACAGAAAGTTCCTAGTGCAACGGTCCATTGACATAAAACGAAGGCGCAAAGTGTTTAATATCGCAGTTCTCCCAGCATTCCTTTACGCATGCGAGACTTGGGCTCTTACGAAGAAGGACAAAAAGAAACTGAGAAGTGTTCAACGCCGAATGGAGAGGGCAATGACTCATAGACAATTGCAAGATAGAATACCTCATGCACAAATAAGAAGAGAAACCCAAGTGAAAGACGTTCTCAAAGAGGCCTCAAAGCGGAAAATGAAATGGGCAAAGAAACTGGCTTGTTGTGGTGATGGGAGATGGACAAAAGACCTCATTGAGTGGTACCCACGAGAGAAGAAACGAAGAGGAGGAAGGCAGTATACTGAATGGGCTGACGATTTGAAGGAGGCTGCTGAGAGACTTGGGAGACAAGGCGTGACCTGGGCGACGATAGCAAGGACAGAAAAGGCTTTATGGCAGCAGATGTCTTCCCTGCGCTACGACTTGTGATAAAAATCAGTAGCGATACAGGAATAAAGATAGATAGATAGATACCATTCCCTACATTTGCTGGCAGGTATGATTTGATCTTTTTTCTGACTTATAGGTTTTCTATAGCTTTTCCTGATTGTGTGCTACAACATTGTTGGTACCGAAGAAAGTGCGTGCCCTAAAATTATGGATATTTGCAACTTCCGCATCGATCTGGGTTGCCTCCACCTCTTGGTTGCAGTTGGGGTCTTTGTTGGCTTCTGGAAGAACTCTGCTGATGCCAAGGTTGAAACCAAAGAGAACAGTCCCGTTTAATACCTGATCTCGTTAAAAACACCCCCCCCCCCCATTCAATGCTCATTTACTATTTTTGTCACTGTTGCTTTTCTTTGAAAAGGCCGAAGTTGAATAAGAGAAGGGAGCACTTGCATCTTTCAACCCCCGTTTACAGTTCCTTATACAACTTGTTGGCTCCTACCGTTGCGGGCCTTTTGAGAATCTCTTGCTACCTCCACACCCTTTCAAAAACAACCACCCAAAACGTCCCACCCCTCTTTGTCTTTCACAATATCCGCTGTATCAATGGATAGTGTTCGTTTCGTTTGGTTAATAAAGTGATGAAGTAATGAGTTTTTGATGTTAGTTTTCGATGTTAATTCTAGGTTTGTTGCGCGATCGCAGCCGGCGCTCCCTCCGTTACTCATGTACTCTCTGTCTCTGACCGGTCACGCGGCCATCTGGCACTGGCCGCTGTTATTTTTAGTTCTCGCGATTTAACCCCGGACGGTCGGCTACATTGAAATTTCTGCCCTTCCCCATCACCCCATTTCCCCCGGCTCCCCCACTCCCACTAAAAGCCATACTTTGGTATTGGTCATGGAAGGCCCAGTTCTTGGTGTGTGCCACGGTATTCGACCACAAGCTGCATCTTCGAAAAGCGAATGTTGTCCGAAAAGACCCTTTTCACAAACGGGTGTCAATCTAAGTTTACGATAATAGAAGAAAAATCTCAAAAATCTTTCTCTGGAGATTTTGAACAAACATTTTGAACTGTTAGCTGAATGATACAAAAACATCCACCAGTATGTTTCATTTATGTTAAAACTATTGTCAAATCAAGGAATCAAAACTTTGTTGGGTGGATGTAGCCATCAAACTTCGCCAAAGTTTCTTTAAGGAATTGTTCGATAGTGAATTCTCAATTGGGTACCAAACTATAGCTGATAGTCAGCGGGTATTGGACGCACCTTGGCAACATTTGGCTGCTAAGCCGAACTTGCGGGAATGTAAATCTCAATCACCAAGACATTCCTTTGGCCTAATTCGTTGTTCTTTACTAACTGTTTGTGTGTTTCACGTCCTAAAACGCGATTTAGTTTCGTTTTCCAATTTTCGTCGATCGATCTTGTTTTTCCCTTCCATTTCTTTATAGTATAGGTTGCACGGGGCGCTAAACTGCGGCAATGCACGCACGCCTGGCGGCTCTCTTTCAAGGTCATGTCTGCGCCCTCCATCCCTCGCTTTCTCATATGACCCTTCTGTGAAACGTCGCCAACGGCTGAGTTGCGCAACTCTCTGTCACAAGACCCATGTTCTTTTGATTCAGCTTCTGTTAAAAACACTCTCTTGCCAACAGCAGGGGGCGGAAGGAATATCTCCGCGCGCGCGGAGATATTCCTTCCCCCCTCGGAGATATTCCTTCCTCCCCTATATTTGCGCGGGAGATATTCCTTCCTCCCTCGGAGATATTCGTTCCCCCTGTCAAATCGAGCGAGAGATATTCCTTCCTGCCTGCTATTCAGTGTTTACCATTTCAGCCGTTTGCTCAAAAAAATCACATCTTACTTTTCTATTCAATAATAAAATAAAAGTGCCTAGTATTGGTTTGATCTGGACGTTTTAGAGATTTTTGAGTAATTAAATTAACGTTGAAAAGCAATATTTTCCGCAGCTTTTAGAGCCAAACAATAAAACCTATTAAATACTTTAATTTAATTCATTAAACAATAATAATAAAAATTAACGTTATCCACCTACTGTCGAGTGGTTTCAGATCCCACATATGCCGAAATGTTGTGTAGTTGCGATCAATTGCCAGCTTGACAGCTCATTTAAGAATATGTTAACCAAAATTCAATAATCTGTAAAACAGATTAAGCCAAACCGCAGTTACTTTTTCCTAGCTTAATTTGAACCAAATTAGCATTTCCGCGGTCATTACTGTTCAAATTCATGTGGTTCAAACTGTATTGTTCTCAACTCAATTTACATGGAAAGAAAGTACTGAAAATCGTTTTAACCTAAGAAGGGGCAGCCTGACCCTATTAACCAGATATGTCCCGGATCAAAATTGAAAAGAGACTTTAGGCGGTCCCTTTGAAAAAATTAGTCGAGCACAAAAGGTATCGAGATAGAGAGTGGCGCGTAACTGAATTTTGTATTTTTATGTGTTTATCTGATTTCAGTTTATCTGATTCCCTAGAAAATAGAAAAGCGAAACTACAGAACCCGGAACTTCTTCAGATTAATATTCAGTTATGCCCCAATCTAATTCTGTTAAACACCATAATTTAATACAGCTATGCCTCCCACACGGGCAGTTAGCAGAAAAGGTAAGAAAAAATCTTGCAGTAGTTTCATCCCTTATAATAAAACGCTATGGTTTCTGTGTGTGTCTATGGTCTATCAGCGTAAAACCACGCGTTTATTTCCTAGGAAGGATGGGGTGATATCGGCCGTAGGCCGAGCTTCACGTACTTCACGCCAATTTCACGGCCGAAGGCCGGTTAATGAGTGGCCATGAATGCTTGCGGCCGCAAGCCGCCTAATTCAAATGAGGATGACGTAACAAGAATATCAATAACATGTAAAAAAAACACTAATTAATTCTAACTAAAATATCACTTTAAAAAAAAGACGAAATTCAAAATAAGATTCTAAACCCTAAAAACACGAATGTAGCTAACTGATAGTGAGTTGGCCGGCGGGAAACTGAATTTCCCCCATTTCTTCTTCTCCTTTCCCGCTTTTCAGCCTCTGTGTCCCTCCCACCGTCTCTGTATCTCTCCATCTCCTTCTCTCTCTCTTTCACTCTCTTCCTGATGATCTCTATTTCTTTTCATATCTGTTATTTTGTCTTGTTTGGTTTCACCGTTTCTCTGCCCCTGCCTTTCAGTACACCTGTTTCTATATCTCTCTGTTTCTGTATCTCTGTGTCTCCGTATCTTTGCCTCTCTAAATCTTTTTTGTTTTTTTCTCATTATTAACATACTGCCTTTCTAACTCTTGTTGCTTCGTCTTTATGTCCATATGTCTCTCTGCTTTTCTGCCTTCCTTGTATCTGTTTCCATGTCTTCATGCCTTTCTATCCATCCGTCTTTGTGTTGTTCTGATTCTCTATAATTTTCTATGTAAATTTATCTGCCTCTCTCCTTCCCTTTATATTTGCCTCTTTGCCATCCGTTTCTGTCTCTCTCTTTCTTGTACATTCCCCCGGAAGTTTCGGTTCGCCTTCGATGGTCCTCTACTTCCAGGGCGTGTGAGGTCAGCGCATAAGTAACGTGTGCTCAAATTAAAACTATGAAAGAAGTAAAGTAAACCAAAGCGAGAGTAAAGGCTACAACAGCTAAGTTAGATGGGTAGCAATAAAGATCACACTCCTACCGCATCCCATATAATAAAACGTGTGTGTGTATACTCCTCGCCCACGGACCTTTCCAAAAGTTTCGATGACCTGCACATCTAACGCGCGAAATAGTGTGCAAGTCGCGGAAACGCAAACAAAAAGCCGCTAGTTTCCCGCTGCCGGCTAGGAAAGCTCGCTGGGCGACGAGTGTCTATCAGCGTAAAACCACGCGTTCACTTCCACAAAGGAGGGTGAAATCGGTCGGCCAATGATTTGCTTTCCTTCAGTTACGTGACTTTTACGTGGAAATTACCCGTTCATTCTCTTTCACTTACTCATTCCATCGCTCTCTTCCCGGTCAGTTCCCCCTTTCTCTCCATCCTCCTCTCTATGTACTTCTCTTTCCGCCTCTCTCTTTATTTCTCTCTTTATCTCTCTCTCTCTCTCTCCCTCCCTCTCTGTCTGTCTCTCTGTCTGTCTCTCTGTCTGTCTCTCTGTATCTCTGAGACAGGGTCTAGGAACAAAGAGGTAGAGGTCGAGGTAGCGAGACACACATAGGGAGAGAGAGAATACAGAGAGGGAGAGTGGAAAGGAAAATAGAATGAGACGACCTGACCGGTTGGAGGAAGGAAGAAGGAAAGAATGGGCGAAAATTAGCTTATTATAATCTAGCTCGTACTCAGCTTATCACGAAAGGGTACGTAGGGTTCCGCTGATTGATTATACACACCATAGAGTTTTATTATATACCAGGAGCGTAAGCGCGGCCGAAGGCCGCGCTAACGCTTCTGGTTGCGTGAGGGTTCGTCCATATTTTTTAACTTCAACGAATTCTAAATTCAGCAAGTTATATTTGCGGCAGAAGGCCGTGTACGCATACGGCTGCAGACCGCAAAATTGTTCGGCAGGAGGCGAACAGCTGAACCAAACGCCGTACAAACGGAGCGGCCAAAGGTCGTTTAACTGAGCGGCCGAAGGCCTTAATAATGTACGACCGCAGGCCATCTAACTAAACGGCTGAAGGCGGCGAACTTTTTAACTGAGCGGCCGAAGGGCCCAAAACGTTGGCCCCAGGCTGGAAAAAAATTCGACCGCAGGCCATCTAAGCTGGTCAAAGGCCGAAATGTTTGTCCGCATGCCTTTTAACTGAGCGGTCGAAGGCCCCCCAACATTATTCGGCGGCAGGCCGTCTTACTGAGAGGCCGAAGATCACATAAGAGTTCGGCCGCAGGCCATCTAATCGGCCGAAGGCCGTAAAAATGTTCGACCGCAGGCTCTGTAATTGAGCGGTCGAAGGCCCCAACAGTAGTCGACCACAGGCCGTCTAACTGAGTGAGCAGAGACAGACAGGGAGACAGAGAGAAAGACAGACGAGGAGATACATAGAGGCAAACAGAAAAACAGAGAGACAGAGAGAAATACAGAGAGACAGACAGATGAAATACAAAGAGACAGACAGAAAGAAGAGATGCAGACAAAGAGAGGCACAGGGGGAAAATGAGATACAGAGACACAGTAACAAAGACATATAGATAGATAGACTAAGAGACACAGACACAAACACGGACAAAGACACATACACACATAGAGGGAAAGAGAGAGATAGAGAGACATAGAGAGAAAGAGAAAAACAGTCAAAGAAAGAATACAGACAAAGAAAGACACAGAAAGAAAGATCGATAGAGAGAAAGAGAAGAGAGAGCGATAGAGAGAGGCAGATAGAAAGAGAGTCAATTAGAGAGATAAATAGAGACAGAGAAGGATAGAGAGTGACAGAGACAGATAGAGAGAGAGAGAGAGGCGGTGGAGGGGAGAACTGACCGGTCGGAGAGAGGCAAAAAGAAAGAGTGGAAACAAATGAGCAGTGCATTAACCACGTAAGTCACGTAACGGACGGGAGAGAAAGGAACAGAAAGGAAGACCGGCCGATCTCACCCTCCCCTATGGGAAAGTGAAGGCGGGGGGTGATACACTACACACACACATACACACACGGTAGCGTTTTATTATAAGGGATTGCTTCCCTGCATGTAAGCATACTTTTTTAAATGGTCTTGAATTACTAAAATTATCTTTATAAATAATTTAAATAGTTTTTCAATTATGTGAACTTACCAGAAGTCAAAGCCCCGCTACGCGGGTCTTAGACTTTAGGGTTCGGCGGCCAGACACGTGACGGACCCAGCGCACTTTCACATAGGGACAACAAACACACACACAGAGACCATAAGAGAATTGTTTAAGGGGGGACCAGATTATTCCGGCCCGCCTAACGGCGGTCCTGAATATTCTGGCAGCTCGCGGCCTGCGGCCGCTCGCCGAGGGCTGCGCCCTCGAAATGAACTATTCAAATGACCCGTTTCCGTTGCATTTACGTGGAGTTAGAACCCCCTTCGACGAAACAAAAGGGAAAATGAGGAGACTTAGACACGTGACGGACCCAGCGCACTTTGACATGGGGACAACAAACACACACACAGAGACCATAAGAGAATTGTTTAAGAGAGGATTTTTTCTATATCTTTACTGACATCTTTGCAAACTTTGTTAATTGGCTCGCTTCGCTCGCTTGCCCGCTCTTTAGTGCTAAAAGCTGCAAATATCAAAAACCCAGCTTGCCTCTCTTTGTTATGAATTTTAACTAAAATTCATATGAATATACTGTAGAAACATGTTTCCGTGATTCACAGTAGCCGTCTTTATCAATACAAAACGTTTACAGTGAGAAATTCTGATGTGAGTTTAACCCTAACAATAAGAGAAAACTATTTTTGACTTCAATACATCCCCCAGACAGCCTGATTTATTGCAGTCAAAAATAGTTTTCTCTTAGGGTTTTGGCTATACAATTCCGTTAGCTGTCATACATAAAAGAATTACACTCTTTGTACTAAAAATCAACTACTGAAAGCCCCAATTTTTCCCGACGCTTGTAACTTTGATTTACCAATGTTAAACACGTTTATAGCTTAGAAGGCTTCATTTTTTTTTGCAACGAGGGACAGAGAGGCAGGGAGATATTGAGACAGATATGCAGGGAGGCAGAGGCAGAGAAACAATGAAATAAAAGGAGAGCCAGACAGAAATACAGGTAGAAAAGAGAATTAGAGGAAAGAGGAAGAGAAAGAGAAAGAGCGAGAGACGGAGAGAAAGATACGGAGGGACAGAAAGGCATAAACAGGGAGACAATAGGGCAGGGAAACAGAAAGACACGGGAAGAGAAAGAGGGACAGAGGGAGAGACGAAGAGAAAAATTCAATGTAACAGGAAAACAGAGAGGAAGAGAAACAGAGCAAAAATTGAGAGAGAAAACATAGAGGCACTGAGATACAAAGACAAAGGGACAGCGCGGCTGAGAAGCACGAAAACAAGAGAAGAAATAAAGAGAACGAAGACCTGACTGGTCGTAGAATGGCAAAAAGCGCGGAATGAAAGAGAGCAGTTTACATAAAAGTAACGAAACGGAAAGGAAAGAAATGAATGACCCGCCGAGCTGACTCTTCACGCTGGCTGGGACAAATGAACACGTTGACCCACGCTGATCCACACACCGAAGCGTTTTAAGGAACAGGAGACACCAGTCGGGTACGCGCGCCTACGGCGCGCACCCTCCTGGCTTGCGGCCTGCGGCCGCAACATTCGTGGCCTACAGCCACTCATTACTCGGCCTTCTGCCGTGAAAGTGACGTGAAGTACGTTTAACTCGGCCTACGGCCGACCTCCACCTCATGCCCCTCGGGGGAAATGAAAGTGTAGTGTACCTAAAGTGTAGTGTAGACACACGTACCATAGCGTTTTGTTATAAGGGGATTAAATTTTAATTCTTGATTTTTAAAATGTCTAAAACTGGGTTTTGGAAATAAAAAAAGGGTAAAAACGAGTTTGAAGATATTCCTTCCTCCGATATCTCTGTGTTTACACTTTTTATCAGTTTTTTTTTAAAATCTTCTCTCTAAATATCTGCTTCTCTCTTGCTTTTATCTGTCGTCCTGTTTAGACCAACATATTGTCGTCCTATTCTCTTTTAATCGTATTTCACACGCAGCAGATAAAAAATGATCAATGTATTTAAAATGTGTTGTCTGATCTTAAAGTGAAAATCAACAAAAACCGCGAACATTTTTAATTTCATACTGGTTATTTGAAAGCAAACAAAAGAAAAAAATAACTTTAACTTCTGAGTATTTTTCATAACGTAGTGAGTGGCGCCAACAGGGGAGAAGTAATTACTCCGAGGGGGAACGAATATCTCCCGTGAAAAAAAGCAGGGAGGAACGAATATCTCCGAGGGAGGAAGGAATATCTCCCGCGCAAATATAGGGGAGGAAGGAATATCTCCGAGGGAGGAAGGAGTATCTCCGCGCGCGCGGAGATATTCCTTCCTGTATCCCCAACAGCAACAAGTTCTTCTAATAAAAAGTCTCCTAAGGCCACGCGAAATGCGCTTTTGCGCAAACCGTTTTTCCATAACGGCATAAAAACATTACTAGGTTATCCCAAAATTCAAAAATACAACACACATACACACATACACAACACTTACACACATGCACACATACACACATACACACATACACACATACACACATACACACATACACACATACACACATACACACATACACACATACACACATACACACACATCTGGAAACCCAGTTAGAACCTGAGTCACAGAACTTCTGATCAGCTGGTCGTTTCTATTCCCTTCCGAACAGAGTTTGATTCTTTATATTCATTGACTTTTTAATTTTCAATAATGTTCACTAAATTATAATTTCAGGGCATAAATCCCTCGATCGCATCATTGATGCTAAAAAAGTAGGATAAGAAAAGAAGAGTTTCAAGAAGGATCCTTTCAAAGAAAGCCCTTGGAGTCAAGCCATTTTCGATTTATTCGGGAAGATTCACAACGTTTGAGGATGTATTAGGTGACTTTTTTAATTGTTTTTCTGGAACTCGATTTTTAACTATCGTAAAGTTAGAACAAAAACTTAGGGTTCTCTGAATAATAATTATTCTGCATGTGTAGTCGAAGATAACTTTTTTTATAAATCAGAGTTTATGGGTTATACAATGTAAACCAAAGTTCTAAATGTTGTTTAAACTAGAGTATATTAGCGTTCCTGTTTTTCATAGTTTACATTTACAAATAGCCAGTGGTGACGAGTAAGACAAAAAAAGTTTTGTCAACGGGGGATCGAACTGGGGCACCTTCGGATTGCCAGTCCGACGTCTTAGCCACTCGGCCATAAAAGCAAACTTTACATAGAGTAGTTCAAAGCCTCCGTAACACAACATGTTTTTCACTATGTATTAGAACCAAGTTTTTCAACAAAAATAAACAAAAAATAAATACTGTTAATAGAGCCTACTTTTATTTTTTTTTTTGAAATGATATTTTCAGTTTCGCAGCGTACGCAGGAGTACCGGACTCTGAAGGCCGAGAACTACGACGAATGGGAGCACAATATCACCCACAGGAACGATGGCCGCTCCAACTGGGAACCCATTCCCAAAAAAAGTAATTTAAAGAACTGTGTGGGAATTTTCTGTGCTGTTTAGGACGCGTCGACAGCGGTTACACGAAGGAGTACAACTCCTCACAAACACACTCTTCTCGGCCATCATGAAGATTTCGGACGCAGAGGCTTACATGTTGATGACCGGATCTGAAAGGTAGGTAGACATTTTTTTTCTCGGTGAAATAAGTATTCCGTCTGTCGGTTACCGCCCGGTTCTCCAAGTGTCGGCCTGTGAAAAAAGTTTTCATGTCCAACTTTGTTTAAACCGGCCAAGACGTGTACCACCGAACGGACCATGAAATTTTCTGACGTTTTCAGTATTAATGCATAAAACGATTGGGTCATCTTTCGTATCCTTTTTCCAGAACCAAAAACTAAGTTTGAGATTGAAAAGGCTGTTTTCACGGGTGGACCCGTGAGAACCGCGAATAACAGTATTTAGCCTTACCACAATGCAGTTTGGTTAAAATCTTGCGAAGTTTTCTTTGCGTATTTGGTAGCTGCTGCCAAATTTGAATCCTTCATTTGACAGCCTTAAAGGCAGTGTGTTACCAAAATTCGACCAACTCAGATTTTAAACCTATGGTTTCCAAAAATAGCCCTTTCGAAGACTCCTCAAAGTTTGATTCCTCAAAGTTTTCCCACGCAATTTTTGAACTGCAATTAGCATGCCGCTCTCTCCATTTCTAATGGTGAAAATGTCTCAAGTTACGCTGTGTACAGGTCCACCCGCACAAGCGTTCATTTTTCATGACACACTGCCGTTAATGTATGCCGTTACTGCCGTTAACGTGCGATACGCAGGCGATAATAGCGTGCAACATGCGAAGACGCAGAGAAAGAGCGCTTTTTTCTGGGCGATTTCCGCTACATAGCTTTGTGGGTGGTCTACCGTTATAAGTACAACTGGGGTGACAGTCACTGCTTGTTAACCCACCGCAGGGGTACGCCTAGCGGCCGCCCCCTCTTATAGAAAAACTTTCATAATTTGCAGCGTACCAACTCCCGTTACCGAAAGTGGGTAAAAGTCAAATTGCGGCACCCCACCGCCGCGACTGGCGGAGGTTGGCTAAGTATGGTGACAGTTTGGGCATGAGGTGTTAGCTTCTTTCCATTAAATATTCTACTTCGCATACATGGCGCCACTCGGGTTCATGCGCATTTTTCCAGCCCTTTCCCCCGTTCGCAAAAAAATTCTATCCTTGGCTGGTATTCCATACTTTCCCATAGCGCCCATTGAAACACGGGCATACCTCATTCAGTTGCGCAGCCGAAATTGCGCAATAATGTACACTTTTCAGATCGCCGGCATGACGATCGCCGTGATGAAAGCCGCAGCGAGGGCCACAAGGACTACCGCGACGAAGGCAGAGAGGAAAAGGACCGTGGACACCGCGATGACAGCAGAGAGCGCAAGCTAAAGGAGTTGGAGCAGGGAGGTACGTTGAGGAGAGATAGAGAAAGACAGAGATAGAGAGACACAAAGCGAGATATATATATATATATATATATATATATATATATATATATATATATATATATATATATATAGAGAGAGAGAGAGAGAGAGAGAGAGAGGGAGAGAGAGAGGGAGAGAGAGAGAGAGAGAGAGAGAGAGAGAGAGAGAGAGACAGTATCGAAATAGATTGATGATTTTGGAGACGTTACGTTTATTAATGAGACATTTATAGATTCGACGCATCAAGAGCAGCGCAAGATCCGAGGAGGAAATTCGACTCGAACGCCGATCGGACAATTTACTCAATAAGCTCGCCAACGCTAGGAGGGAGAAGGTCCACTACGGTCAGAAAGGTATGTCTGCGGATTTTATGAAACGCACATTAAAAACGTGAAAAAGAGGGGGGGGGGGTGGAATTTTGACCAACATGCAGACTGTGCGTTGACGAAAACCGATTAGGAAACCCTTAAAATGTGGAAACCGTTAAAATGTAGAGCATAGGTGGACATTAAATCATCAGTGCCCACCTATTGGTTTTTTTGTGGAATCCGATTGTTAACTAACATGAAATTAGAACAAAAACCTACTGTTACTTAAATAAGAATTATTCTGCAAGTTTGGTAAAAGATAACTTTTCCATACATTAAAATTTATGGGTTTTACAACAAAAGTTCCAAATTGTGTTTAAACTAGAATGTATTCGCTTTCCTGATAATAACTGTAAATTGCCAATCGATCGTCAAAAAATCTGGTTTTTTGGTTTTTTAGTGTAGATATGTTATTTGTTTGACATAACTCATTTAACTTTTGTGCTGGGTTTTGCTTGCTCAACTGTGTCAGGCCATTTTGTGAAATATGGCTGACCACAAAATCTATAAACCGCCCGAAACAGTTTTAAGTAAACATTAACGAAGAGTTTCAGAAATCTACTGCATGCCTGATGACGGAAGCAAATCGTCGCCAAAGAAGAAGTGGACTTCGGACGAAATCATCAAGATTGTTGAGGTTATTTCGGAGACGGTCCAGGATGATGAGCATCCAAACTGGAGGCGAACCAACCAACAGAAAAGACAAAAAAAAAGTGAATAATAAAAATGATTTGCTATTTTTCAAAGCGAGCGAGGTGATATAAAACAAAGAAAAACATAAGAATCCAGTGGAAAAAATGGCAGACAGGAAGCGAGGAAGGCCAAGAGAAAGAGAGATAGAGATATATAGAGAGAGAGAGAGAGAATGTTATAGATTTAGATATAGAGAGAGGCCCTGCGGAGAGAGAGAGAGCCTCGGGTTGTTTTCAGCAACAATACCTGAATTGGCCAATGTTACGAAATCGTGCAGATATGCTAATTAGGATAAACTCCCACCCTAGAATTTATTTACACGCTCCAAGAAATTATCAGTTTTTGCTAAACAGTTCGGAAGGGTTAGCTGAAGAATTATCAGAAACCACAATGATTAAAAACTATATTTTTTCGGCTTATAATTGCTTTCACATCCTTGCCGTATTTGACCTATAAACACTATTGACAACTGCGCCTAACGGCACTTATCATACGATAATGGCGGCTTTTTGAACTTGAACAGTCATTATTCTTCAAACAGTCATAAGCAACTGTTAATTCCAGTCATTTGTCATTAATTTGCATTTGTTAAATTCCAACTTAGTGTAATTTCAGATGGCGATTAAACTTTCTGCCGAGAGTAAATATAAACAACCCCCCGCCAATTTCAGCCGGAAAACTTTAACTGATTGAAAAACGTTTTTCAAATACCGAGTTTTTTCGCAGTAAGCGGTGCGAAGTTGATGCTCTATCACAAATGGAATTACTTTAAAGGCAATATAATTACAAAGTTGTGGTAACAACCGATATTCCAATCATTTTCCATTGATAAAATGAAAAATCTTTTGTGAAAGCCCATGTGTGAATATATCGAAACGACTACATTGCGCAGCCATGGGATTTAGCGGCGTCTTGCTTATCTTATCGCTCTTTCGTTCTCACATTGTTTACACTTGTACTTCCACTGCTTCTCGCGGTCTCTGTCTAAATCGGGTTTCTGGCTAACCTTGATTACTTTTAGGAGCATGAGGTCAGTGCAAGAAGATTTGGAAGAACTATTATCCATAAAACCAAACGAACATCCCGACGACGTGGATCATATTTCGGCCGATTCAATTACAACCATCAATGGTAGCTTTATTCCCGTTTCTATTGATACTTCTTTCAGTATCATACGAAAATACTGTATATGTTGGGTGTCTTCCCGAAAAAACGGAGATTTCAACTTTACGAAACATGTTTTCATTATGCGGACCAATCCAAAATGTTTCTGTGTTCAATGTTCACGCTTTTCTCCAAGACTATATGTCCTATGGTTTTGTAAAATTCCAAAATGCCTCAAGCATGAAAGAAGTTCGTAACGGGGTTCAGAGTATTTTATCTGTTTTTTTTTCAGGCTCTGCGTTTAAACAACAAAATATGCTGCGATAAATCAGTCCTCAATGAATGTCAAGTTGTCGTAGAAGATGCTGGATCAAGAAAGTACGTATTGAGAATTTCCTCTAGGTATTCGACATTTCCCAAAGAAGAAATACATTTCGGGGAAATCACTGACGAGGAGTTTGAAGAGGGAAAATGTGTGCGATTCACTGTGTCATTTGCACACGATAATGATCGGAGAAAGGTGAGCTTTCGGTTTTATTCTATCGCTCCCGGTTCTTTTGATTAAGATGATGAAACGTAAAGCTTCACTGGAAAAGGAGTCCGCTGCGTATTTATCGTGGATTGAGCCACAAAGACAGTTCCGAAAGTTCGAATTTGACCGCAGAAGCTTCGACGTTCACATTTTCCCTGTTCCCGAGGATGTCTCTGAAAGAAAACTACGCGAAATGTTCTCAATGTGTGGTCCGATTGAGACTATATACCTGAGGAGAACCACTGATGGCAATCACGGATTAATAGTTTTTAATCATGAGGAATCCCGGGACTTTGTGGGTGGTGTTCTCGTTCAGAAGTCTGTTTGTTTAGGCTTTGTCGTTCAACGGAAACGAAGCAGAAGGGTGGAAGTCAGGGAAACTTATGCTATCCAGAGAAGAACGAACGCAGAACTTTGAGGTTTGCGTTTTCGTTTTGATTCTTGCTTTTTCTTAAAAAAAAAAAACTATTCCTTGGAAACCAATCTTACATTGAATTTTTGGAAAAGTCATTTCTTTCCCCAATAGTTTTTTTACAGGATTTCGAATTTCTTCAAAACGAAGAACTTGAGGACAACACTTCATCTCGCTTCATTGATGCGTACAATCAAAAAATTACGCAGTGTTCACCAACTGGCAAGGTTTTGAACTTTTCGACACGACGGGAGCCCAGGCCTGGCTCGTTCCCAGCTCCTTCCGAAGACAACTTCAGTGAAATCGATTTTCTACTAACAACTGCGGAAGAACACGGTAGTTGAAAAATCCTTTTTTACAGTACCTGCCACACAGACATCAACTTTAGGTATTTCGCTACTTCAATTGTCATATGACTTATATATCCCTTCAAGAAATTTAGATTTTTTTGATAAACCTACCTTCAATGTGCGTCACAAAATACAAAAAGGCTATTTTGGCTTGGAAAGGGCCAAAATCCTCTTTGATAATCTGGAAAATTCCACATGCTATGTTTCATACTCTTTTCAGCAAATCAACCTTCGAAACTTTTCCTTGGTCTTGCCCAAGCATGGCGGGCCGGCCCGGGCCGGCCCGCTCCAAAATTTTTCACGGCCCGGCCCGGCCCGGCCCGGCCCGACCTGGCCCGGCCCGACCCGGCCCGGCCCGACTCAACCGAAAATTTATGCCTTTTTTCAATGTAAAAATCAAAGAAAACGAAAAAAAAATTTTTCGGGCCGGCCCGGGCCGGCCCGCTTCGAAATTTTTCTCGGCCCGGCCCGGCCTGGACCGGCCCGGCCCGGGCCGGCCCCAAATTTCACCATGCTTGGTCTTGCCGTTCCGGCCCGTTCCCAAGCGAAAATATGGGTAAAAAAGCCCATCTTTAGGCAAATTCGAAGCACACCAAAAGTTGGTTTTGTCGAAAAAAAATAAAACAAAATAATAAAGTCACACGGTAGAAGTGCAAAAATATTGTCGTTTGACAGCTTTTCCCAAATTCCTAGACAAATTAATCAATAGTGAAGGTGGCGAACAACCTAAATATGTTTATGGTTCGAGTACTATGAACTTTTAAGGAGTGGAAGTTTTCCCCGAACATGCTTTAAAGCTTAGTGATGAAATTGGCGGAGGAGATATTGGATTTGTTTATAAAGCAAGAACTGAAGCATTAGGGTATTTTTAATAGTTTAATTGATCCAATATTGCTTTGAAGGGATGTAGCTTTAAGGAAATTCTTTCTTTTTGGATATCTTGACATTAAAGTACAAGAATTGTGGCATCGAATTAAGGTATCTCTCTTTTGATTTTACAAAAACGTCTTTTTTAGTTTTCTTCCCACGAAAACATCGTCCCGTTTCTAGGAGTTTTGAAAAATCAAGAAAGTGAAAACGTCACTGGCTACATTATGAAGTTCATGGAAAACGGAACAGTTTATGAAGGCAGGGGCCAACATTCAGTAATGGTCTTCTTTTGTAGCTTTACACCACAGTTCTCTTAACATTAGTGACCGATTGAAATATTCATGGATAAGCCAAGCAGCTAGAGGAATCGCTTATCTTCACGAGAACAACATCGTTTACAGAAATATGAAACCGTCCAGGTACGTTTCCAAAAAATCCAACTGCGTGACCATCGCTTGATGAAATTGAAACAACTTTTTTTATTTTGGAGTGGAGGCTCTGATATTTCTTCCTTGACCGTGATTTCGCTAGAATATTAACGAACATCAACGACTAGAGAAATTTTAAACCTATTTTGTGACTGTTTTATGAACAACAAAAATGAGTGAGGTTTGAAGTTTTCATCCCCGCTTTGCAGAAAGTAGAAAGTTTGGAATGGAATTTTCAAAAGAGAAGATGGAAAGCCGTAAGAAAATGGCAAAATGCCTGTGGCTGACAGCAAAGGTACTGTCCGCGCAAATTTTTTACCTGAAAGAACTAATGTCCGAAAATAACTAGGCAAGAATTGGGCAACGCCGGCATGGAAGCATATAGTTTCGGCCATAAAAATGTCAACTTTAGGTTTTTTGTAGCTTTTTAAAAGTAACTATCAAGTAAGGTTGTGTATGTCTAGGAACTTGGGAAAAGGTGTTAAACGACAATAGTTTTGAAGCTTTAGTGTATGACTCAACAACCCCTATAAATTTTAATATCTTCAAAAAAACCAACTTTTAACGTGCGTCAAAAATGGGCTTTTTCACCTATATTTTCGCTTCAAACAACTCTCCAATAGTCTGCAACTTGCCCCATGCAGAAAAATTAACTTAGAGTGCTTTGGGAGAAAATTTTCCGTGGTCTTGCAACCGTGTTAAAAATTGCGATTTTTGGATGTTTGCCAGACCCAGAACATGAAATCTGGTGTTTTGTGAAACTAATTCTATTATTGAAAACGCCTAGAAAGCTCGCTATACGGAAATCTAAATAATTTCCTAAATTTTCTGCCAGTTTAAAAAAATGTGACAGAATTCGAAAAACCGAAATTTTCAACACGCTGGCAAAACCGCGGAAAATTTTCTCCCATATGCCGCTAAAGTTAATTTTGCGGAAGGAACAGGCTAAATAACCTATGAAAAGATCAAAGCTATCGAAGAGGTTTTTGGCCCGTTCCAAGTAAATTATGTGAAAATGCCAATGTTTGGTCAATTTGACGCACATCAAAAGTAGGTTTACATGGGACGCTAAATTTCTTAAAAGGGACAACTAAGTCATACGCAATGACTGCAAAAAATATTTTTGGTTCAAACCTTGTCCCAAGTTCCTAGACAAACATCATTAGTGGTTAATAGCGAAAAATATTTCTTAAACTAAGGCAAATGCCAAATAAGAAACACATTATCGTTGTGTTTAGCATGTTGCTGGGCAATAATTACGAAGATGTGCGCTTGGGCGACATGCACACTACAAGGGTTCGATTTGAAGAAGAAATTTGGAACGGATGGTAAATCACTAGCCTACATCACTTTGAAGTGACTTTTTAGGGACGTTGGTTCAATTTTCTACACGGCGCCCGAGTTCTTGCTCTACGAAAGCTTAAAATGCACTTTCGATGAAAGCGTGGATGTTTACAGTTTGGCGATTTCCGCTTGGGAGATCATAACGGAGAGGAAAATATAATATTTATAAATTTTCACAACAGTTTTTTCAGGTACCCTTTCGATCACCTCCATGACTCGCAGGTCAGCAAGAATGCAGGAAATCCAATGGAATATGACTTTTCTTGGAAAGTTCATGTAGACGATGTAAGGCCGGTAGCTTCAGCTATCGAGAATTTTAATATCCGGAAGATGATTTGCAAGTGAGTATTTTACAAAACCGTCTTTGTAAAACTCGAGCAGACAAGTGACATAGAAAAACCCCGTATTTTCGAAAACATTCGGCTCGGGGTAACAGTTTTGAAACGCGTTTTTAAAAACTTTAGAACCCTCCGATTTTTATGGTATTAAAAAAAAGTTGTGCCCTAATATTTTGTTTGTTCAAAAGCACTAGTTGGCATTTTTCCGTTTTTCCCAAACCAACCCAAAAAAGCAAATTTTTCTGTTATTCTCCGAAAACTTTTTTCGTGTTTAGTTTCACGGTTTTGGCCAATTAAGAAAGTTTTGGAAAATAAATTTGCTACAAAACGGCTTTTGTATAAAAACGATTCTACGTGTTTTGAAAATCTACAGTAGCCAGGGATCACCTACCGTAATGACGTAATGACGTAATGACGTAGCACCCGAAAATGACCAAGGCCCAAAAGTTTAGAATCATTTATTTGGCTCATAGGAAGGTCCAACAAGAAAACGAAAATACAGTAGCCAGGGATCACCTACCGTAATGACGTAATGACGTAATGACGTAGCACCCGAAAATGACCAAGGCCCAAAAGTTTAGAATCATTTATTTGGCTCATAGGAAGGTCCACCACAAGTTTTTCGGAAAATTGAAATTTTTTTTTGTGTCCCTGCCCTTTAGAAGGCAGCTTACAGAGACGGCGACTTGAAAATGTTTTTTAGAAGCTGGCAACCACAGTGGAAAGCACGGCCAGCTGCACTTGAATTTGCAGAGTTTTTCGAGGAAAAGAAGAATTTAGAACCTTCCAATAAACCATTGTATATCTTAAATGAAACCAACAGTAAGGATTGATAAATTTAATACTAATTACTTAGGACCAGCTTCGACTTCCTCTGCTGGATTCACCGTTATCAACATGCCAAATTCATCCGAGTCCAAATTTGCAGCATCAGTTGAAAAATTCATCGATGATGGTATTCGCACAACTGTTCGTTTTTTTCAAACAAAACTCTTTAGGCATTACAACCTTCACAATCGATGACTTCTACGCCGTTAAAGAAATTGGGGAAGGAGGTTTTGGGAGAGTTTATCAAGCCTATCACGATCAGTTTGCTTACGGTAGGGGATGAAATGGAGGTAAAACCATTGATTAAGTCGCTGTGAAAATCTTCCACAACAACAAATGGTCCAAATATGAACAACGTGAATTGTTTCATACTATGAAAGTAAGTCTAAAAAGGTTTGCATGAAAGGATTTTAAACAAAAACTTGTTGTACAATGTTCCAACAGTGCAACGACTTTAGCTTTGGTGAGTTTTGTGTAAGACAAAAACTTTTAACAAGAATATACTGTCAATTGAGGTGAAAAACTGTTTTTCTTTCGGGTCGGTGGGGTTGCTGTAGGCCGGACTGCTGTAGCTTCAGGGCACATATCTCTATCTATTCAAACATAACAAAAATTAAATTTACATAAATAATCCGATTGGAATTTCAAAAAAATAATAATTAATTAACCCAAACAATCTCAGTTGAAAAAGCTGGAAAGAAGGAAAATTAAATTTTGTTTACACAAATTTTTCATTTTTCGTTAAAAAAAAGCGTTTTTAGGCTAATGTTTTTAAAAATTCAAGTGTTTACTTTTCTTTTATGACCAAAGATTTTGAACGGAACCTAGTCTTATCGGCCAAATCCACAGAGTTCAAATGCGCCGACTCTTCCATATAAAACAAAAAGATTGGCTTCTGTTCATCCCTTCGGAAACAAAAAAAGACCTTCATATTCGAGTCATAAGCAGGACCAAGACAATTTTTTCTATGTCACTGCCCTTTTGGAGGCTGCTCGAGTCTTACAGAAACGGCTTCCGTTCGGCAAAAAAAAAGAATTGGCTGCTGGTCGGATAAAATTGTAGGTGGTCTATTCGTTGCTCACTCGAAAGGGACTTGTGTTTTGAGATGATGTGGAGAAGATTGCGCATTGGTAAGGGCTTCATCGGTGTTAACCACCAAGAAAATCCCGAGAAGATATATAAAGTATGGAATACGGCGGCGGGCGTTTCTATGCTTCATGTTTTTTTTTCTTCACATTTCCAGGAGTTTTTGTTGTTTCGGACATCTTGAGATGTGTTGTCGCTTCTGATGCGCCTTTGAAAGGACTAATGTGTTGTTGTGGAATCAAAACTGACAGTTAAAACGGATTAACATCCAATCAATGATCATGTTTCCAATAAGCGAAATTTCTGCTACGTATATTCAAAAACACCTCAATACTTACAGTGTATACCCTGATTTATCTTTTTCAGAACGCCATTCACACTAACATTGTCCAGTTTTACGGAGTCATGCTTCACGAAGACACCAAGGCACCGATCGGCTTTGTAATGCAGTATATGGAAGACAAGACTGTAAGCGGCGGTTGGTTGAGGCAACATATAGAAAACAACTATTTTCAGCAATTCATAAAAAGCCAAAGAAATTCGCAAATGACACAAAGTACTCCTGGATCTGTCAAGCAGGCAGAGCTCTAGACTATCTGCATTCTAAAAGTCTAGCACACAGAGATGTCAAACCGGCCAAGTTGGTTTGTTCACAGGGACTTTATTGTGAATTTTTCAGCATGCTCCTTTCGAATGCACACTCATACTTACGTTTGTGCGACATGGGAGCTATGAGAAACTGCGATGGAGCAGAAAGTATCACTGAAGCATTGTAATAATTATTCAACGTATGCTCAAAATTTTTTCAGAGCATTTACTTTCATGTACAACGCTCCGGAAATGATGACAAAAGCCAAGTACGATAGCAGTGCTGATATCTACAGTTTGGCTATAAGTATTTGGGAAATTGTCACGGAAAGGTAAGGTTCCCTAAATTTTTTTAATATTTTATGCCAAATGTCTAGAGAGTGTGTTTCAGAAAACCATATGACCACATTACAACGGAAAACTCACCTTTTGAGCTGGCTTGTAGAGCGCTGAAACATGGTGAACGGCCTCAGAAAGGCTCCTCTATAGATGAAGACTTGTGGAAGTTTCTTGAAAAGTTTGTTACTCTATATAAAAAGTTAGTGTTACAATTGCAGAAGTTGGAATAGTGAACCTTCTGATAGACCGAGTGCTGCTGAAATTGTGGATTATTTTGACGAAAGGCTGAGCTTGGAATAGGACAAAGACATAGATCAACTCTTGAGGGTCATGGTTATAAGCTTTCCATAAAAAAAAAGAAAACACAAAGATAAATGTTTTTGTTTGTGGAAATAAAATTGCTTTTATTGTACAATCATCAGAAGAGAGAGAATAGAGAGAGGTGAGACACGGATAATGAGAGACCGAGAAATGTAATCAGAGAGCGAGAGAGAGAAAGAGAGAGAGAGAGAGAGAGAGAGAGAGAGAAAGAGAGAAATAAAGAGCAAGAGAACAAGAAAGATGCAGACTTTAAAACAAAACAAAACACTGGAAAGGTGGCTAAAAACGGGGAAAATAAGTTTTTGCTGTTTTTCTAAATACTTTTCAATTATGGGACAATTGGAAAACAGAATTTTCTTTTTTCCAAGTAGTTATGCAAGTTTTGTTCTTGTGACACCTTTGTAATCGAGTGTTATCATTGTTGTCAAAATAGCTTTTGAACATCGTAAAATCGAAGTAGCCGTCCGTATTTGTGAAACAAATTTAACCAATCGTAGTGGAAAAATGATTGAAATCACCAGGAAACAGTTTTAATCAAATGTCTGAACAAAATTGATTGAAATCCTAGCCGTTCTCAGAATGTTTCGACTGTTTGGAACATCCATAAAATGCGATTATATTATTTGCAAACGCGGTTTTGATATTGCAAAGGTGTCAGAATAAAACAAAAATGTAAAATTAGTTCGAAAATGTAATGCAATCATTTTATGTTTTCTCGTAATTGAAGGTTTTCGAGACAACAAGCAACAACATCATAAATTCTCCTGTTTTTAGGCATTTTTGGTTTTTTTTTCCTTTTCACTCTTTTCTCGTGGAGAATGGGGGTTTTACCCAACTATCAATGTTTCTGGAAATGAAATTTGCTACAAACCCACTCATACAATCCTGCGTTTTGGAGAAGTTTGAAAATCTACAGTACTCTGTGGTCACTTACCCAAAATGACCCGGATCTGAAAGTTTCAGAAGATCATAAACATATGGGTCATAATAAACATAAGGAAAGGCATTCGCAACTTTTCAGCAATTTTCTTCTATGTCCTCCGGCTGCTCGATTCTGACAGAAACGGCGTCCTAAGATCAATAATTTCACGAATTAGTTTAAAATTCAAGAAAAAGTTCATTAAGTTTCACAAGATTTGGCTAATGAATTGGGAAAATAAGGAAAAAAGGAATCATTGCAAAAAAAAATTGATAGATGTGGGCTCATAATTGCTTTCACATCCCTGCCGCAATTAACCTAGAAAGCGGAATGCACAACTGCGCCTAACGGCGCTTATCATATCGATGATTACGGCTTTTTTTTGCACCTCCACTTAACCAATTGAGCCTCATTATTCTTCAAACAGTCTTGAACATCGGTTCCTTCCGGTCATTTGCCACTAAAAATTATTTTTTTTTCAAATCTAACTTATGTATATTTAGTTTAATTTCAGATGGCTGTTCAGTTTTCCGCCGAGAACTGCGATATTGTGGAGCAGAAGATAGCGACCGAAGAAGATGCTTCAACCAGGTAATTGAACACTGTTTTTAATGCATTGTAAACTTTTTATTTTATTCATTTTAAGTGTCTAGTAAAACCATTCACCAGCCGATGTCATAAATCTCCAGACCTTGAAAAAAATTTCATAATTACCACCATTCATTCTGTTTTTGATTTCATTTTTGTTAAGAGATTACATTTCTGAATTTCGTACTTTTGCAACATTTAGTTTAGTAGTTCAATCAGGTTTTTCACACCAACATTCAAAACGATGACTGCTGCAATTTTCACTATTTTCGTTTTCTTTGTTTTAATGCTCAATTTCAATTTAATGGCGTTAGATTAATATTTGTAACAGAGTTTCTATAACTAGAGTAACTTTCAAAAATGTACTGTATGGTAACCGTAAATTTTAAAAAAAAACAGATTGGAAAGTACATCGGAATAGTCTTTATTTTTGGTTCCTAAACAACCCAAGAACTCTAGAATTCCTGTGTGTGCTGTTTTTCTCTTGAAATTTGAAGAAGTTAGCTATGTAATTACTTTAATTCGAATTTGTTGAGTATTTGAAAAATTACACTGTTTGCATCTATTTGTTTAAAAGTTTAAAGATTGCCATTTAAATGACTCACAAAGTTGTGCAAACTTTGGCCTGTTTATTTGCGGAAATTATTGCTTTATAGGAAAAACATTTATCGGTATGCGCTTAATAATATATATATTTAGATCTGAAACCGTGGAACAACCTACAGGAACAACTACTGCAGGCGAGGGACTCGACGAGCCCGAAATTCCTTGTGAGGTCAGTTTAAATACACAAAACCATTTACAACATTGAATTTGACAAAATAAACTGAATACACAATTGCACCGAACTGCGCTTATTATGATAGCGATAATTACGGCTTTTTGCAAGTTAGAAAACTCCCTTGCAGAAACATTGTTCTTTAAAAAAATCTATTCAATCCAGTCATTTGTCATTAGAATTTACTTCTTCTTTTTTTTTTTTTTTGAAAAAGTTTAATTTCAGATGGTAACACCAAAACTATGGAAAAGATACCAACTGATACTTCTTCCACCAGGTATGTAATTGAACATGGTACTTTTTTTAAATTTCTAACTTTTTATTTTATTGATTTCAAGTGTCTAGTGTTTTGTTGTTAAGAGATTACAATTGTAATTTTCGACTTTTGCAAGCTTTAGTTTAGTAGTTCAATGAGTTTTCACACCAACATTCAAAAAGATGACTACTTCTTTTTTGATATTTCCGTTTTTTAAGGCTCAATTCGAAGTATTGACGTCAGATTATGTTTCATTTTAAATTTTCAATAACTTTGAAAAATATATTGCAAAAACTTTTTTTTTGATCATTAAACAACCCCAGAACTCTAGAAACACTGCCAGTTTTTTCTCATGAAATGAGGAAGTATACTATGTAATTTGTTTTATTCTAGTTTCAGGAGTAGTTGAAAAATTTATATTCTTTGTATATATTTGTCGCAGTTTTTAATGGACGACCTTCACATCACAGACTTTGCACACTGCTTTATGACAAAACATTTTTCGAACTGCGTTTCAAATGAGAAATTTCAGAAACGACATCGTTGAACAAGGAATTGAAACAATCAAGCGACGAGGTGGTCGAAAAGCCCGAAACTTTTGATTTCGAGGTCAGTTAAAATTCACAACACCATTTAAAAATAGGATTTGACCTAAAAATCAGCATCAAAATCGATTCATTCCAGACGTTGCCATTAAAGTTCCAATTTTAAAGTCTAACTTAATTTACTTACAGAAGGCGGTTGATGTCGAGTTTCCTGCCGAAAACACCGATACTATGGAGAACACGACAACCATTGCTTCAGCAACCAGGTGTGTAATTGATCATGTTTTTTTTTCTATCCTAACCTTTTTTTTCATTTCAAGTGTCTGGGAAAATGTTTTACTAGCCAATGTCATAAATATCCAGATTCTGAAAAAAGGCTTTTACCGCCATTGCGATTCTGTTTTCGATTCTATTTGTTTTTGTTGTTGTTAAGAGATTCTTTTTCTGAATTTTTGAACTTTTGCAACCTCTAGTTTTTTTCAATTAGGTTTTAAACACCAACATTCAAAAAGATTGTTATTTTCGTTTTCTTTCTTTTAAGGCTCAATTCGAATTATTGGCGTCAGATTATGTTTCATCCTGGATTTTCTATAACTTTGACAAACAAATTGCAAGAACTATATTTTTTGATCACTAAACAACTCAAGAATTCGAAAAAGACTGCGTTTTTCTCTTTCTTAAAATTTGAAGAAGTAGGCCGTGTAGTTACTTTTATTCTAATTTAACGAGTAATTGAAAACTTTACATTCGTTGTATATATTTGTCGCAATTTTAAATGGCTGTCATTCACATTTGCAAACTTTCGCATGTGTTTGTATTGAAAAGACTGCTTTATGACAAAAACTTTTTCAATTGCGTTTAAAATGAAAAGTTTCAGAATCGAAAACGTTGCACAAGGAACTGAAACAACGGCTTCAAGCGACGGAGTGCTCGGTCAGGTCGAAACTCTTCCCGTCGAGGTCAGTTGAAATTACAAAGTCATTTCCAAAATGATTTGATCTAAAAACAGAATCCAGAGTTGCCCCGAACTGCGCTTAACGTGAAATCGATATTTACGAAGTTTTTGCACATAAAGGATTAGAAAATTCACTTGAAAAGTCAATATTTTTGAACAGTCATCAAAATCGATTCAGTCCAGACGTTTCCATCAAAGTTTTATTTTAACGTCTAACTTAATTTAATTTCAGATAGCGGTTGATGTTGAAATTTCTGCTGAGAACCTCAATACTATGGAGAACACGACAAACATTGATTCGGCAACAAGGTTTGTAATTAACTGGCCTTTTTTTATTTTTTTCTTTATATTTTATCGATTTCAAGTGTCTATTAAAATTATTTTCCAGCCCATGTCATAAATATCCAGAAACGTTTTCGAACTGCTTTAAATTGAAAAATTTCAGAGACGAAAGTGTCGAACAAGGAACTGAAACAACAACTTCCAGCAATGAGGTCGATCAGGCCGTAACAATTCATTACGAGGTCAGTTGAAATTCGCAAAATCATCTGCAAAACCACATTTGTCCGAAAAACAAGATTATTAATGTTTTTAGCTTGTAAAAGGATGAAAAATTTAATTACAGAATAATTATTCATGAACAGTCTACAAAATCTATTTATTCCAGTCATTTGCCGTTAAAATTTACTTTTTTTTAAAATCAAACTTTGTATAATTTCAGATGGCGGTTGATGCCGATTTTTCTGCCGAGAACTTCGATACTATGACAAAGATGATAGCTAATGAATATTTGAACAGGTATTTAATTTACTTTTTTTTAAAATCATGTTTGTATTTTTCTTTTTTTCTGAATTCAAGTGCCTAGTAGAATAATTAACAAGCGCATGTCATAAATCTCGAGGTTGTGAACAGCCAGGCAATTCCTGTTTGCAAACTAAGTAGTTCTTCTTGTTTTAGGGTAGAAATGGACAAATGTTGATCCAAATTACTGGCGCGAAGTACAGAAATTTCTTTGATGAAACTGTCATTTTTGAAGGGGATGAACAATTGGAGAGCGATGGCATTACGGCCGCACAGCGAGACAAAGGGTAGATATGAGATATTGTTTATTCTCGTGTGTTCGTTCTGTAGAGGAAGTAAGAGAGGTCTAGAATAAGAAGTCTAGCAACAACCAACTTTGGAAAAGAGGAGGGGACTAGACATAAAGTATAAAATTGTGATTTTGATAGTACTAGTCACTGACTATATTTCTTCGATTCTTAGAATAGCGAGTAAATTGGTTGTATTGTTCACTTCACGAACAATTGACATCTGTTCTAATAGGACAACCTGTTTATCTATTCACTCTGTTCTGATTATGGGGGGGCATGTGTTCGTAGAGCTTGAAGAGCTAACGGGGTTTTTTAAAACCACTTCGGATAGCGGTGGGATCTGAACACATCGTTGAGATTCAAAACAAACATGACTCATCTGCGTTAATGGACGGGAAGTTGCCAGCCGGCGAAGTTTCTCACGGGATAGGAATCCAGCTTTACGTTGAGCAGGCGTCTGAAACTTTCGCACATAGAAGGTGCCCAGGGCAGGGACGACTCCAATATTCCCTGCCAAATCCGAGAGTAGGACAGGAAGTAGCCCAAACACACCTGGGGAATTTTTAAACTTTTGAGGCTTGTGCGTGTTTGCGACTAACTTTGAAATGGCTGAATTTGTTTTGAGAAAGAGCTGTTTTTTTCCCCAAGAGTTAAGGATTTTTGGATCCCGCTTTCACTGTCAAAAATTGTGCTCGGATCGCGGTCCGATGGTTATAGGAAAGGAGAGTTTTTGTGGACCTCCGCGTGTGATCGAATCCTATGACGAAAAGAAGTAATCTTTATGAACTCTGGTTCGACCGTCAAGGATCTTTTTCACCATAGAACCATAGAAAAGGATCTGAGCTTTTTTCCAAATTCCGTAGATAGTGAGACTGTTTAGGCAGACAGTTTCTCAGACTGCTGCAATCGCGAATAATTGAAGGCTTACCTTCAATGAGTTCGGTGAAAAAGGCGCGGAGAAAGTCTATTTGGGTAAAGAGCTTTAAAGTTCAGGATGGGGTTGTCAAAAATCTCGATCGAACCTCCGACATTACAGCCGTTTTTCCTGAAGACTAGGGGTGCGAAAGGTTTCGACTGTGTTTTCAGTAGAAAAGCCTGCTTTATGACAAAAACGTTTTCGAACTGTTTTGAAAACTTAAAACTTTCAGAATTGGTGACATCGAATGTGGAACAAGCAATGAGGAGATCCAGATTCTTCAAATCAAGGTTTGTTGAAATTCAGAACATTTTTCAAAAAATCAAAGTTTCTTTCAGAAAAAAGTTTGCATTCTGGCGTTACTGGAATTGGTCTTTCTGGGTGTTTTGTTTTTCACCAAATGGGATGCAGGTGTACATTTAATAACCTCCAGTCTTCTGGGCAACTTCAAATGGTACAATACAGTATTGGTAAGTTTCAATTAGATTTTTCTTGAAAGATCCCTGAAAGATACAATATTCAAGAACAATGGATATTTTTTTAGGTGATTTATGGCTGCTGCAAACTGTTTGCCCTACTCTGTCTTCTTCCTGCCGTTTTTATACGGAAAGTCTATTTTCTTTCGCTACCGTACATCGTCGTTCAGGTTAGCCTTACTAGTTTCTACAGTGACCTCCAATTTTTAGACTCTGACAACTCATTTTGTCTTTATCTTGAGCTGTTGTTTCGCCAGAATCATGTTTGTATTAATGTTGACCTTAACCCATACTATTGGTGAGTTGTATCTTTATTTTTACATATCAACAAGTTTCATTCAATATTTTAGGCGGCATCCTGGTCTGGGCAGTTTGTTTGTTTTGTTTTGCTGCCGTTACCCTGTATAATGCGTTTTGTCTCTATGCAGCTGTGAATCTGTTCAGATTTAATCGTCCCAATAGGCCTCACATCTCTGAGGAGTCGGATTCCCCCGTCTGATGACTTTTCCGGAATCCTGTCCAATTGATTTCTGATAGACAAATAAATTATCATTATCTTAGTCCAACGATTATTTCTAAAAGTATGGCTCCCTTGTACTTTGGCTTTATACGCAAATGCGCACATGTATTTGCGCCTAAACGACAATTCAAAATAGCTTAAAACTTGCAACTTGAATTAGCTGTTCGGATGGATGCAGAACAGAATTGATGGGGGGGGGGGGGGTTCACTGAGGTACTGGTATTGGGGGGGGGGGGCTGACTGAAATAGTTTCGTTGGGGTCTATACAGGGTGAGGAGGGAACTTAGGTGAATTTTCCCTAATCAAAAATTTTCGATTTATTCACTACCTAACCAATTCATGCTTGCTTTCCCATCTCGACTTGATGATTTTGTAAACCAACTTGGCGACTTATTTCAAGACTATGGAATTCAACCCCATTTTGCGCAAAAATTGTCCGTGAAAGACCGAGCGTAGGCACTGAGCCCGAGTTGACCCATATTGCGCAATTATGTATCGACTGACCTCAACCGATAAGAGCTATCGCCATCGCAAGGCGGACCACTTGGTCCAACCACAAAACTCCCTTTGGTTCCCCCTTTACCTTTCACTTTCTCTTATGGTTCGTTTAAGTTTGATCTGCAAAAAAACAGGAAAGATATATTTCGCATAAAAGTCTTGTTTTACTTCCCCTATTTCACTTATGGGTAGTTTCAAATTATCCGTTTTGCAATTTATTTTGGAAGAAAACGTCAGTTTTAAAAGCCGGTGTCTGGATATATCAGTGTCCATGGATGGCATTCCTACAGTTTCGAAAAATGACAACAGTCTGTTGACGCTGCGTTTGACCATAAACTCTGTGCCCTCCTGTGTATAAAACCAACCCTCCTAATTTCGTGAAAAATGTTTTTAAAAAACGTTGAAATATAAGGAATATATTTACAATTTAATGTTTTTCGTTGTATACATTAACGATACATATCTCATACTCCACGGCACACTTAGAAGTCACTTACTGATCAAGTCCTTGTGTACAGCGATCCACCCCTCGCCAAGCAACCGCGCCCATTGCGACCCCCACTGGGTCGCCTATAATACCAAACGCTGACATCACTGAGATGGCCTCATCATTTTTATATGACATTTTACTTGTTTGCAAACTTGTTTCAACGGTTATTGTTTTTCAGATGAAGTTTGGGGCCACTAGCGTCAAGATCGGCATGGAAAAAGAAATGAAAAAAGAATCTGAAGCAATCCTTATGGAGAATAAAGAGAAAGTCAAGTATGTTGTTGAATCAAAAAACCCATTTTGTTTTCTTAACAAAACGGTTTTATCCCCGATAAATTGAATTTTAAAAATGAATTTTGGTAAACTATATTAAATACCTGGTTAATTTTAGTCAATCTAACTTGAAAATCATGCGTTTGCTTCGTCTTGGTTAGTTTTTTCGGGAATTCGTAAGTGTTGGAATAGTCTTGCGTCTGATTTCTCGGTTTTTGAACAAACTTGGTTAAAAGCGTTTTTTTTCGGTTAATAAATACTTGTTTAAAGGAGTGTGATCAATTTTTGGTCTCGGATTACGATAAGTCACCCTAGGTTACGGTAGCTTTGTTGAACATTGTGCAAATAAGCCATTACCGACAAACTTGCCTCAGTTTGAAGACATTTCTTGGTGATTACTAGGTTGAGAAAACCATGTTGAAGAAAGTTAGGAATTTGTTTTATGTTAAAAAAACATAATTTTTCGAAGTTTTATTTAAGTGCTCACCGTAAGGAAGAAACACGCGAGCAATGACATTGTGATGACTTAATTTTGCACAAATGTTTCTACAATTGAAGTTTCTTAACAATGAAAATTCCGAAACCCATTTAGATGTGAACTTTTAATCTAAATTTGCGATGTGTTGGCAGCGTCTTTGCGTTGTTTGAGCTTAATGGTTTTCCAATTTTTCATACCTTAAAGGCTGATTTTGGAGCTTTGCTAATACCTTGCTAAGACGTTTCTTTTTGATGGTGAACATAAAAAACCATTCGTAAAAATATGAATTTTGGTATTGAAAAATTTTAAACTCTCTTCAAAAATGTTAATTTTCATGGCGGTAATAACAAAATTTGGGACCAAAAATCAAACAAATATGCTACCAATAATCAATAATTGATAATCAAATCCAAGAATGCGTGTCCACTTTTATGCAAACCGCTTGGATTTCGTTTTCAAAACAAAGAATTCAGTGAGATAGAGCTTAATGATAAGTAAAAAAATTAAACTTTTCCTAATTGCAGAGCTGACAGTGACGAACTCAAGTCTATCAAGGTTGGTTCATTTCGACATATTGTTTCTAAAATTGGGTGTTTACAGAATTGGGGAATTCTTCTGTTTTCCTTTGAAATGGCATTTCTCTTCTTCGAGTTGTTCTTGAAATTTGATTTAAGTGCGTATATAGTAGTAATTCACTATCTGAAAAACTGTGGTTATTATTCAGCCTTTGTGGTAATTTTTGTTTCACTAAGGCTTTTTGAAACAAAATGTTTTAGATCGTGTTTTGTTTCGCAAAGTTTCTCTTCGTGCTTCTACTTGGTCTGGCTGTTTTTAAACAAACGCATGCCGTTTTCGCGTCACCTTATATGTTGTGGCAGGTTAGCTTTTTTTCTGTTTGTTTTACTAAACAGAGATTTTAGACAGGGGTCTTCCTGATTTATATTTTCTCGGGTCTACATGCTCTTTTGTTGTCGATTGTTGGAATGGCAAACAGCTGTACCTTAAGCTTGGAATGTGACACTACCGTTCTGGGGCAAAACATTTGGAAATTTTTCGTTGTTTTTGCACTTTTCATTTACATGACCGTGTTCAAAGCGTTCTGTCTCTCGATTGCTGTGAAGGTTACAAAGACCTGGTCCCCTTTGTACAAAGTCGAACAAGAGGTTGAAGACAAAGTTGGGAACAATGAGTAACATTTCCTCGTTTACGTTTTGCCGCTCATTCATTGTTTCTACCTCTACGCAACTTTATTTTCCTAAAACCACCAACTTCGGTAATTGTTCTCTAAACTACACAATTTTCCCTCTCTCAGTTTGTTGGTTCTTATGTCTCTGATGTCATTTCGATATTTATGCATTCGCCATTGTAACGTGAATAAAACAAAAATCAAAGGCCGGACAAAATGTTTTTATTGGGATACGTTTTATTGAACTTTTGGTGTTTTAATATGTTTTAAAAGTTTTGTAGTTGTTTCACTATTCGCAATGTTTAGTTGTCACAAACGTGCCTTACGACAACATTTTCAACTCTCAGCACGATACGACATGATCCTGCGCTTTCAATTGCGCCCAGCGCGAAGCGCTGCGCGGTGGTTTGGCTCCTCCACTGTCTTGTGCGGCGGCGTCAAAAATTCAAAACTGCACAACTTCGTTCAAACTCAATATTTTACAACTCAGTTAACATCACCGTTTTCAGCATCAAAAACAGACCCAGACACTCATTCAAGATCTGAAGATTTCAATTTCGGGTCATATTTTCCAAAATGGGTGGGCGGTCAAAAAAGTGGCGATGTCTCCCGTATGTCCGATATCGTCCCGCAACTGACGAACGAATGTAGCTATAAAGCTGAAATTTCGCATGCTCGTTGGAACCCGTTGCAAATCGGTGGACGTAGACTTTCAGCTCATTTCGTTAAATGGTTTCCTACAGTGGCCAAAAAACACGTTTAAAGCCCATTTTTGGGGCTCAAACTTTTTTCGAACTGAAAACTTTAATATTAGACCAAACCAATATCTCTACTGTAATCAGCACATCTTGTTAATCCTGAAAACGTACTTAAATACAAAAATTACTTAACCAGTAGACGAAATGACGTCATTTTCGCGTTTAATGATAACTGTTCGCTCATATTCAAAAGAGCGCGGGCACCGGCAAATAATGGCGCCGCGTGGTTTAGCGGTGTAGGGTTGTACCCGAAAGGTTCCTGGTTCGAAATCCTTTTGTCACACTAGAAATTAAAAAAAAAATAACGGCACTGGAATGAGCAGTAGTATTTTTCCAATTTAGGGGGAAATATTTTTGGTCTTGTGAAATGCTAGGTGCGTGGTAGAAAAACCTTCAAAACTTAATTTTTTCTAACACGAATGCTTTTAAATTTGAAAAGATGGTAAAATAAGAAACGTTAAAAACATTCTTTAATAACTCTTATTAATTCGAGTTTTTCGCTTTGCCTCACTTTCACTCTCTCTCTTTTCTCTGAAAACCTTTGATTGTTCTGAATTCCCATAATTTCTTTGCGTCTAGAGTGGGGTCCAACAGTCCCCGTGATCGTACAAAAAAATTGAAAAGACCGAAAAGGCGGCCTTCGGTCGTTTAGTCACAAGGCGGCCGTTCGAAAACGCCGCCTACGGCTGCTGATAAACAGCCTTCGGCTGTTTTTGAAAAAACGACCATAGGCGCTTAGTTAGTCACAAGGCCTTCCGCCGTTCGAGCTGAGAAGCAAAAAAAAAAGAAAAAAGCCGGAAACACCGCTGAGAAACAAAAAAGTGCTGCCCAGTACACCGAAGAGACGCCCCCTCATCGCCAAGGCCGCCACCCTGTGTCAACTACGTGCGCTTCTGATCGAGATCAAGGAGCTCAAGGAGTCGCTGCCTTCTGTGATAGCCGAACAACTACGTCGCCAGGAGAATTCGCGAAAGGTGGTGCTAACCGGATTCCGGGAGGGCACCACCATTGATCAGGTGCGTCAGCTCTTTTCATTGGTTGGGGTCTCTCCCGATGCCGTTAGCCCCCTGTTCCCCCTAGGAAAACCTGATGATAAGGGTCGTCATCGTCACCATTTTGTCGAAATCTCACCGAAATCACCCTACCCCCACCTTAAAACCCTATCTGATACTATGAGGACGATTCCTGCCTATTCATCTTGCAGTGTTCGCCGCTTCGAGACCCCGGAAGAACGCCGAGAAGGTTATCTCCGCCGTCAACACCGTCGCCAGCTCCAGGAGACGCCGCCCGAGCGCACGACCCCGCCGATCGATCGATCAGACGCCGACCTCACGCTGTCCGCGGCTGACCTCACGACACCAGCGGCTGACCTCACGCTCCCTGTCCAGAAGGACGCCGAACTCCAGGATCCCGAACATTCCGCGGTCGAACAAGCTAGGTGTGATATCCCTGTAGTTGCCGAGTCATCGGATTGCCCTGAGGAACCTCCATACGTAGAACCCCCTTATGTAGACCCCAAAAACCCCCTCGCTGAGCACATTTGTTATCTCTTTAGTACCATCGATGGTAAACCTGAGGCCATTAGCATGTATAAAGCCCTCTCTGAGACCCATCAGCGGTTTGTACATAGGTTCGCTATGAATAAGTATTGTATGAATCTGCCAAAGCCTTATGAGGGACCCCCGCTGCCCCGTCAACCCCCTCCACAGCCCTCCTTCTCCTTTAAATCCCTTTCTAGGTTTTTCTCATAGTTCCATTGTCCATAAGATTTCAGCACGTTGCTAGCCAGCGTAATAAATATTATTATTTTTATTATTATTATTATTATTATTAAAAGGAAGAGAAAAAGCCGAAAAAGCCGAGAAACACTGAGAAAAACCGCTGAGAAACAAAAAAAAAGAGAAAAAAAGTCCAATAAGCCGAGAAACACTGAGAAACGCCGCTGAGAAACACCCTTCGGCTGTTCGAAAAAGCCGAGAAACACTGAGAAAAATCTCTGAGAAACAAAAAAAAAACAAAAAAAGCAAAAAAGCCGAGAAACACTGAGAAACACCGCTGAGAAACAAAAAAAAGAAGAGAAAAGCCGAAAAACCCGAGAAACACTGAGAATAACCGCTGAAAAGAAAAAAAAAGAAAAAAAGCCCAAAAAGCCGAAATGCGCACCCACATCCATTACTTAAGACGCCGTGTCTGTAATTCTCGATATATTTTCCCCTTAACAGGACATAGAAAAAAAAATTGTTATTAAAATCGCTCAAATTTTGTTACTGAAGTGCCCTATGGGTCTTATATATGAATTGCAACTCAAATTGGGATTATCGATTTTTTGCTCCGAGATGACGTCATAGGTTATTATCTATCGTATCTTGGTTAGATCGCATCCAATCGTTTTTCTGGAAAAAGAGAAAATGTTGCAAATTTTATAAGAAATTCAAATATGTAAACCACATAATGCGATTTAGTTTCATAAAATTGAAAAATGTTGAAAAAACGAAATGAAAACTTGGTTTTTCTAACAAGGCGTTTTTATACTTCACGAGCGGGTTACCTATTTACGATTTTTGAATTCTACACGTAATTTGCCACAACACGGCTGCTACTAGATTGAAAAAACGTCGCCACATGATACCGCCAAGCCCCGTTGAAAACACATGAGGTCGCCGCGCGGCCGCGCTATGGCACCCACGCGCTGGGTCATAGGCATTCACTGGTCCCAAATGTCCTTTATTTTTCAATCTTTGGTATCAGAAATATCAGTCACGATCAAATAACAAAAAGTATCAAAAAAATTCATCATGAAGTGTACCTCGGAACCATTTCCACGACTTATCTCTTTCAAAATGGTCCACAACGATATTTTGAGTCATGTCAAACCAATGTCCCAAATTCTGGGATACTTCGTAATGGTAGATGTCGTCTACATTGTCAGTGGACGCATCTTTCAAATGCTGTTCTTCATAGACCTCCTCCTCAGTCTCCTCTTCTATTGTGCAACAGCTGGAGGGACTAACTGGTACGAGCGCGACTTTGTTTGTCTACAAAGCAATTGAAACTTCGGAGGAGACGTCAGCGGATGACTAGGAAGCAACCATGGCAACGGGCCGGCCCGGGCCGGCCCGCTAACAAAATTTTCACGGCCCGACCCGGCCCGGACCCGACCAAAAATTTATGCCTTATTTCAATGTAAAAATGCCGTTTTTCGGTGCCGTTTTTCGGAAACACACTATAATGGCGGATGCTCGGAAGTCAACACGATACGATTCAGTTATGCTCAAAGGCTGAATGAAAGACAAATCGCGCCCTTCTTCAGTAGGACAGCAGCTGATCGCGAACGAACTCGTGCCAACAGGAAAACCCAAGGAGATGAGGAGACTGAGGAGGAGGTCTATGAAGAACAGCATTTGAAAGATGCGTCCACTGACAATGTAGACGACATCTACCATTACGAAAAAACCCAGAATTTGGGACATTGGTTTGAAATGACTCAAAATATCGTTGTGGACCATTTTGAAAGAGATAAGTCGTGGAAATGGTTCCGAGGTACACTTCATGATGAATTTTTTTGATACTTTTTGTTATTTGATCGTGACTGATATTTCGGATACCAAAGATTGATAAAAAAAGGGCATTTGGGACCAGTGAATGCCTATGACCCAGCGCGTGGGTGCCATAGCGCGGCCGCGCGGCGACCTCATGTGTTTTCAACGGGGCTGGGCGGTATCATGTGGCGACGTTTTTTCAATATAGTAGCAGCCGTTTTGTGGCAAATTACGTGTAGAATTCAAAAATCGTAAATAGGTAACCCGCTCGTAAAGTATAAAAACGCCTTGTTAGAAAAACCAAGTTTTTATTTAGTTTTTTCAACATTTTTCAATTTAATGAAACTAAATCGCATTATGTGGTTTACATATTTGAATTCCTTATGAAAATTTGCAACATTTTCTCTTTTTTCTGAAAAACGATTGGATGCGATCTAACCAAGATACGATAGATAATTACCTATGACGTCATCTCGGAGCAAAAAATCGATAATCCCAATTTGAGTTGCAATTCATATATAAGACCCATAGGGCACTTCAGTAACAAAGTTTGAGCAAAAAAGAAGCAAAAAATTTTCTATGTTCTATATAGGGTCGAGAATTACAGACACATTGTCTTAACACTTTCCCCAAAGATACGCACCCACACACATTTCTTAACGTTTTTCCCACACATGCGCACTCACACCCATTTCTTAACACACCCCCAAAAACCAAATCATGTTTAGTATCAAACGAAAGTCCAAAATGTGCCCATCCCACACGATCCAGGAGTGATGAGAACTCCTGGTCTCATTTATACAAATGAGCTGCACCTTGAAAATACGTTTTTTTTTTTAAAACATAACTGTTGAAGCGAGGCAAAATTAACCGATAATGTGCTATTTCCAATCACAGTTTTGATTGAAACGGGCAAAATATATCTCCGTTCGCCAGGAACTAAAAATAGTTTTTTTTAACTAATGTAACAATTATGGGTTGTGAACATAATCTTGAGTCCTACCATCACAATTAAACAAAAATTCCGACTTTCGATGTTGGGAATATATTTTACAAACTTGCGGTTTTACTATCAACTCATTGAGTTGTCCATCTAGCTATCTCTAACCAGAGTCTTCTATCACAGTTTCAGTTTCACATAACATATAACAAGGTTTTTTAACTTCGTTGCTTAGACCATTGTCTATTTCTTCATTACACAATAGTTTGACAATGTTACTTACACCTATAAGAATTAAATGAACTATATGAAAATGTTCAAAAAAGAAAATGTTTTTATTGTATCAAAACGTTGCAGAGAGAGAGAGAGAGAGAGTGCTTCGTGCATTTAGAGAGTTCAAAAAAAAACTCCAATCTCGGGGGCGCTTCGGATTTTCCGGGGAGTATTCACAGAACGCCATGCCATTAAAAATCAAACTTTTTTTTTGTATATGATGTGATGTATAAGTATTATCAAACTGACACTTTTTCGCAACTAAGGGTCATATTTTGGATTCAAAAACAGTTATGTACAAGTCAACAAAATACATATCGTACCTACGTTGAAATTTTGAGTGTGTTTTCCTACTATTGCTATCAACATACAGCCGCTTGTATATATTTATTTTAAAAAAAAAACAAAAACAAAAAGCTACTTTATCTAAACAAGCCAAACGTATGACGCTTTTAGGGAAGCTTTCTGATATCTAGTGTTTTATTTCAAAAAAAGCTACATTTATCTATACAAGCCAAACATATAACGCTTTGTGGGATGCTTTTTTGCCCCTCTGTTTTCATTATCACAACGACTTCAACAGTCATATGCAGCGGTCGCAATGTTTTAAAAATAATATCATTTTGCATATTTTATTTTTTTAAATTTCGTTAAAATTTATAATCACATAAAACAATGTTTTTTTTCTGTTTCCCTTTATTGTTAGTAGTTAGCTGTTTCTTCCCTAAATGTGCAAACATCTTATGTTGAGAAATTTTGCATAAAACTTTTTTTAAGATGAAATATCAGACGACCACCTCGAACAGGGACAGCGAGGACACCAATTCTGACATAGTCAGGTAATTAATGAATTTAACAGTATTTTATTTAAACTTGGATTTGTATTAAATTAACTGATAGCTAACTTTTTGACCTCACCTTTCTCTTAGAATGTAAGAAATGAATTGCTAAGTTTTATCGTGTTATCTGAACAACACACGTTAAAAAGACTTTTTGTTTTGATTTTCAAAAATGGCTAAAATTTTCTTTTTTTGTAGACCGACCAGGACAAAATTTGGGCGTGTGCCGAAAAATTTTGAAAACGGGCTGGCCCGAGCTAGACAGAGAAAATTGTATTTTTCATTTATAGTAAAATTCCCATTGAAAGTCGAGCGATAAATATTTGTTTTCTTTCTCGACTTTTGAGTTTTGAGTCGAGACAGAAAAAAAATTAAACAAAAAAAAATTTCAAAGCGGGCAGGTTTGGTGTAGGCAAAAAGTGGTTTTGGGTTGCAATTTCGGGTGGTATTTCTGAATACAATTCCCTTTTTTTCAGTATTGACAAAAAGAAACCGTTCATGACTCCAACAATCAAGGTAAGTTGATCCCAACAAAGTTTTTCATTCTCGATATTTCAGCGTTTGGGGATCGTTGTTTTTTTGTTGGAATTGACATTTCCTTTACTTGTGCGTTGTGGAACGGGTGATTTTGAAAATCCAACACTTGCAATAATCTTTAATGAATTCATGAAAATTCCCCAATGGTACAAAACTTTCTTGGTATTGTTTTTTCGCAAATGTTTTATAACTTTTAAATGTTTAGGTACCGTATTTCTGTTACAAATTGGTGGTTATAACTTGTTTCTTGGCAGCTATTTTAAAAGAAAAGCTTTTCAAGTGGGCGATTCCTTACATTGCACTCCAGGTAAGCTTTAAAACTATCTGTTAATCTAGAAAACGGTTTTTAGTCAATTATCACAACTTTTTACTTTTTCTGCTCTATCTATGCCATTAAAGAAGTCATTGGGGTCATTATATCAGATCCTAATCATCGTAAGTTAATGTTTTTTACCAAGCACCATTGCTTAAAACCATTCGCATTTTCAGGAGAACCCGAAGATTTTTTCAAATTCGTTGGTTTGTTGATTAGCTTCAACGTATTCCAATTCTTTTGCCTCTCCGTTGCTTACCATGTGTTCAAAGCTCAACTTCTAACCGTGCTTCACGAATTTTGAACCTTTTACCAATGTTGCATCATGATTCTTATGAAAGCGTCAGTCAACAACTGTACATTGGCCTTCGTTGAATATTCATGCGTTTGTGGCAGAAGAAGGGATCATATTTTGAGCAAACAAAAATCAATCAACTTGCAGAAGCTTTAAATTAACAATTGAGAGCTTTCGTAAACTGTGTTTATCTCATAATTAAGGTTTTTAAGCTGTGACATATCTTTGACAGTTGACTAGCACCCCCTTGCATATTTTATTTATTTTCGACCTCAGGTTTTAGTAATTGCAACAATTCGTAAAAACAACGTAAAAACAAAGCGGGGAATTAGGTCTGGTATGTAATTTTATAGATTGCACGACCTTGAATGGCATTTTTTGTAACCAGTGCATCCTACGCGATGAGGGTGAAACCCGTTGCAAATTTTAACATGGGAAACGTGAAGGCGCGGATACATTTGTCGGCTTTCTTGGAATTGCGTGATTACAAACTTGATGGGCGGTTGGTATAAAAACTGGGCGCGTCAACCGTCGCCTTTTGCCGGGACCAGTCACGTTTTGCAACTACAAAGATGTAATCTTCGCTGATATTTGAGAAAATCGCGTGATCAATACAAGTTTATTTTCTAGTAGAACAACTTTCTAATAGAGGGGACTCGTTTCGAAGGCATTTGCAACTTCAGGAAATTGTTGTTTAAACTGTTGCTTCGCTTCCACGGACATTGACTTGTATTCATCAACGTCATCTTTAACATCTCTGTTGGTGTGTATAGGTTCATAAAACAGAATACTTGTGAAACCCCGTTTCGATCGGGTTACATACTGAAAAACTTGTTTAAGGGGGAATCTAGAAGTGCTCACTTCTTCTGCGAACTTCTTCACGTCGCCATCTAACGAAGCAAGCTTCTTCTCCAAGTTGTTGTACGCAATTTGGGCCCTTTGAAAAAGCGATTCGTCAGTTGCCTTCAATTTTTCCAACAACTGTTCCTTTGTCTTGATTGTTTTTCCTCCTTCGTCATAAAGCTTTTTTAGAAGAAGCTCTTCTGGGACAGTCACAGATTCCCAGAACTTTCCAATGTCTTTGGGAATAAAGGCTGAATTTTTAAGGGTTCGCCGTGTTCGTTTGTAAACTAACATCCCCACCTTGCCCCCAGACGGTCTGCGAAGACGGGGATGGCCAAGATTAAGACCGCGACAAGGATTGGAAGTGTACGGGTGATCATTACTAAAAGAAATGTTATTCTAGGAAACGTAGACTTTGGGGATGGGAGAAAAAAAAATACCACGTTGGCTGGTTGATGATGACATTTCTCGCGGAGTTGGCCTTTTTAAAGGCCGAAAATGTGAGAGGAAAGAGATCAGAGACAATAAATCTGCTTGAAATAGTGTTAAACGCAGAGAAAGTGATCCTGGACTTTTGAACACTATCATAAAAAATACCAATTGTCATCGCACCATGTATGTCTTGAATTTTCAATCGATTGTGCAGGCGGTGTCGTTACAAGTGTAAGCTAGGAATTGGTTTTTTTTTCAGTATTTCGTTGCAAAACGGCAACAAATTTCTTGGTTTTTTAAATTGGTTTTTGTGCCTTCAAATGAGTTACGGTACCAGGTTACTGTAACTCAACTAAAATTGGGCCATACCCAGCTGTGTACAGTAATCTTAGAAAAGCTTTCCAAACCCAAGACCAAAATTCGATGTTGACCGAAAAGTTTAAATAAATTTGTTAGTTAAAATACATTTTTGGGCCCAACGTTTGAGCAAAACTCTATACATCAACCATACGGTTCTGTCGACGTGTTAGTCGACATGTATCGACAAATGTATGCATGCCTTTTGAAGAAAAGAAAAGACCATATCTGGGTTTTAAAAATGAATAATCAACGACAAATCCTGCAATCAAAAAAATCAATCAATCTTCAGAAGCTTGAAATTGGCAAACACTCAGCAAAAACTGGGTTTCGTTTTTGGTAACTATACGCCAAAGGGCCTTGTAGAGTCGACATCAACTTGGTACACGTGAATATTGCGTAAACATGGAATGTTTTCCACTTGTAATCAACAGAAACTCTGATTCAAGCTTATGTAATGTAATATTTATTACATACATATGTTTTATTCGAAGCCCAGTGTGATATTTTCAGGAAGAGTCCCTGAAGTTTCATTAAAAATGTCTTTACAATGCTCTTACTTTCTTTTATACTCTTCTATGTGTCTCGACCGTCTCTCTTTCCCTCTGTACGTCCCTTTCAAATTCTATTGTTATCTCCACATTGATGTTGGAAAATCGGATTGTAATAACCTATTTATTATCCAGTAAAACAACTAGAGGCGACTTGTGCAGCAAACTTCTTTTCCAAGTTATCGTACGCAGTTTCTGTATTTTGAAAAAGTGCTTCGTTGGGACCGGAGTTTCTGTAGGTACCACTTGTGCACTTAAAAACTTCAATTTCAACTGGTTTTCATACCTGGTGCCGGCGCGGCCTTTGCCAGCTCTAGTCACTATGAATGCAGTTTTTTGTAGTAAATGCTGTTCGCCTCATTTTGGAAAAAAACACAGAACTCATTATACGCAGCGCGAACCGCGCGCTGGGTAGATTTGTTTCAAATTGTTTTAGGATGTGTTATAGTTGTGTCAGATTGCATCATGTTTCCTATGAACACGTGTAACAGCAATTGTAAATCCGCCTTCGTTGAATATGCATGAGTTACGGGGAGAAGAAAAAATCATACAGTGGCCAATGGATAAATCAAAAACCTTTAGAATCTTGAAAATGGAGGCAGGCAAAAATTGGGTTTTATACAGTGGTCACCGAATATGTCAAAGGGCCGCCGTTTCTGACCATTTTTTTTCGAAACTGGTCAAGTAGAATTTTTTAAAAGGTAGACAGAGCTTTTTGCCACTACAGTGCGTTTCATAATAATAGGCGCACCCCACAAATTTCGAGTTTTAGGCTCCACACACGTTTTCGTGATTTCTATCGATGATTGTCGGATTAAACGGGTAAACATACCTTAGAATGTTCATTGCACTGCATTTTTACTAAAATACGATAGGATGAGAGAGATGGAATTATTAAACTTGTCAATCGATAAAATTCCATAAGGTTTACCTCCCGAAAACCCAAAATTTAAATATTCAAATGTTTTGATCTTTTTCTACGATTGCGTTGATATCAAAGTCGCGAAAAAGCTAAAAAAAATGCTTTGTTTTTTGAAACACACAAAGACATGATAACACTAATCAAAAGCGAACCTTTTAGCGTAGCTTTGTTTATCCCCTCATGCATTATCATAACGACTTGACCAGTCATTGACAACGGTCGCATATTTTACACAAACCTTTTTTTCTACTCAAATTGTTGTATTTTATTTGTAGCCTTTATATCGTTTCAGTTGCAAAGTCAAACACCTACCCCCAAGATGGCCGTGGAAAATGTGGAAAACAAAAATTCTGAGGCTAAAAAGTAAGAGCATCAGAAGAATTCTTTTAAAGCCGAAATTAGCGCAGAATACACAAAACGAATTACATAATACCCGGTTTGGGAACCTTTAAAGTTTTTTCAGTGTTTTAGTTCCAACTTGTCATTTGAGTTCCATCGTGAGTAACCTATTTTTAGTCACACGTTACTTTTTTTTAAATTCGTTACATCACCATTAACTCTCATTGTAAAATGTTTTCATAAAAACGGGTTTTTTACCATAACCGTAAAGAATAAGCAATCCATAAAATGGAGTTTGAAGTGAAATACCTTGGGACTAAAAACAAAGAGCGAAACACAAGAAAAACTATGAAAACTACAGGGTAAAATCTCGTTAACAATTTGACCAAGTCTTTGTTTGTAAAATATAAACACTGTACATTGTATACTATACTATGTATACTAGTGTCTGTTGTAAAATTTAACAGAAAACATATGGATTATTATGAATATCATATTTATCCCAATTTGCTAAGTAGATTATAAAACGAAAAACGTGAACAAACTCTAAGACATCCAACTTTAAATATATGTATCTAACTGTGTAATTCAATAGAAACTTTAACAATTTGTTCCCTATTGTTAATTGTCTACGTTCTCAGGTAGACTAAACATTCTTCTTGGCGTTAAAATAGGACTACGTATATTTGTTTTTTGACATAAAGACTTTCATTGTTTCAGAACCGAATGCGAGGATGAATTCATGACTCCGAATTTGAAGGTCAGTAAAACTCAAAACTTTTTCTAATCGATTTTTCAGAAGTTGGACAAGTTCGTGGCTATTTCGGAACTCGTGCTGCTCATAATTGTGTTTGCCATCCGTCATGATGCAACACTGTTTTTGATAGTGAATGAAATGATGAAACTTTCTGAGTTGTACAACACAATTATTGTATGTTTCACTTACATTATGTTTAAAATATTACATATAGGTACCTTATGCTTGTTTCAAATTTGCTATTGTAATTGGTCTGGGGGCTGCGGTTCATCAGAAAAAGTTTTACAAGCTTGCCCTTCCTTACATCGCATTCAAGGTAACTTTTTCTTCTTTTTCGCATAAAAATAATTTTAGTTTCTGGTCACTGCGATGTATTCTCTCTTAAGTTTGACTGCCTTTGTGGTTATGAGTGGGCAATGTATTTCTGGCAGTTTTCCGATCGAAGCTTTTTACGGATTCGTTATTTGTTTGATGATCTTTAACTTATTCCAACACATCTGCCTCACCGTAGCTTTCCACGTGATCAAATACCAACTTCTTGAGGATTTTCACAGTTCTGAGAACAAAATTGATTCTCCTGTTTAATTTCCTTTTTTTAATTTGATTTCTGTAAACCTTTGCGCGGGTAGTACCGTTTTTCCTTGGTTTTTATTGACAAAACAAGTGTCTAGTTATAAAGAAGTATCGAAAACTTCGAAACACTTGCATTCATCGGTGTACTTCCTTTTTAACTTTTTGCTCTTCACCCTCACTGTCTCTCACAATCTCTCTATTTGATAGCTTTTGTTTCATCGCAAAGTTTTCAGAAGATTAAGAACATAACCGATTTATTTGTTTCGTCTAGACAATGGTGGTTTCCAACGCGGTTCCCACATTTGGAAACTGTTTTTTGAATTGAGCCTGATCTTGGGCGGGGAGCGCTTTGTAGAGACTGATCGATTTCTTTGCAGCCTTGCGAAGTTCGTCAACAGTTGGGGGAGTTCCAGCCACAACTTGAGCAAGAATGAATTTTGATTGAAGTACATACTGAAAAAAGTTTTTCTGGTGGAACTTTACAAGAGCTCACCTCCTCTGCAAAGCTCTTAGCTTTTCCGCTCAAAGCGTTAACCTTCTTTTCCAATTTGTTTTCCGCCTTGGCTGTCTTGTCAAAAAGGGCGTTGTCAGCTGCCTTCAGCTTAGCGAGGAACTCGTCCTTCGAGATTTCTTTGATCTGAGCAAACAGGTCTTTCAGAACGATCTTCTCGGCGTCAGTCAAAGATGTGAGGTACTCCACGATGTCAGCGGGGGCGAAGGCTGAAATTCAAAGGTAAGTTTTGTCAATTCAGTTCACAAACTAACCACTAAATTTCTTCCTGTCTTGGGCAGGGGCTGCGAAAGCGGTGATGGCCACGAAGGCGACCAAGGCAAGGGTACGGAACATCATTCTGAAAAGAAGTTTTCAAATCGGAAAATGAGGAAGAGTTGGGTTGGAAGGAAGGCCAAAATTGATGGTAGATGATGATTTTCCTAGCTGAGGGGGTCCTTTTAAATGCCGAAAATGAGAGAGAAAAGAGGCTTTAGACAACAAAAGTTGTGAAAATAGTGTTTGAAAAAAGTGAAACGCAGAGAAAGTGGGCTGGGCTTTGAAAATCGGGCGGAATACAAATGCAGCGGTGGCCCCATGTCCGGTGTGAATATTTTGTCGGATTTGAAGCTGATCTTTTTGTACGCGTGTAACTAAATGCTAGGTCTGGGTAATTTTAGAGACCAGGGGTACGACAGCCTAAGGTGCGCACCCTCCTGGGTTGCGGCCTGCGGCCGTTCAATTAGGCGCCATGCTGCCGCAACATACGCCGCCTTCGGCCACTGATTGCTCGGTATGCGGCCGTAAAAAAAAAACGTTAAAAATGTTTAACTCGGCCTACCGCCGACCGCCCCTCCCTCTCTGTGAAAATGAACGCTTGTACCTACGCTGAGAGACAACCAAGGGTGGCTGATCAGCGGGTTCGCCCCGGGCCAGCCCGGGTAATTTTGGAAAATCGTTCTTTCAATGTACCAATTTTCAATCTCAATATTTGTTTCAAAACAAAGTAATAAATGTGAAAAACATACTGTGCCAAAGAGGATTCGAATGGCCAAGTGGCTAAGAGGTCCGACTGGCAACACGAAGTTACCTCAGTTCGATCCCAAGCCTAAAAAACTTTTTTGCCTTACTTTTTGCATACATTAGGTATGATAAAAATGCAATTTCTAAGCATCGATAGAACGTTTTTCTCATCTTTCAGAAATGTTGGCCTAGGGCCGCGGCCCGGTCAACACTGTAACAACACACACCATAACGATATTTATAAGGAGGAAGACTAAACAACTCACAGTTGTCCTTTGTATGAAAATGTCAAGCATCCGAAGCTTGGTTTCGTGGTTACAAATTATAATGCTTTGAGGCAGTCCTCTGCCTACCACCATAGCCAATGTCAATTAGCAATTAGCGAAATGACCTAGTATGTGATTAACGAATAATGATTTTGGATTTTTTCAATACATCATTTCGGTTTTCGCTTTGGCGTTTTGAATTGGCAAATCAAAAGTTTTACAGTGTGTTTTTAAAGGGCAGGTCTCTAACAACTGATAAGTTTTGAACACAGTTGAAATCTAACGAAATGAAGTACCCGCTGCCGATCTAGACACCTTGCCGATTTAGAGAGGATGCCAATAGAGAGGATGCCAATAGAGAGGATGCCAATGCCGCGCGAGGCGCTTTTTAGAGGGTATTAGAGAATATATGTGTATGAAACCTACAGAATCACCATAAAAACAACATGGCAGGAAGGTCCATATTACCTTTATTCCACAAACTTTGTGAAACAAGTACAGTTTTGACCTGAAGTCCTTATTTTTTGCCGTTCAGGGCATTAATGTTTATATTCTCAGGACCACGGCCCCAGAACTGAAAATGTTCAATGTTGGAGCAAGCAATTGTTCATGTCAGAATTTTTCATTGTGGACTTTTAACTTAGTGTCGTTTAATTTTTCTCAATAAAACCCTTTAGTGTTACAAACTACCTTTTGGCTATGCTTTAGCCAGATACAGGAAAAGCACACGAAAAAAACGGGAAAAGCACACTAAGGGTGTGATTTCATGGACATTAGGCTCTCTTACGACTTTTTATTGAAATTATTTTACTATTTTCAAAGGCTTTTTAGGTATCTTTTAGAATCGTGACAGATTACATCATGTTTCTTATGAACACGTGTACCAGCGATTGCAAATCTGCCTTCGTTGAATATGTATGCGTTTTGGGGGGGGGGGGGGGAGAATATCATTTCCCAAGCAAGGAAAAAATCAATAAACGTTTGATTCTCAAAGGTGACAAACCGAGGAATACTGAAACAGAGTTTTATGTGTGGTATGTAACCAGATTAGCCAGGCCGGTCCAGGTCTGCCCGGAGTGAAACGAGAACTTTTGAGGTTCCAGCCCAGGTCGGCTTATAAACATGAATTTTCGGGGTTTTTATTGAAATTGGACATGACTATCAGTTTGAATTTATCAGGCATTCCCTGGCCAGTCCTAGGAAACTCTGGGAAAATCCATACTGGGCCCGAACCCGGACTTCCAGTCGTCCTTGTTGATCTTAATTTTTTACCTGGGTATCCTGTTTTGGAACTGGCACACTTAGAAATTTTATACATCGTTTCTTGCAAATTGTTTTTGTACTCAACTCAAGTTATACTTGTGTCAAGCTCAAATTATACTTTTGGATACTTTTAGGCACAACGCGTGCCTAGTTCTCATATTGTTAATTGTGTGTCCCATTTTACTTTTTAATGGTTTTGGACATTTTTGGGACATTGTCAGATTGCATCATATTTTTATGAACACGTGTATCAGATATTCTAAATCTGCCTTCGTTGAATATCCATGCGTTTTGGACAGAAGAAGAGATCATATCTCGGGCAATCAATAAACCAACAAACTTTGACGGTTTGAAGGTGACAAACTGAGAAATACTAAAACGGGCTTAAAAAGCGCTATAGTCTATGTCTAAAATACATTTGTTTGTTTGGCTGCCTGAATGTTTTCAGGCTAAAGGTCGCAAAAAATTATGTTTAATTGGGGGTGGGGCGCTGAGTTCATCATAAATTGCCGAGTCAGAATACTGCTTTCTTTGTTTGAAATTGCTGGAAAACCTAACTATCTGTTGGCCTTAGTGCCGGGCCGGCCCGTTTATGCTTGACCACCCAGTCAAATTGCCACCCACACGTCCGGGGTTCGATCCCTGTCGATGAAAATTGATTTTGAACAACTTTGTATTGACTATGGATATTTGTTGAAAGCACGAATAACTGGCCAATGGTTTAAAAGCGCTTAAATGTTTTTTTAAAACAGTTTTTAAAGGTTTTTAAAAAAACCCAAACCATTTTTCCAGTTTGCTTTCCGTTCTGAAATTTTGTCTGGCGAGGTTCAGCGCGCCTGTCTCACTCAGTTTACACTCCGCCGTGATGATTGCCTGCAAATAATGCCCCGGGGGCATAGTTCGTTTTCCCTCGAATCGTTTTGCATGCTCTATGAATTATCGTTTTTCAAACATTTTTTATAACTGTAAATTTCAGGACATATATTCCTCTGAACAAGTGAAATTTTCATTCATTTTCATCTTATTTTCTCGGTTTTATTGTGTTACAGCTACTTTCTCCTTCGACTGTTTCTGAGGGAAACCATGCTTGGTAAAGAAAACTTTCAGATAAGAAAAATTGTACATTTTTGCAGTTCGTTTGAAAAAGTAATGGTGTTTCTTCCAATGTGTTTTTCGAAAAATTTTGCTGAACTACATGTTGAGCCCCTATACATTGAAGAATGCAATAAATAAAAATGTATGTCGACGAGTAGGTAAAAGTTTTCAATTCCAAAAATGTTTTTAGAATTTTTAATTCCGCTGCAGTTTCTGGAAAATAATTGTTGCTACATTCCACTCTTCTTCGAGATACGGGTAAATTTATTTAAACGTCGATATTTTTCAATTTTTGTTTTAGGTCTTGAAGGAGTGACTTTATTTGAAAATGCTCTCTTTTGCTGATTTTATGTGATCTCAAAATTCAAAACTTTAATAAAATTCACTTACACTTCGTTTCTGAAAACAACTAGTTTTGGGTACTAACTACCCTGCCAGATTTTTTTTAGTTCTGGTTTTTTTAAGACACGTTTTTACTGAGTAAGGTTGAATTATCAGATTGCATCATCTTTGTTATGTACACGTGTTCTAAAACTGTACAACTGACTTCATTGACTATTCATTAGTATGAAGAGAAGAAGAAAGTCCAGGATGCAAAATATATATTGATTAGGCTTCAGCAAAGAGAACAATCTATCTTGAGGGAAAATGTTAGGTAAAACTATGCGTGACAAGTTGTTGTTGTAAGACAAATTTGCGATTGTCAGAGAACATTAGAATACTCACATTCATCATGGATGGTCAAACATCTGGATTAGACCGCCTCAGTCCGGCCCGAATACTCTGAAATTGAGCAAATGTGGTGCAGTTGAACTTCTTGATGTGGCACAATGTTAGGTTGAAGTGTTTTCCATAAACTCTTTCAATCATTAAATTAATCGAAATTTTGTTTGTCGGTAACTTTATCGCATGATGACGGAAAATGTCACCATAAATTGCAAATAGATATTGAAAATTGGCTCGTGTCCCAAATCGGGCCCGATTGAGCAGTTTTGTTGTTGGGCCGGCTCGGCCCAGTCCGGCTCAACACAGGAAACGAAAAAGGAAACACAGAGAGGATAGAGGAAACGTCTAAGAATGGTGTTTCGAGGAAAATATCCGTTTTAGGACGTTTAAACCTTCCTGTAATGGAATCCTCAACAGACGAACAAAAATACGTGAAAGATGTTGATGAATTGGGCGAATATTTTGCCTTACTGTTTGCTCCAACCCGAATTGGATTCTTTAAAACACCTGTGTTAGGTCAAAAACTTCTTTTTTTAGGGGGTGGACCTAAAGTTTTGCAGTGCAATGAAAACAGGAAATGAAATCAAATATATTCTCATGGGCTAATTAAAATTTTTTCAACAATCGAACTTAGGGTAATTTCACAGGGAGGATCGATTGGTGTGGGTCGCAAAATTCAGAAACTACTAATTTTCAAGAAAACTCACAAAATTAGGGTGGACCTAAAGTTTTGCACCGCACTGTAGTGTGAAATATTTAGCTAGCACGATGTTAGAAAATTTTCATGGTACCTTGTTTAATCAAAACACTATTCAAAGGAAAAATTAGGGATTTATTCACTTTTCGGCTTTTTCTGTTTTTGTCTGTTTTATTTTTCTCTTCCAGCCATATGTTAAATTGTAAATACGTTTTCTATAAATAATATCAGTAAAAAAACAACGAAATCGGGCAAAAAATAACTGGGCTTCTTGGTTTTTTTATTTGCCGTAAGCATAGAGAACGTTTAAGAATCGAAAAGGAAACGGTATGTAATCGGTAATTAGTTCCAAAGACGAAATAAAGTACAAACGTTACAAGTACATAAATAACTAGATAACAGTGTTTGTAGCAACGAAAAACGTTCGTTTAGGTTTAAGACAAGAAATTAAACCCTATGGTCCAGAATATCGCTTTCTATTGCTTTCAGCCTCCTGTGACCCAAACACAGACAAAGTTTGAAAATGCGATCCAGGTTTCGTGTATCTGCGAAAAACGTGGTGTGAACATCATAGCTTTTTGATTGATTTTCTTTCCCTCTAACATTTCCCTCGAGACATAATGCAAACTTGAAGTTTTCCACCCACCACGTTGCATTCAAGAAATGTGATCCGTAATCAGTGACGTCTGTTACCGTCTGCTGCGGAAATGCGCAGATTGAGGGAGGAACGCATTTCCACTCACATCTTCGCGGAATTCGTCTCTCGTGCACTTCCGTCTCTCCCCAACAGCCTTCTAGCAACATTCCATATCATCATCATGTCCCGCTCAGGCTTCCGTCGCTCTGCATCAACAAAGAAGGTGGGTACATCTCATGCACTCCTCTTTAATTACAACGAATGATTTCATGATTGCGTAAATGGCAATGAGTAAAAGTGGGAAGGGTGACCTAATCATCGCTGAAAAAGTATGACGTGGGGCTAAGTATATAATCCTCTATCGTGAAATGTAGAAGTCTCGCCCATTCGATAAATATTTCGCCCCTCATCTACCCCAAGAGCCATGTTTGGATTCCAAAGAACGGTTAGTTGAAAAATTGAAATTTTTAAGTAGGAAACCAAAAATCTTTTTCATAACGTAAGAAACAAATCGTTTTTGTTATGTTTTAACAATAACGTAAGAATGGGGCAAATTGGCAGCACAAAATTGATGCTGAACTTCGATTATCAAAACAAAATGATTCAAACAATACAAAAACATTGCTTTCAAAGTATTGTTCAATTACCGATTCAATTTAGAAAATTATTTTCTGAAAACGTCAACAGAGTTTCGTACACACCTCTATAAATCCTAATTAGTAGTTGTTACTGGTAATTATGTTCTCACATGCTCTCTGAAATTATCAGAAACGCTGATTCTTCTTTTCACACCAAATTGTTTCCGCTTTTTCAAATGGCCTCACCAATTGTAAATAAAACCTTATGGGAGTAAAAAGACTCCTACCAACAACAAAAAACCTACGGATAACAACAACAATTGTTAGTTTTGTGAAATATCAATTTTTCAGAAATAAAACTTTTGTTGTAACCTCTTTCTAATTTTATGACGTTACGCCAAAAACAATTTCAGTGAGCAGATAAACATCATTAGTTGTATTGAAGAGAGGGCGTGTTTTCAACTTGTTTGCTAAAAAAACTTTGAAATGCCGTTTTTAATTTATATAGCCTTGTTGTTTCTGAACACACTTTTTTGAAAATCCGACGATTAAAACAAAATGACTATATTTCACATCACATTTCTAGAAGATGAAATATTTTCCCTTGAATTACTTATGTTTGTGATTCTCCTTCAACGATAGTGTTTTTAGTATGTGTATTATTCGTTTTTGAAAAGGGTGTAAAATTCAAGGTAAAAGGTAGTTTCGTAAGACAAAACCTCCTAAGTCGTACTATACTCGAAAAATTACACCGATGTTTACTAACAAGCGTACCTGCTTTTAAGAAATAAATACATATAAACTTCAAAAATGCGAAATTACTGATCAAACAGGGCCTAATTATAGTAACTTGTTCCTCTCTTATGCATTTTGTTCCATATCTCACTTGTCCGAGCTTTGTATTCTAAGGAAGCAATAAAAATAGACATCGTAAGCTTCTTGGACTCTCTCTCACGTAGTCAATCGGAGCTCGACTCTGACGCACATCGCAAAGTACCCAAGCTCTGATAAGACCAGGTTTGCAGTAATCTCCGATTTGTCTCGAGATATGTCGTTTCGTAGAAGCTGCTTAAGCGAGAGTTTTGCAGAAATAAGTGTTTTGAGCAATGAACGTTTACATGCAAAGTACAACATAACAAATAAAGCTAGTAGTTCTTAAGCTGGGCATATGTGTAATTGTGTTTTTATTTGTCAGGCACTATTTTTGTCACTTTTAATAAAAAGATCGCAATCAGATGACATTGGAAAAATAATAGTACGGCCGCTATCACAAAACTACATAAGATGTCCCCTGATTTGTTGTGAAAAAATTTAGAATCTTAACAATACTCAAATAGTTGAATTATTTTCTGCTAGCTATTTCCAAAATGTAAAAGAAAAAGATGTTTGTGTAAGAGTCAAAAATGCTTAACATATATAACTGCGTCACACTTTGTAAGAAACATGAAAAATCTTTGCGGCACTGTTTTTTCTACCATGTTTTGGCACTTGAAGGTACAAAATCAATAACTTTCATAACGTATGGCTTTGAAAACCGAAATGTGAAGCTGCCGCTTCGCGAGTCTTTCTGGACCTTCGGCCGCCTCTGGCCGACTCTGAGCCTTTGGCGGTCTCCTGCCACTTCTTGGCCTTTGGCCGCCTTTAGTTAGTTTCGAACTACTTGAACCAGGAAGCTTTTTCGAGAGATGTTGTTTTTCTAAACCAGACACCATCGAATTGATCAAAGATTATCTTTTTGTTCGTAATTTAGACTGATTCCATGTAACTATGTCGTTTTGGCAAAACAGGAAGTATTTTTATTGGATAAACCGTGGTACAATTTGAAAAGGTTGAAAACAGTGTTCACCAAACAGCACAAAAATGTACAAAACAATATCTTTTGAGGTTTCAAATTGCAAATTTCGTTCATACTACATTACTTACCTGTTTTCATTTGGAAAATCGAACACATTTGTAAAAGCAAACCAAAGGTGAATTTTTCCAATTGCAATCGCCAACGCAACGGCTTCACTTATTTTGAAAAACACGCTACTTTTACTCCGTCACGATGCGCCGTAAATAATCCCGCCTGCTTTTACGTATACTCCCGCGTATAATACGCATTCGAGCCGATATGACCGGATATTTCCAAACCCCCATAAATGTTTCTATTCAGAGATGAAGTTTGTTATTATCATTTACACGCTTCAATCGCTGTTCGCCTCCTTTCCAGTTTTTGCACCAAAAAAACAGAATTAATTGGAACTTTAAGAAACTGTAATCCCCTAGGAAGTACGTCTTACTTCCTTCTGCGCAACAATCCTTAAAGTGCCGGCATCACAAGCCTACTGTAATGCATATTTCCCGTATCAAGTTCCGCCAAACACACGAGTACGTAAATGGAGGATTCGCCTAGCTATTTTGAGAAGATCGGGGATGTATTCTGATCCCTTAGAGCTTGAGCTGGCCGTGGTATATAAGATGGGAAAGTCGGGTACTTCCGATGAAACATTTCGCTCCACCGGTTTTTTTGGCTTCCGTTTCTTTGAATTCAAACTACCTTTATGATCATACTCTTATCCTTTTCAGTCGCTCTCTCTCTCTCTCTCTCTCTCTCTCTCTCTCTCTCTTTCTCTTTCTCTCTTTCTCCATTTATCTCTCTGTCTTCCTCTCCTTTGCTCTTTTTTGGTCTATGTATTCCCTTTTTTCTTAAATTCACTTCCAAACTACAAGATAATCAAAACATTCAATGTTCTAACAAAATTCTGCCGAATGATAAACTGAGCACACGTTTACAGGATAAATTAGATCTAGGGGCAATCGGTAGCCTCATTGGTAGCACTTTGTTAGCACATCTGGTTTTGGTTTTTGAAACGATTTGACCTTCTTGAAGCAGGAATTTGGTTCGATTTTTGGTTTTGAAAAAAATCCTTGTGGTATTAGGTTTTTGGGAAAACTTTTACAATTGTATTTCCAACTACAACCTACCTGAAATGGCTCTCTGAAAGAACTCGAAAGAAGCAACTTTATAAACAATGTGGTTTCTCAAAAACCTCCTACAAAGTTTGAAAAACCGTTGAACGTAAAGGTCACTTTCCAAAATATCTTGAAAAAGCAGTGATGACGAAATCGAACTTTCTAAAACTCTTTCTTGTAAAATGTTGTTTTTTTGTTGTTTTTTTTAAAATTCAGCCACGTCTTTTTCAGTTATTTCACTTTTAAATGAATATTCAGAAAATAGGTTACAAAAATTCAATGACACACCAATTTTTCAGGATTTTTCTCATTCCCAATTCATACTTTCTACAACTTCCTTAACGTTAAAGCATTACAAAACCGGAAATAAACGTTAAAGGTTATAATATACTAACGCAATCGCATGACCTTAATGAAATCTTCGATTATCAAGTACAAATCAAGTGTTTTGTTCATGTCTGACTATTCAAACAGGAAAACACCTTGCAATAATAAGGAAACCCTAAACTAATCTTTCAGTTTGGATTACAAGCTGATTATTGAATTGCATGTCAACCCTTTATTTGTTAAAAAGTAAGCAACACGCGGTTTCTGTTAATGTTCTCATGAAAATTTAAAAGCATGTTTAGAAAGTCCATTTTTAAGTGGAAATGACCTCATTTGCTGCATAATTCCGAAAACAAACTTTTGAAACGACGCATCTGATGTTTTTCAAAAATACATTTCAATAGGGTTCATTTGAAATATCTAAGATTTGTGTAAATATAAAACTTTCAACAACAAAAAATCCTTTGGAAACAGTTGCTTTTACAGTTTCACATACACACCTTTTTCAAATTAGCAGAATACGAAGCTTTTTCAAAAAATATGCTTTTTCAGAAAATTGTCTTGATTTTCCACAATGTAAGCATTTGTTTTAAAATGTTTCTTCATGTATTTTTGATTGACGTTTACAAAAGCTGGTGTTGAATTTCGTTCATGATGCACGCCTTTCAGTGCTATTCAGGAAACACGATATTTTTTGTTTATTTTGACGATCATTTTTTTTTGAAAAAACACAAAATTCAATCTTTCTCAACTGAAAACTTGATTGAAAAAGTCTATCAACTACTTTTTCTCTTACAAAAGATATGCAGTAAACATTTCTTTAAAAAAAACGGACAAAAGGTGAAAGAAGCATGGACAATTGAACCCGGGACCATCTATTTATGAGGCGAGAACTTTACCCTTGCACCACCTGCCACTCTGGGAAACCACAGTCTTTTGTTCCCGCGTGCGTTAAAAGGCTCCCGCGCTTAAAACGTGTATATCTCAAAAACTAAACGAAATTTGAAACTTTGAACTTTACTGTTTGCATCCACATCCCATGCGTCGAAAATACCCTGCCAAACCGCTTAAACTCTCCTCTGCACCACTTTCATACATCTATTTCTGTTGACGCAGGCGAATATCCCCTCCCCCAACCACTCTCATTCATTCGCTACACCCTCAATCCTCAATCCGGCCAGATTAAGCATCACGTCAACATAATTTCTATATATTACAACTTTTTACATACCTTTCGTTTGATACAGCGCTTCCAACTCAGACATTTCCTTGTCCCAAAAGTTTGAGCCGGCCTTTGATATAGTTTGTTTACTTGCTTACCTTTAAAAGCTTCCAAATCTTACGTTATCCTATTAGTCATTCGCTTTATCGTCATTCTAGATCAGCCCTTCCGTTAGCCGTGACCTAGCTAGCTTTCAGAAGCTTCAAAGCGTACTAGAACCCTCTACTACTGCTAAAAATGTTTCCCCTGCACTTTTTACAGGTTAGGAAAAGAAAATGTATTGATTTAAAGTTAATGTTTAAAACCAAAAAAGTTTAAAATTGTTTATGTTTTCGTTTTCAGTACGCCTCTATGGAGCGCCTTTATGAAGATGAGTTCGTCATGTTGACTCCCGTCAAGTTGGTGCTGAAAAACTTCCGCTTCCCGAACAAAAAGTGCAAGATCATCAGCATTGAACAAGTTGGAATTGTGTGGTTTGAGGTTCGGTTTACAATTTTAATTACCCTAATTAGCTTTATTTAGAACCAAGACACCTGCAAACCGAAATCTATCAAAACCTGGGGTAAATGTGGAGGAACCTCCTGCATCTACTGGGCTTTGGATGTGAAAAGGTAATTTGAATTTTAAGAAACTTCAAATTTAAATGTTTAATTCAGATGCCTTTCGGGAAGCCATATGAATGTTGTTGTGGATATAGGCAGCTCCATGAGGTTTGGATTCACAGTGGAGGACGGAACGGCTTTCATGGAAGCCATGAGGGACATCCTTGATTATCACGTCATTATTGTCGATAAAATCAATATCTGAATGTTTAGAAGTGTCTTGCTTGTACATAAATTTTCAATAAATGTTGTATCAACAATTACTCCTACATTTCGAAAATTACTCAGAAAACATCTACCTGAAGTCACTTCAAACTTTAGAGATATCTTTGTTTTTTTTTTATTTTTTTTTAACTTTTTGGCGGGTGTTATGTAATCCGAATAACTACTGAAGACGTTTCAATTGTAAAAGAAACTTCTAGTTTTCTTAAGTTTAAAAAATACAGCAGCAGTTCTTCTTACATTCAGAACTAACATCGTAACTTTGGAACGTTGATACCACAACGACGGCATTTTGTATTTTTAAAAAGAATAGAAACTTTTGGTTTTTTTGTTGTTTTCACTTGTGTGGCTTGTACAAACAATAACTTGATTTTTTTCAAAGCGTTATTTACAAGGCGAAGGTTCCAACAAAATCTTAAATTTTTGTACGATTAGCGTAAATGTAACGTTGTTTCCATACTTTTTTGACATTGAATTAATTTACAATGACTTTATTTTTGTAAACTAAATTGACAACCGTGGATATTTTCTCAAATTTTGATACTAGGCTTGTTTGGAAACCGTGAATATATAGTTGAAAGAAATCAATATGAAAAATTTTAACAAGTTGGTAAGATCAACTCTCAGCGTGGCATTTCCGCTTTATATTAGTTAGTTTGATTTTCAAAGCGATTTCTTGTTCGATTTTCAAGAATTCAATTTCAAGCTGAAGAAACATTTTGTTCTCTTTTTATCCATCCTTTACCCAAACCACCCCATCTCCTGCGGTTCGCTTTTTCACACAATAATTTTAATACAATTTTCTATTTGAATTCTAGGGCTCATTGAGCCAAAATTTAGCAGACTTTTCACGACTCGCGTTTTTAGACATATGAGCGGGCTTACCCTGATAGCGCGAAGAAGCTTAAAAATATAGCAGAAACACATTTGTGCAAGACAAGCAAGCTCGTTCTCTAAATTTTAATTAGATTAGAGTGGTATGTAAGCTTAAGAGTTGCAACAAACCAAAAACTGTCGAAAAGGGACAGGAAAGCCTAAAGCCGTAAAACATAAGCCGTAAAACTTTGTTTGAAATATATTCTAAATTTAACTTACAAACCAAAAAACTACATTAAAATTTTGTATTGGGGTTTTTAAGCGCTATCAGGGTAAGCCAGTTCATATATCTAAACGTTGGTCGTGAAACGTCTGCTAAAGTTTATAGATTATGGTTTTTATTATTTGAGGGGTTTTGGTTTTTTCTCGAAATGCTGTAAACCGGTTATGGTTTGAAACCCGAAGTCCCCTATAGTGAATTTGTGAGAAACCGCTGGAAAATTGTAGAGGTGCGTGTTATCTCGCTTTTTTCAATGTTATCAACATAGGAAAGCTTACCCCGAGGATAGGAAAGCTTATCCCGAAGAATACGTGGTTTCACAAATCGTACGATTTTACAACAGAGATAAAGCAGACTATCTTTTAAGATAAGAATATCTTTTAAGATTAAAATCTAGTGAAATCTTTTTAAAATTATTGATGGAGACTTGTATTTGCCGTCTCGTATTCATATTTAGCAAAAGAAAATCTATCTATAGCTGTCGTCCAACGAGTATGGGCAGAAAAGCGATGTTTGCTAGTCTTCCAAAGTTTTGATGTTATTTACGTAGTAAAAGTCAATTTCCAACTGTTTGAAAAAAAAGTTTATTTTTAGAATTGTTTTTATTATTGTTATTATAAACCAGCGAACGCAGCAAAAACGTATCGTTACACCTTTTAAATGTAGTTGTAAATTTAGCAACGTGAAGTACATGTATTGAAAAAATTCAACTTATAAACTGTTTGCTAAAAACAGAAGCAAATAAAACTTCTTTTGTCAACCGCGATTTTGAAAAAAGAAAAATAATATAGCTGTCGCCAAATTGGCATCCTGCCAAAAACGGCCTTCATGTAGCAGCCCTGCATTGCGCAGGCAAAAAAGGTTTGCAAAAAGCGAAGACACAAAGAAAAAGCGGCTTTGTTGTGCCAACACTGTTTTGGCCACAGATATAAATCATTTTTACGGTTTTACAGCGACTACCCATTTGCTAAGATAAAATTCAGTCTTATCGCTTTCGACTTATATTTAGATAACTGATAACTGTCTCTTCTTCCACTCGGCAAAATGTGGAGTGGTGGTGTCGTTCTATTATTTCTCTGTTGTGGAACTGTTTCAGGCATTTCTTGTTGGACAGGTTTGTATTTAACCTTATTAAAAGTAATTACTCTTTTAGGTAGCGGGCATGGTATGAAGGTCAGTTTGACATGGACTCGATGTAGCTCCTCCGATCAATATTGTAGCATGTGAGTGAAGGTTCGGAAGACTTTTTGTGTTTACGCTTCTACTTTAATATGAAAAAGTTCCTTCGCTCCAACGTATATTTTCTTTTTTTTTTTTTTTTAAAGAGTTTTCAACATAAAGATTTTCGTAGACTTTTCTCGTTTGAGACAATCGTTGCAGTTTCTAAATTTGGCAAAATTTGGAAGTTTTTTTTCGGAGACGCCACACACACGCACACACACAGACACACAGACACAGACACACAAACACGCACGTACTCACGCACTCAAACACACACATACATACATACATATATATATATATATATATATATATATATATATATATATATATATATATATATATATATATATATATATATATATATATATATATATATATATATATATATATATATATATATATATATATATATATATATATATATATATATATATATATATATATATATATATATATATATATATATATATATACATATCGCACATGTTGAACACTCACAGACGCAGACACACAGACACACAGACGCAGACACACAGACACCCACACCCACACACACAAACACACACATACAAACATACACACACGCATACACACAAACACACACCCACACACACACACCCACACACACCCACACACACACACACACACACACACACACACACACACACACACACACACACACACACACACACACACACACACACACACACACAAACACACAAGCATACACATACATATACACACACGCACAAACACATGAACACATACACAGATAAACACACACACACACTTTACACATATACATTTTTCAGTTACGAAGAGAACAACAAGCTGTACTTTGGATGCGGCGTGCAGCAGCAACAGGGTTTCAAGTGTGTGGTAAGGAGGAAGTTAGGCTTTTTAGTTTTGTTTCACTACAGTGTGATGGCTTCAACACGGAACCCTTCAAAAATCCGGAAGACACGATGTACTGCTGTAACAATGACGGCTGCAATAACTTTCCACAAACTTTTGGCGGTTACTGCAATGAACCGCACTACGAATCACCTATTCAGTGTTGGTCAGGTTTGTATTAAATCATAGAAAAAGCAATCTCTTTTTTTAGGTAACGCAAAGGCCGGTAAGAAAGTCAGTTTGACACTGAAGGAATGTGACAACGACAAATGGTGTACTATGTGAGTATACGTTCAGATGACCTTTTTTGTTCATGATTCTACCTTACTACATATATCGTGTTGCGACTCTACCTTAATGAAATTGCTTTCTTAAGACAGACCTTTTTTTTATTTCTGCAATAAACCGCACACCACCTGCTATTCAGGTTAGTTTCTGCGTATTAAATAGAATGTAATGTGATTAAACAAAAAAACTATTTTTTTAAAATGTGTTTTAAATAGCATTTATTTAGACGGAGCCAACTTCAAGTCATAAACTTCATATTCTCAAAAAAAAACTTCAGGGTCTAACAAAGGAAAAGGAACAAGAGGCTTGGACCATGAAACTTGCTACTACGACGATGAAAGCGAGAAATGGTGTACTGTGTGAGTTTAGATCAATTTTAATAAAAAATTCCCCTCTAGTTTCTTTTTTTTGTAACAGTTTTTTTTTCAGTATTCCCTCTGCAAGTGGCGTCTATGAATACAAGTGTGGATATTCTGACATAGACCACTATAATTCTGATTGCAAGGTATTATTTTTCCATGATAGTCTGTTTCCAACGGATGGGTCCCATAACAGCACATACGTATAGGAGCCCAGGCTACATGCCAGAGCTGGAAATTTGCTGTCGCGGCAGGACCAAATCACCCAGTCCTTAAAAAACCGGTGTTTTTTTTTGGAAACATACCATACATGTGAACAAACTATCCTTTCTTAGTCCTAATTATGCGCTCTCGGAGAGAAAGTTCTGAAAAGGACTGAGATTTTAGACTATATTCTTCAGACGTTCATTTACTTGTAGTCCCTAAAATGGTCCAAAAGGTAACTTTAATTTTTGCGAAAGTTGGTGACCTTTTTAAGTTTTTTTTCTTTTCTTTTTTTCAAAATTTAATTTTTGCGAAAGTAGGTGACATTTTAAAGTTTTTTTTTTCAAAATTTTAAAAGTTTTGTTTTACTTTTTTTTTACAAGTTTTGTTAATTAGGTTCGTAATCCTTCAATTTTTGAAAAACTGTCGTTTTTTGTGGTCACTTAGGGTTGCCCGATACCCGATAATAACCCAATTTCAAAAGTTTTTAAAAAGTTAGAAAATGGGTTTTGGAAAGACAATTTTTCAGTATTTTCAGTGAGTCTTTTAAAAAGGACCAGTCTATTTAAGTGAATTTCAGTTTCATTTTAAAACTTTACAAAACATTCCCATTTTTCAAGATTTCAGGATTCGCGGACACAAAAGTCGCTTTTTTGGCGTTTGCAGGCACAAAAGTCGGCTAGTTCGACGCAATATATCTTGAAAACATGGATTTGAAGTATGTGGTTTCTAAATTTTCTGCCAAACTGAATTCGAATTTCCTAAAGCTAAAGCTGCAAAACGTGCCAGAATGCTCCTTTTTTAAGGTAAAATTACAGTACCCTACCGTAACCCAGATCGGAAAATGGCTATTGACCAAGTTTGAGCCAATTGTGAGACTATGAACTTTTTTCTAAAACAGTAGCTTGCTCAAGTTTTCCAGCGACGGTGTCTTAACTACTTTGGTGAAAGAAGTTTGGAAACACAAATGAAGTTTTTAGTGTTCTGGATGGCAAACCTCAAATGACACTACACAATACTGTTGCAAAGGTACCGACTGTAATTTAGATCCACCAATTGACAATCGCGTGTTTTGTGTTTGTTTCGTTCTGTGTCTTTTAGTTTATTTAAAGTTCAGGACGCTCCAACTGAATTCCCAAAAACCTATCCTCCTCTTCCTACAAGACCAACAACAAACCCTCCCTGGACAATGAAACCCGCCACAAATCCGCCTCTGCGAACGTTGCCTTTTAAACCCACTACACCATCGGGGTTTTGGACGACTACAAAGGTTGCGTCATCTGTGGTAAACTCTGTTCTGTTTAGCGCTATTGCCTGCCTTGTGGTTGTGTGAAGGTAACACTATCAAGCGTGTGCTGCACAGTTATCGAATAAATTTTTTACCACACACTTGTTCTACTAAAGATTCATTTATGTGTTTTATAGGTTGAAAGATGTAACAAACTAATATTCATATTCAGATACGCATCGCAATAGTCATCTTAACCATTTTGTGAATCGTTAAAGAAATCCAACAAACGCTCTTTAAGCTCTTTCCCCGAAACTTTCCCATCTTCACAAAAGAAAAAGGATGCCCAGGGTTGTCACAAGGTACGGTGCCAATTAATTGTATGGTCTGTTTCCAAATAACGGCAATGGAAATTAAAAGGGCTGGGTGACCTGGTTCCGCTGGGCCGCTGATCGTCAGCCCTGGCATTTAGCCAGGGCTCCTAATGGCAGCCGCTTTACGGCCACAGTGTGCCCGGATTGGCCGCGGGTACTTAATTTCCCTTGTTTCCTATTATGTTCCAAACTTTTCTGTTGTTATGGGACTCGTCAGTTGGAAACAGACTATAGCACAATAATGATTTTCCTCCGCTTTGGCAGTTTTATTGTCTGAAAGGGACTTGTTTGAAGCTAACTTGTAAGGTTTTATAAAAGTAGTTACGATAACCTTTCTACGGATTTTCGCTCTGGCAACACGTCGATGCAGAGAACATTGATCCGGTGATGGTTTCATGAGTACTAAACATGGCTTTAAAAGTAATATTCATAAACAAGTAATTTGTACGCAAGGGCGAAAGCTATTACTTTAACTACAGCGCTAAACTATGGTGTATTTCCGAAATACGGCACAAGTTCTGTCCAGCAACTTTAAAAACTCGTATTATGTAAGAGTTTTCCACGGTTCACCCCAGAACGCCCTTAAAAAACGTTGTTGTCCTTCATACAGGTTTTTAGTCAGGTATACTTTTGCATTTATACAAGAAATAAATACACTTTACAAACGTGGTTGACAATTTTTACAGTCTCTTCGAAATTTTGACATTGTACGGCTTGGGAGAACGCACGGACCCCATTTCAGTCTGAGCCTCCATTTGAGCAGGTTGGCTTGAGTCTGCGAGGATGTTGTAAGACTGAATCAGATTGCCCAAAATCTGAAAATTATTTTGAAAAAAAAATCAGCTAAGTTTTCTTACCAGGTACATTTCAGCCCTTGCCAGAGATTCTCCAAGGCATACTCTTTTTCCCAAACCAAAACTTGCAACAAACTTTTCTGTTCTTGTTCCCAGATGACGTTCAGGTTTAAACTGGAAATTTCTTGATTTTTGAAAATCATGTTTTAAACTACCTTTTCAGGGGAATCAAATCGTTTTTCGTCGCATAGGAGAAGTGACAATCGGGCTGTCACAGAGGTTCCTTTGGGAATTAAGTATGAACCGACAGTGACATCTTCAGAAGCCTCACGCCAAATATTAAAATTTCCAAGAGCCGATACGCGGAAGTTTTCCTAAAATTGAACATTTTAGAATATATTTCGAAACTGAAAATGGTGATTCACATACCGTTATTGTAGCATTCAAGTAGGGAGTGTTTGGTTTGTCAGAGAAGGCGAGACGCCTGTTTTTACCAGTTACAGAGTCCAATTCAACTTGAAGCTTGCGGACAAACTGAATTATCGATAATGTTGGAATTTATACGATTTCATGACCTCAGGGTACTGAACAAGGTAGCACCAGCGAAGAGAAGTTGCCGTTGTCTCTTGTCCAGCCAGCCACAGGTCGAAAACTGTGGTTCTGAGAGATTCCTCACTACAAATCAAACATTAAATTATTTATACAAGAAACTTACTCAAAACTGACTCCCTTGTCTGATTTTTGCATTTCAAGCAGGAAAGCATCCACGAAGTCGTCTCCGGTTTCGGAGAGTATGTCTTGCGGTGTCATATTTTCTGCAAAAAAAAGTTGGTAATGAAGAAAAACCTTCTTTTTTGGCAGGACTCAGCTTTTGTTAGTCCATTGTCTTTCAGACGGAATGGTACTTAAATTTTATGAAAAGCCTAAAGGGACGCTGTTTTTTAAGAAAGGCAGAAACTGTTTATTGTAGCTAAACTTTGACCTTGCCTTGCAAGCTTTGAGGTGTATTTCTTTTTTTGCTTTTGGAAAAACAAATTATTAAAACAGTTAAAGTTTTATACGGTGTGAACGATTTCTGTCTTAATAAAAAAACAGAATCTCTGCTAAGTTCAAACGTCATGTTGCGCTCAATTGATATTTTAGGAAGCTTATGTTAAGCAAACAGAATTTTTAAAAAAAATCTAATGTCAGACGCGCAAATTTGTTTTTACGTGAACTACCCACCTTTCTTTTATTTGTTCACCGACGAAATCCATAATGTCCTCAACTGGTTTGCGGAGTATCTCATACTGCTGCGTAAAAGGAGGGAACTGCACATTCCATTCAGTGAGAAGAAAATACGTAACTCCCAGATTGTTGATAATCTGATCGGACTTTGCTTTCAGTTCAAAGAAACGCTTCTCTTTTTCCTGTGAATTAAATTTTTATCCAAACACATGTTTGTCACCTCGGTGAAACGTTCAGAAAATAGCATCCTGTTGATAATATTGCCAACCATAAGTTCGAGGAAATTGAAAGGGTTGAAGTATAAAGTTCCACCGGCTTTTTCAATTTGCTTGTTCAAATTTTCAGTCCTTTAAAAAATTATGTTTTTTAATTCTAAAATCTTTTACCTGTAATCGAACTTTAGCATGATTCTGTCTTCCATAAAATTTCTGCCAAGCCCGAAGTTTCTCAGGGTATGGAGTGAAAAGCGCCGTTGTTCTATCCAATGTTGTTTGTTTGCAACAGCGATGCCCTTTTTTTCTGAAATTTGAAAACTAGATTTAGCAAATGAGGGTAAACAACTCACTTCTGTTCATATCCATGAAGAAAACATTGGGTCTTGAAGCGAAAACTCCGCCCTTCTTCACCATGTTGTCATGAGCTACCTGGTACTCTGCGATGTTTACTCCAGCCATTGGGCCAAACCAAATTGTGAAAACATCACCGTACTTCTGGAAACAATTACCAACATCGTAATTCAAATTACGATGTTGGTAATTACGATAGTGAGAATAACTGTTTCTGTATCTTTCAAATTCTTAAGACGCTCTTTTTATAAGACTCGACGGTCTTGTGACATGGGATAATTTTTAGTTTCGGATTCACATGAAACCGATAAAATATCATCAACAGGACCAAAGCAAAGGATATAAACCGTTTTTGGGGTTGTCGGGTTACTGTAACCCAGACTGTGTATGTCATGCCTGCCAATCTATATCTTGCTTCAACGTGACCCAATTCTAAAACTGTCAATTACAAAAAGTTATATAAACCATGACAACTGTGACATAGAATTTTCAATCACCCCAAACTAACAAATTATGTTAAACAAGATCAAAATAATCAATTAAACTTGTTTTTTGCTTGGTTGGGTTACTGTAGCCCAGATTGTCAAAACGACAAAACTATATCTAGCTTCAACGTGACCCAATTCTAAAACTGTCAATTACAAAAAGTTAGATAAACCAAGTGTCAACAACTTTGTAATTAATAACAAACCAATATATTGAGGTTTTTATTGCTAAAATGTGGAAAATACATGCAAAAAGTAACTTTTTTCGACATTTTTGGACGTGGCGAGTCTATACCGCAAAAGTCTTAAAAGCGACTACATTCGTTTTATTTGCCACATTTTTTGCCACAGATTATCTTTTTCCACCAAAAAATTTTAGGGCATGCCTCATCGTCAAAAATCGCCTTGAAGTGTGCCATATGGGTAGTGGGCGCCCCTAATCAGCGCTGCGCCGTGAATCCGCGTGCATCGCGCATTGATAAATTCGAGCCACGGCGCCGAATAGGGGCACCAAAAGCTGATGGCGCGCACTTCAAGGCGATTTTTGACGATGAGGCATGCCCTAAAATTTTTTGGTGAAAAAAGATAATCTGTGGCAAAAAATGTGGCAAATAAAATGAATGTAGTCGCTTTTAAGACTTTTGCGGTATAGACTCGCCACGTCCAAAAATGTCGAAAAAAGTTACTTTTTGCATTTATTTTCCACATTTTAGCAATAAAAACGTTAATATCTTGGTTTGTCATTAATTACAAAGTCGTTTACACTTGGTTTATCTAACTTTTTGTAATTGACAGTTTTAGAATTGGGTCACGTTGAAGCTAGATATAGTTTTGTCGTTTTGACATCGATAATCTGGGCTACAGTAACCCAACCAAGCAAAAAACCAGTTTAATTGATTATTTTGATCTTGTTTAACATAATTTGTTAGTTTGGGGTGATTGAAAATTCTATGTCACAGTTGTCATTTGTCCAGCTCGAGTCTTATAAAAATTACGTCTTAAACTTTACGAACAGTACAACATCGTAATCTTGGAACGTTTGTACCACAACGATGGAATGTTTTATTTATAAAAAGGATAGAAACTTTCGGATAATGCCGTATTTCAATTGTTTGGCTTGCACAAACAAACACATAAACAATTGTTCAAAGCGTTCTTTGCTATGCGAAATTTCGACCAAAGTCTTCAATTTTTGTACAAGTAACGTAAATATGTCACGTGGTTTCCATTGATTTTTGACATTCAATTTATTGACAATGACTTTATTTTTCAGTTTTGTAAAGTTTAGTTTATATATTTATCCCTATTTGATACGATAATTACACAAAACTTTTAATATTTCTACTTATTTTGTGTTCAGAACTCTTCAACAACCATAGTTAAACAAATGTAACTTTAGAAAACAATAATAATAATAGTAAAATGGTGCCAACAATAATGTCGCCTCAAGGCAGACACTGTTTGAAAAGCAGAGTTTAGTGCTGAACTAAAAAAACACGTAAAGACTGTTGCTACAGTGAGTGAAACCTTTCAATTGAAACCAGTTTTACCATTGTTTTTTTGAAAAAATTAAGTTCACAATGAGTTGTTTTAAGAGAAACATTAAGCAATCAGATCAGAGTCAATCAGAGTAATAATCTTAAAAGTGACCACGATGGTTTTTGCTTCCATAACATAATCCATTCTGATTGTTTCTTGGAATGAGTTTGTAATGGTTATGGCCATTAGATTGCCATTATTCGAAAATACGAAACTGTTACAATACTGCTGAAGATCCATCTTATTGCGAGCGTTGAAAATTGTGTGCAATGACTTTGGTGAAGAATTCGAGAACAAAAATCGATACCGTAAGGAATGTAAAGTGTCAGCCGTTTCAGCATCTTTTGAATGATTCATCCATTCCTAAAACAAGATGTAAAGAAAATCGTAACGATACTTGTTTACCTGCATTATCCATACAGTCTGCTTGTAAAAGCAGTCCGTAAAAAATTCCACATTCACTTCAGAGAACGATTTTGCAAGCACTCTTGGAATTATATGGCAGTTCAGAGAGAAAACCAAATTTTGACTGTCTAGCTGACATTTGATATTCACTGCAAATAAAAAACCACTGTTCTTTCCTTTTTCCCCCTAGTTTTTTATCGCTGACATGTAACTCAGCAAAGTAAACTGAGTTTTCTTCTGCGTCTTTGCTAATTACACGTTCTTGAGAATAGCAAGCCTAACAGAAAGTGGCTGACTTACAAATTGGAGGCAGATAAAGCTAAAGTACCAGCCAGCAATAATTGGATTAAAAACAATCAAACCGTTTCCCCCAAAAAGAAAAACGAGCAAAAATATACTCAGAACGCGAATCGCTTGAAAAAATCGCATTCGATGGGTGAGGCTGTCGTTTGGTCGAAAAAAATGGACGTAGACGCATATTTGCGTATACAATCATCATATTTTCAAGCGGTCGAACCTTTCGAAAAGCTCTTTCGACGTTGTAAAACTGTGTTTTTGTGAACTTACAAAGTACGCATTTTTCCCATATCGTCAAAGTGATATTAGTTCTGTCTGGTAGATTTGATACTCTCGAGAGCTAAATAGTACAAAAAATACAAAAGCTCGAGTTTTTTCTCGAAGACAATTTTTTATCTAGGTTAACTTTAAGAAAATGACTGTGGTTGAACTGAAAAAAAAGAAAAAAAAAGTCTTTGTTTGTTTCACACAAAGTCGTTTTCGCGCTAACCAAATTTGGAGAGGGGGGGGGGGGGTTACAAAATGAACACACTTTGCAAAATCAAGAAAAACAAGTGTAGTTTCAAAATCTCATTTCTGGTGGAGTGTAGAATTTTTTAAAATCAAAATCGAACGGAAAGCGAAAGATTTTACCAGATATTTTTACTTACCTCCCTTATTAATCTGTTGCATACCAAATTCTTTCAAAAATGCTAAAAACGTCCGGAGTTACCGCAGGAGGAATCATTCCTTGAACCATAAAGTTCATTTTAAGGTTGTAACATTGACAATTTGTCTGCTCAATAGCTCGTTTCACTATTATGTTAACGGAATGATTCTGAAAAGCCATTCAGTTTTAAGAAAAGCAAATTTTTCACCAAAGTTAGAGTTCGAATATCCGCTTTTAGAAATATCCATTCTAGACACTGATCCAACACAGACCGTTTGGGATCCAAGTCTAAAATTGATTTTGAAAATCGAATTGTTTAAACTGACCCTTTGCGAAAAAGAGTTGCAAGAATTATTGACCAACGACGGCTTCTTTTATAATAAGTTTCCTGGGATCACGTACATTCCTAAGTGAGAAACTTCTCTTTGAAGTTATAATTACAAAACAACTATCTTCAGGCTGAAAATCCAGGCTTATTTTTTTTGTTGTAAAGAACGTTATAAAACCTTGTAGTAATTTAAATATCTTGTATCTCTGGGTGGGTGTGCTACAACATCAATCATTGGTTTTGAGAAAAGTCGGTGGTTTGTTCTCACGATTGTTGAAATTTCTTTGTTTAAGCGGGTGAAACGATGCACATGGTTGCCCGGAAGGTATTGCAGAATGTGAAGAAGCTCGTCGCTGGATAGGCTTGCCATCTGAGAAAAGACGATGAAAATTTTGTTGCCGTCAATTCAAATTTTACGGTTGTTAAAAAGACGGGGAAAACGAAATCACAGTTTTCTTTCGATTCACACTACACTCAACAAAGTTGATTGAAAGAATGCGCTCTAATGAGAATGTCTGCCAAAAATGAAGTGAAAAAGAAGAAAATAAAACGAGACTATGTTCAAATACGCTGTCTCTTTGAAAATTGAACAGCCGCCGGTTCAATTTTGGGGAATTTTCACGGTGTTGTCCCGCCGAAGAAGCAAACATTTCTGGGAAAATGATTTATAAAATTAAAAGTTTTTAAAAAAAATTAAAAACCGATTATTTTCACATCGAATCATGCCAAAAATCTTAACGGGGCCAGACTCATTCATTTTTTAATACCTAAAATAAAAACCAAATGTTTTATCTTAGAATTTAGCAATTTGCGGCTTTACGGAGTCTTTATTGTTGAGTAATATTGCAGTTTTCGGATCAAAAATGGGTGTGTCGAAAAATCTCGCCAGACAACAATGTTTTAACGTCCAAGGTACTTTGGAGGAAAAAAACTGTTTCAACGCGAAATTTTTTGCAGTGTTTTTAATAGAATCTATATATAAAATGGGGTAAAAGTTAACGTTTTGTTGACATTTTTTGTAACGACGTTTGCTTTTATAAAAACCTATTTTACTTTTTGAAACGTTCGTTACATTTACCGGAGATTTAAAAAAATGCGAAAGTAGAAAATGCGTAACAAATGAAAGAAAGCGAACATTATTCGAAAAAAAAATGGCTTTTTTTCTCAGGAAAAGCGCTTAGTCAATTATAGTTTTGAATGTCTATATAAACGCGACTGCTAATTTTCTTCCACCTCTCACAGTGGGTTATGCAGGCTATTCTTTATCTTTGAAGGCCAAATAACATTTGTCTCAACTCGTCGCTTCCGTTTCCACAAGAAAACTGCCTACGTAATCCGGGGGCGCTTTGATCTCCTTGCATTGATTCCGTTTCTATTGAAATGGTTATATGAATCAGAACGTTTTCAATTCTGTTAGTGGGGCTGCCCACCCCGTTTTTTACGTCTTTGCAACATTCGGCGGTTCTAACTTCTTGTTGTAATTTGCTTAGGTGAGATATTGTCAAGTTTTCTTTAAAGGTTGTCGTGTTAGCGAAAAGTTTGGTTTACGTCGTCATTTGTTTGAAAATCTTGATGTTCTTTTATGTATTAAAATTCTATCAGTAGCGTCAGTTTCTTTGTCTTATACCTTTTAATCTATATTGGCTGTTTATTTTGCAAAACGTAAAAAAGCGAAAAATAACTAGAAATCGGGTATCATTGGTACACTTATTTCAAACCATAAAAGCATTAAAATACGAAAAAGAAACTTCTGAAATTGAATTTTTACTTCGATACCCAATGAAGAAAAAAAATTCTTTTTGACTTGCATAAAATGAAATCAAATCTCCTCATCAGTTTTTGTCTAGACGGGTCATTTTTGGCAAGGTTTTTACCTACGTTGCGCCACAAAATGTCGATTTTTTTGAGTTTCTACTTTACTTGACTACGAAAATTCGACCAATAATTGAGTCTTTGAATCCATTGATTTGACAACATTTTTTGTTTCTTTTGTTATCTTTAAATTGGAAGTGACTCAGAAATGAACTTCCCACCAATACTTCAAAAAAATTTAATGCTAATCCTTTTTCATCCTCAAAATTTTTGACGAGACTCATTTTCATTCTCTTTGAACGTTCGGCGCTTTTTCATCTAATTAAGCGTTCATTTTTGGTGGCCAGGCTGGGTTTTCAATGTTTTTTGTGCTTAATGACGTTTGATCTCCCCCGACGGTCAACAAATTCTGCAAGAAGGCACGGTTAAAGCTCATTTGTTTGAATTTCTATTCACAAATGTAGCCTTTCAAATGCATATGTCTCGCTCGAAAATAGTTTTCCATTTTATCTTCGATTTTTGTTTCTTTCGGGCTTCACTCTATCTTCAACATAATTCGGGGTTTGTTGTCTGCAGTCGTTAAAAAGCACTATAATTACACAGCCGTTAGGTTCAACGTACTATTATGTCCGTGTGGGCTTTGGTGTCTGCCGCCCAGAAGCAATCTCATTGTTTCTGTTGGATCTTTTTCAATCCCTTCTAAAGGTTGAATTCAACTGTGTGGGGTTCTTTGAAATAATTTTGAAAGGCATTTTAGAGCCTTATCCTCTTAAGGCCCTAACCTTATCCATTTAGAGCTCCAAAGGTTTCGTTGAATCTAAATTTGGTGCTCGATTTTGGAGAAGGTTTTCTAATGTTCAAGAAGTTCATTCACAGATTCTTGTCGTAGAAACCCGTTTCTTAACAACCTCACAATTTATTTTGCAGGGGGTTTAGGCAAATTCCTGTTTTCAAGAAAAATCTCCTAAGAATTCCAGTATTCTTGATGAGTGTCAGATTCTCTGACTGCCCATCACATTTTTTCCCATCGACTCGTACCACGGTTGGCAAAGTGCCATTACCGCCGTGACTGCTGGATGACGTTTGTTGTGATAATTCGTCATCGAGCTTTTACCATGCAAAAAAGATATGACCAACGCGTGATGTGTCGTTTCTTGGGATGTCATCGTTCTCCATAAGGTTGCTAATGCGCATTTGCTTGTTTTGTGACATTTGCTCCTACCCAAATTAGACGTTTCGTGTTTTTTTCTGTTTTGTTTTTCATCTTCACCTTTTCGGTAAACAATTAGCTTAATTGGTATTTTCAAAGTGACATTAAAATATTTTTGTCGACCGGAAAGTGTCAATTAAAAAATTACTATATTTGGGTTCCAGCTGAATTGAAAATATAAGAAAAACATTTCGAAGAAAAAAAAACCTTGTTTTTGCTAGAAAACCATGGTATTTATCGATTTCTCTTTTTGATGACCATTGTCGATTTGTTTAGTCAACGTTACGGTGGGTCACAATGAATTTGGGTAAGTAAACAAAAACAGTGAATTTTTTGAGTTCGAAAAAGCAAATCAATATCGTAAGTGGTCTTTCCCTGCCTTTTTGACTTTTCCTCATTTTTTGATCTCTTTCACCCAACCTGACCACATTGAAAGTAGAAACAAAAGGTATAGTTTGTGTGAAAGCCTGAAACGCAATTCTAAGGTATATGATTCGTTTTTTCATCTTTTGTTCCGCGGTACAAATTGATCACTACTCACAAAAAATCTCAATATGCTATGCGTTTGAATGAATCGCCGCCAGATGACGCAACGTTTTTCAAATCCCAGATGTTGCGTACTCCATTAATTCCCTAAATCTTCCATAATTCCAATGCCACCTCAAGCCGTCTCATCGCCATGTTTTGCCAATCTCCACTGGCCTGTAAACTTCAATTTCACAATTAATATACCATTTGTTTAAAGGTGATGGCTGATCAAAACTACTTCAAAACAGCTGTTGACGAAGAAGACGATTTTGGCAGGTAGGACAATTTGAATAGAATGAAAAAAAATTATACGCAGGAATCGAAACGTTTTTCAATCTGGAGCTCAGGAAAAGCGTGAAGTTGGAATGGTCAAACTAGCTAGTATCTCGGAGTGTGGATCTTTTATCTCGTAAGTGCATTTTCAACATTGAACAAAACATTTTCTTTTCCAAACGTTTTTCAAACTTTGGGAAACAAATAGCAAAAACAAAAAGAAGCCATTATTGCTACAATTAGGCGGCTTTTAGTTCATTTTTGGCTTGTTACGTTTGATTTTTGTTTCCCGTCACCATATCATTTCAAGCTTTTTTCGTCTACATATAATGAAATGAAATTCACTGTAAACGCCGTTGGCTAGCCTCACAGCCCGACTTAGGCTAATCTAAACCCAGCCGTAACTTACAAATTTAATAGTTAAGTTTTTGTTCATTTTTTGAATTTTGCAAATCTGTCCGGCATCTTCTTGTGAAATCTGGTGAGCGACATGGTCGAAAGGCGTTAAATAATGTGTGCTATAGTGCATTTCCAAAAAAGAGACAAGGAAAACTAGATTTTTTTGAATAACTTTGTGCAATTGGTCCCGCGGCGATAGTTTAATTGTCTGCGCACTCTTCTTTAACTATGCTATTTCGCTTTTTTTATGTTAAACTTCAATGTTTCAAGTTAGTAGTTAAATAAGAGTTGAAGCCTTCGCTGACTTTTGGTTGGAAAAAGACTATATTTATCCCAAAATAGCGGCCAACGATAAAAAGGTTTTGCCGGTGATTCCGAAGTAGTTTCACTGAAAACTGAGAGATGGCTTTGTTAAAAACTGAAGATTAGTTGAAAACCTTAAGATGAAAGGTTGACTGACGTTCAAAACTTTTCACATAAAAATTTTTAATTCCGGATCGCAGGGGTAGTGAAATTTTTGAAGTTCGTTACTTTTCAAGAAAGATGAAAACATTGAACAATTAGGCTTTAAAAACCGTTTCAGTGTCAATGTGGAGAGTGTAGGCTCAGAAGCAGAAGCGCCACCTGATCCAAACAACCGAAACGAAGATGCCGAAACCGGGAAGTTCGTTGCTTCACCTCCCGAAACTGATGAGGCTCCTCCGAAGTATTACAATCCCGCTCACATGGTGAACATCAAGCACCGACGCTGCTGCCTGGGGTACATTTTACCATACTGACACTTTGTTAACAGAAAAATTCAGATCTGACTGTATTGGTACCATTTTCTGTGCGACTCTGACTTTGGTAGCTCTTGCCTATTCCCTCTACTGGTTTGGTAGGATTCCACCTTAGTACTCGTAAAAACCTTAAGAATTTAGGTCACAGAATGCCAATGGACTCCTACCCTAACATCAACCTCACTTGTATGAAACCGGAAATCACCCGTTCTTCTGGAGGCCAGCTAAACCTGAACTACACCCTCAACGTTGCATTTGAACCGCCAACTAGTGTTGTTGCAGCCAACTATGAAATTCAGGTGAGCCTATAATTGGGAGAAACGCTATCCAAACTACACGGAAACGAATGACTAAACTAATAAAAGCCGCTATCTCGCCGACACTCGCGGCTCTAATAGATCAGCCGTGCGGCCGCGACCGGCCCACGTGCAGTCATGTCCGAGTGGTTAAGGAGATTGACTAGAAATCAATTGGGCTCTGCCCGCGTAGGTTCGAATCCTGCTGACTGCGAAACTTTTTTGCTTTTAGTAATTGCTTAGAAACACTACTTTTTATGCAACTAGCTCTGATTCTAATTTTAAAGTCTTGTTGGGTATAGCGATAACTTCGTGAGTTCACCCCAGCTTCTCAAAACACCCGGACAGAGTTTTTGTTTTGTTTACTAAGGGGGAAATTAAATGTTCTCATTAAATTGAGTGAACTTTAACCACAACACATCGTTTCTATGTTTAAAATTGTAGTTTAGTTGTGAAAGGCCTTTGCTATTCTTATCCGCCAACTCGCACAAATCCAAGAATTTGTTTTCACCAAAGTGCTTTTTACAACAGACAAATGTTGGAACGTTGTTACAACTGCTCTAACTCCCTTCAGACTCCTCACATTGAGTGAAAATCAGTAAAATGAGTCAAAATCCACACCTTTCGACTCAGTTTAAGTTTTTTATCGATTCAACAATCCTATTCAGTTTTCATTGTGGTGATTTGATCTGACCTGAAAGTTTCAAGCTAGCTTTTGAGAAATTTTCTAAGATCACATAACTGAATTTTGAAGAGACTCGTTGGTTGCTGTGGTTTCGAGTCCAAAAGGAATTAAAGCAATTCGAACATATCCGGTATTTGAATGATTCCATTTCAGGTCTTCGACAAGCAATTTCGTCCCATCGGCACATCAAAGCTCAAACTCTTCCAAGCGAGTTCAATCAACGGCGACCAGACTTTCACTCAAGTTGTGCATGGAATCGGCTCTGTTAGGGTGTCACTCCCGTTCCTTGACCACATGTAATTGTTTTTTTCAACACTTTGTATACAATCTTTCAGTCCGCTCAGTCACACCATTCTGGCCGTTTTCAATTGGGAAGAAGTCGATTATACCCACTGCAACAAGGAATCCTGTCCCTGGTCTAAGAAGAACCACACCACATTCTTAGATGTGGAATGTTCCATTGCTAAAAAGTGGTAGATTCACCCATCAACCTTGAGTTTAAAGTTTGTTAATTTTGTGAAAATAGAAGGCTAGTCTTTAATGTTCAACTTACAAATGCTTCAATGACTCTTGTTCCATGTTTTCTAAACTGGTTTGTTACACCTGGTCTGACTTGAACTTTACATTTAAGCCACAATAGCAAAACCATTGATACATATGTATAACCAAAAATTATATTAGTAGTTAGTGCATTGTTAAAGTAATTCTTTCTGGTGTTTGGTTTGTGAAAAAAGACGTTTTCTGGGATATTTCAATTCTAAAGAGTAAATCGTTTTTGTAATGGTAAAACAAGCACATTATTCACATGCTAAAACAACTTGGGCAATCAATAGTTTTTATATTTCATGTAAGTTTTAAATATCGCTCATTGACAATTTTCAAATGCGATGTGACCTACTTCTGCTATAATCCCGCTTTGCTACTTCTGTACACTTGGCTTTCCAAGTTTCTTGTTTTACTATACCATGTAGATTTCATTTAAAGCTTAAACGTTTATATCTATCTTTACCCGGGTTATGTTATTATATCCTTTTTATATTTCAATTCTGACATAGTGAAAATTTCAAAGCTTGAAATCAAAGTTTTAGTTAAAGTAGTTGTTTTTTTAACTATAGTTTTAAAAGATCTATTTTTTGCTAATACTACACAACTGCCGAAAAACGGTTTTTTGTTGACGTTATTTTTCGATAATTCACTTAAGAAGGCCGAAAAGCACAGTTGAAATCTTTCTTGGCACCGTGTTTGGGCAGTTTTGCGAGCCAAACTGTTGCTGAAAAGTATCTTTCTACCGAGAAAACTGGAAAATCTTTGCAAATTGATTGGTTAATCCCCAGACACTTCAGAAAACGTGTCAGATATTTCAAGAATTTAGATTCAAAGCGCTGTCTAGTGTTGTTCTTAAACTAAACCAATTACAAAAATGCCAGTTGAATATTTTCGGCAGGTTATGTTTTTATTATACTTCTCGTGCCGAAAATGCATGTTTTGCGTGCTTCGTGATGACTGAAAAGTTTCTCCATCGTCTGCGTCTTCATCTTTTGCATGTTCGTTAGCTCTTTAGATTAGCAGATTGATTAAAACCCGCATAAAAATTTATAGGTCTGCTAAATTACGCATGTTGTTTTCCCATTTTCAAAAGCCATTTGTTTTTATTTGTTGTCAGTTCCTTGTAGCCTCTGCAACAACATATGACTAGGTCTTTCTGAATATGCCCTAATGAAGTTTTGCTACATGTGTATTAATGAATATCCAGACAACGCATGAATAACTCATTGTTTCTTACTTGTCTGTCTGACGTAATATCCCCCAAAATATCGTGTTTTCCCTACGAAAGTGTTATCTATATCAAATTACAGCACACACATAAGAAACGTAAATGGACACCCGATCTCGTGGATGATGACCGTCTCTCCGAGCAATCCCAAGAAAGGAAACATCTTTACTAACAACTCAACAGCTTTATTGCGGAGACAGTGGCCGGTGGCGGAGATCTGTAGGATTAAAGGGTGGAAATGGCGTTAAAGCTCGGTTTTTGGCCCGTATCGTATAAGTAAAAGCGGAAGGCTGCCCGGCCTCCTCAGTCCCTAGAGCCGAGTGGTTTGCATCAGTTGACAGCGCAGTCAAAACAGTCACACTGTAAAGCGGAGGGGATCCGAACTTGGCGCAGCTCGTCCCCACACATCATGTCCGCGTAGACCTGAAAATGGAAACAGTTTTTAAAAAAAGTTGAAAAGCGTTTTTTGTTGGATTTTCACACTATTGCTGGCCAAGGATTAGAGTTTTGTTCCCGATTTAAAAAAAATTCTACAAACGAGCAAGTCAGGCGAGCCGTATGGACCTTAATGTTTGGAAAAAAAACACTAGCTAAGTCAAACTGATCTTGAGTGTCATTCTTCAAGTGTCATCGCTGGCATATTAAAATTTGGCAATTTCCGGTAAAACTGTTACAACATATGAATAACGCCACGGAAAACAATTTGAAACAAAGAGAGTTAAGTTATTGGTCCCGAAGATTTGATTTTTTCCTTTCTTTTTTTTGAAAGTTTTGATATAAACATCATACCATGGGGCCAAAAAGGCTGCTTCTTTCTTTAAAGATCGCATATTACCACAACATTCAAAAAAAGTTTTCCTGCAGAGGTTTTCTCAAAAATGTAGTTTGTAATTTGTCTCCGCGATCTAAGATAGAAGTGCAAGACAAAAGTTCAAGGGTGTCGCCTTACACGTAGTAAATTATTTATAGATTTGTCCTTGTAGTTTTGATTTTGTACTTGCCGTGTTCTTTTGAACAACCATATATTACAAAAAATCCGAATCTGACCGAAATAGATCATGGGTGCAATTATGAAAAGCAGAAAAAAAAGTATAAAAGTCCTAAATAGCACAAATTGTTTCACACAATGTTTTATTACTTTTCTGTATCGTACTGAAAACTAGAGAACAAAAATCCTGTCAGACGGCCTCATATCAAAAAGGTTTCCTTAAAAAGGTTTTGTCTGAGTAGCCGCAAAATTTCCGTTTTCGTTAGTTGATTTTTTTTAGTTTGTTATGTAAATCAAAAATTAATAAAGAGAATTTATGGAATTTGTGAATCAAAAATGGAATTTATGTAAATAAGAGTATATTCGAGTAGAATACGCTTTCATTGCGTTATGCACAGTTTTTTATCGGTTTAACTTGTCTATGAAAATGTGAAAAATTGAAACTCACCCATTCTGTGTCTGTCATTCTACAGCACTTGCTCATCATCGTGTTCATCTTTCCCGTCAACGGGTTCGGATAAGTTATTGAGAAACAATATCCGCTACATCGGTTCACTCGTACTATTAACAGTTCACAGCCTTCTTCGTCGATCAACTCCTCCGCTCCTGAAAAAATATTGGTAAGAAATGTAATAAGCAAATCGAGGTTGTTTAATGATATGTTTTTCATTATCCCATTTCATTATGAACTCAGCTCAACAAATAAAACGAATCTATCATTTGTTCGCGTGGCTATCCCACACCTACATATTAACCGGAAGTTATTAAATGAAAAACGAGATATTACAAAGTAATCTGCAATTGAAAACAACAAAATTTTTAAAGAAAACAGAAAAAGTGCTTCAAAACCGAAAGTTACTTTTTTTTGATAATTTTTTTGCTATTGTAAACAATAAAAGTTTTGTAGAAAGTATAAAATAAAAGTGTTAAAAATGCAATTTCGACATTTTTATTGGATTTATGTGTTCAAATACAAAACTTTTAAGTAGTTTTCAAAACTAACACAAACAAAATAGTATGATTTTTTTAAATGTTGAAACGAAAGTTGAGAGAAACAAAGCGAAATCGTTGTATAAAGTCTTCTGTATAAAAAATCCGATGAAACCATTTACAAAGGATACGTAAAGATAAGTGCCTGGTAAAAGAGGTCAACATTTTTCAAATTTTAGCAAACCAAACTAGTGTGGCTTTTTCTAACAATTTTAGTTCGTAACAAAAAAAAAGGAAAAAAGGGAACTTCTTTACAAAAAAAAACCAAGAAACTTGAACTCAAAAATTGGTGTTTTTTTTTCATTTTATGAAGAATTGAAAACGGAAATCAGGTTAAAAGCCAACTCACCAACTTTCTTGCATTCCTGGACCAATCCGGCAGATGCCTTCTGGAGACCGAGCAGGAGGAGTGCGAGCAGCGGCGCCGCCCGCTGCCACCGCCGCATCCTGAAAATCTCATTGAAACTGTTTCAAAAATCAAAAAAACCAAGCAAAATTTGTCCGAGGAAGTGTAAAACAAGTTTCTGAACGCAGTCCACGGCGAGGGTAATTGTAGGATTGATGAAAGGTGCTCATTACGAGGAGGCGAGAATAGTACGGCGGCGGGGCGTCCCTTATCCAAAATTAGAAATTGACGAAAACAAACGATGCATTTGCATGGCGAAATACACTGATTTTCCGGAATTTCCCACACAAAATAGGCGAGAGAAAAGGAAAGAAAACAATACGGGTTAAAGACGTGGGTGGGCGTTTGAGACTAACAGGCGCAGTGACGTCATAAAGGGCGACGCATGCTGTTTTTATCACTAAGGCGTAGGAGCATTCTTTTCATGGTTTTCAGGTGAGACAAAGAAAAAATAGAACATGGATCTCTGTTTTTCTAAATTCTTGTTTTGAAAATACATTTTTGAAAATTGAAAAGAGTGAACTGTCGGTTTTCAAAATGTAAACAAGCGGACCTTGTTTGAGTTCAAGACGGGAATAGTACCCAAAACGAAAACACCAATTTTTAGAATTATCAGTCCGACCGATCTTCGAAAAGCAGTTCAGTGCGTAATTTTACAACCTCTTTTTTTAAACCAAAACAAGGATCAATGTTCGGTCACACAGTTTTTTAAATAACATAGTTTTCGTACAATAAATATGATTTATTGAAAGAATAATACGACAAAAAGAGGTCAAAAAATGTTTTTATCCTAATTTAATAATCTTTGAGCAGTTTTGACATATACAAAGCGTAGGTTGAATACACTTTTCAAAAAACTCTTTAAACAAATGGAAAGTTGGAAACAAACTTTAAACGTGGAAAACTTTCGTAAATGTTAACTTTACAAAACTTGTATTGGAAAAACTTTATTAAAAGATAAATCTTGTTTGCAGTTTTAAAATTCTCACAGACTTATTGAAAAAAGATTATCAAGTAAGAATGTTTATGAGCAGAAATTGAGTTTTGAATTTATATCTATAAAAAATTTTATTAAGTGAAACATTTTTTGAACAGATAATGTGTTTTGAAATTATATATACGTTAGTGTCGAAATGGTTTTCCTAATATCCTTTTAAAGTTCCTGGTAAAAATAGGCAAAAACAAAAAAATGACACGATTTTCTTTAACCACTAAACTTGGATAATTTTTGTTTCGACCTAAAACAACATTTTTAAATGTAGTTTAAAGATTAAAAAACATATTTTGCGTCTCAGAGTCTTCAAGTTTTCGCTGAAAACTCAATTCTCGGTATGAAAACATGGCTTCAGAAGAAATGAGCTATTATGGGATAGAAGAACCTTAAACTTGGCCTAGGCACAATTTCTGAAAAATATAAGATAATTGCTACAATTACTAACTCTGTACATAAAAGAAAAAAATATATCAATTAATCATTACAATTTTGGCTTCGAAAATTTGGTTTTAACATAAAACACCATTTTGAAAAGTAGTCTGCAAATTGAAAAGTGTATTCAGAGTGAATTTTTTTATAAGCGAAGTTAGCAAACAGAGATTTTATAAAAAAAAAGGGCGATTGTAACAAAACTAAATCTCGTTTTCCATTTGAAACCGTTGTATTTATACTTTTTAAAACTGCAACTTCAATTCAGGTTAACAAAACACACTACAAAAGTGAGTATAAAACGCGAAAAAATAAGAGCACATAGTTGGTTCCTTCTTGAAGTTGTTACAATTGCTAACGCTGTACCTGATTAATATGAAAGTACCATATTATACAGTGTGACTAAAAAAGTCATTCTTATGTATTAAAAGAACACACCTATTTTTAGAAACTTCCAATTGGCCGAAGTTCAGTTAGTCAAGTCACATTAAAGAACGGGGGTTCAATTGGGTATTCCGGCGTCACAGAAACCAATAAAACCCAATTGTTTACATCATTTTATGTTTTTTGAGTCCGCTCTCACGCAAAGACCAGACGGAAGGGCGACAACAAACACTGTCCTCTGGGAAGGAAGTCCTTAAGGACATTATGATATTGACGAAAAAGAGAGAGGGCGTGTGGCTGACCACAGAAGAATGTCTATTTTCGTGGATTGAAACTTGAGAGCAGCTGCTTCTGTTGTGGGCCGACGACCCGGAGCGCGGGAGACTGCGAGTCCCGTTCTCTTTATAGAAGATCCTGACGCACGACCCGTGATACGCCTTTATAACGGTTTAGGTGGGTAAACGAGCGAATAGATTTGGTTTTTTGGGTGTTGACACAAATTGAAGGCGGCACTGTTTGCCAAAGGGAACTTAAAATGTTGGGTCCGGGTCGTACATGTCAAGGACAGATCAAGTCGTAAAAAAAGGTGCAGAACAGGTCAATCTCTGTAAATGGTTGGCTAGTACGTGGCTGGACTACGGTAAGACCTTAACGTAGTTAGATTTACATTTTAAAATGTGCCTATAACGCTATAAAGCCGACATCGAAGATGCTGAAAACTTGTATGAACTAATATCAAATTATCATTTTTGAAAACGGCGATCGAAAACGGCGTCTTCAAGTTCAACACAGCAGTATCGGCGTTTTCAAGTTTCATACGATTATAAGGCTTTTAGAGGTTAACTAAAACTCTTCACAAGGTCGATGGTAAGTAGACTTTGACTTGTGGGCTTTGGTTTTTTTTTCGGATACCGGGTTACGGTAGGTGACCACCGGATTACGGTAGATTATAAAACATCACCAAAAAAGTTTGGATGTACAGCAGATTTTGTTAAAAATGTAATTGCCAAAAACGTTTGTAATTAGCCCGAACCCAATTTTCTGATGAGAAAAAAGTTATAAACAGACAAATACAGAGGGCACCAGAAACTGGTCGAAAATTAGGATTTTTGCCTGTAGTTAAAAAACGTGCAAAAACGTAGTTGTTTCACATTTAGAAAAAAGTTACCTAACTTTTCCTGTTGTCATCTTTCTAATCCATTTTTATCATTGTTGATAAAATAGCATTTGAAAGTAGAAACCGTTTGAAGTGAAAACCATGCATCTGAGATAAAAGACAGAGATTCAAATTCCGAATCGAAAAGCTGAAAAGGCAGCGGTCACTGAAAGAGTCGAACATAGATTTTTGCACAAATACGGGCGTTGAAATTTTGGAATACTTGAAAATCTTCGCTTTTTTGGGAATGGGGATGCTCGAAATCTAGACGCAACTTTTTTTAGCTTTGAGATTTTTTTCCGTGTTGGTTCTGCAGAGACTACACCTCAGAGAAGCTTCAAGATCTACTGAAAAGTTTAGTTAAGGTATCTGAAAAAGTTATTTGAAAGTGTGCAAAATTCGATCTTTGATAGATTTTTGAAAGTGAGTGAGTTCCATTAAAAGGAACCGTTTCTGCAGTTTGATGAACACCCATACTTAAACTTAAAAAGCTGTTTTTAAAAATGACGGCAAACTAGAATGTCAGCACAAAGTGGTTTCAAACGTTTCGCATTATATGTCCTTCTCAGACCATGTGACCTCTAACCAGTGGATGTGTTTGCAGAGAACTTTGACGACAATTGGCCAGAACTTTGACGACAACTCGTTACAAATTGAGGGATATGCAAACGTATCGAAAATCACAGTTCAGAGTTCGAAGAAAACTTCTTCCAGACAGAAAAAAACTATTTTAAGTAGACAAAAATGGAGAAAACAGACAGGATTGATTAACTTGGCTCTTTATAAACGTTTTGTGGAATTTCAATTGTTCATACCTCCAATTCTTATCAAAACAGGAAGCGGTTAGTTCGTTTATCCTTGTTTCCGATTCAAATGCGATTACGATAAAGAGTGGGGGTCTACGCCCAATCCGGGTGTCAAAGACTAAACACGCAATTCGGGTTAAGGCGATTAGAAAAACACTTGTAGCCGCAAAACGAAATTCAAAACCAAAACTTAGAAAATCAGCATTTATAAATGTAAAGGATTAATGTTGTCTACATTTTAAAGAATAAAAACAGTGGTTTTAAGCCAGACAAAATGTTTTGAAAATGGAATGAACTGAGCGGAAGTTTTTAAAATTTCTAAAAATAACCAAGAATTCGACACTCAAAATAGATAAAGTTCAAAAAAGAGTTTTTTTTTCTTTTTACATGTAAAAGGAAGACTTTCACAAGATTTTTGATTAATTTTGTTACACAATTTCAATTAAGTCTGTAATATCAAAATGGACTCTAATTGCCAAATTGGAATTCGAAGTTTGATTTCGGTTTTCGAATTTATATGGTCCGCATGAAAAAATGTTCAAACGTTGGCTGTATTACGTAATTAATTTTGAAAAACACGGCGTTTTTGAAATACGGTCTTTTGAATTTGGCCAAATTTCTAATGTTTGTTTTGCAATCTTTCAAGAAGTTCTATTTTTATGTACCGTGAATTGCAAAAGTAATCAAAAAGAAAACTGAAAAATGCTAAATTGAATAAAATATTAAAAAATTGTCGTCAGCCCGAAAATATCATACGCAACAAAGCAAATTTTAGAACTCTGGTGAACAGTAGGATTAGCGAGGACTATCTGTATGCAAAATTAAAGAAACCTTTAAAACATTTGGAACCACTGAGTTTGGCAAATTTTTGGTTTTGACGTTACAAACAACTGTTGTCTTTCGTAAAATATTTTGTTACTGACGGCAGACAATGTGCATTTTTTTGGGAGCGTTGAAAAAAAACATAACGATTGTTTGAATGACTTTGATAAAAAAACGAATTTTTCATTGCTTGAAAAGAGACAAAAGTTCAGAAAACCGAAGAAAGCCTAAATTACCTCACTTCTGAACCGAACAGAGTATAATTTACGTCCTTGAGAGCAAGAAACCTTCGCTTTTCACACGACGTGTTTTCGGTGGACTAAAGTTGGTGTGTGCTCAGATGTGAAAGCCACACTTAAGGACTAGAGAACTATCAGATGCCTGACGATCGTGGGGGTGGAAAGCGCGGGTGGAACCGTGAGAATCCAGTTATCCAATCTTATGTCTATTTCAATTTAAAAGATTCTGTCCGAAATTCTTTTTCTACGTACAAAACGCAACTAAATTTAGCAAGCGGTTTAGAGGAAATTTTTTTTGGATTGATGCTGATGTTTGAAACCTAAACGTCTTTTAAGTAAATGGGACGTAAATTTTGCAAGTGTACAGAAAGTATAAACCTTTTTGCAAACCCCACGGACACTATAATTGTGAGAAAAGTTCAGATTAACATTACTGTAAACATATTTCAAGCTAATAAAGCCGCTTTCAAGCTAAAATGTACGTTAGTACATAGCGTACAATCGCGAAAAGTACAATTGCACAACGAGTTGCCAAAACTGAAAAACTTTCAGACAAATGCAACTTTTTGCAGCGTGAAAACTGCTATCCTCAAGGGAAAAAGTCAAATTTCCAGGTTTTCAGTTTGAATTTCTCCCAATCTAAGTGAATAATTGACAAATAAAGCAATTTACATTCTGAAAAAAATGTTTATATCACAAGTGGTTGCAAATCATAGTTAGGCACATCCTTCGCTACAGTCTGGAAAATCACACATTTGTGTGTTAATGAAAACATTTGTTATATATGATTCTACAAAAAATTAACAATATTGTTAATGAATTGCTTCACTGCTCTTTAGTTTGAATAAAATAAAAACCATTTGTAAACACTTTTTTTGAAGTTGAGCTATGAAAATGTGCAAAACAATAATTGTAACAAAGCGTAACATATTTTGGTCTGGATCTCCAAACAAGCCAAAAAAGAGAGACAACGTTGGGTAAATAAAACTTTCACAAAAAGTAAATCCCTTCTGGTTTGTCATTTATTACTCTTTATGTTTCGAAATTGACCTCCAACTGATAAAAATAAATTTTGCAAAGGTTTTTGCAGCGCATAACTCAAGAAAAGTTTTTTTAAGTTTTCACACTTCTTATGGCATCAGATCAGCTTCCAATTGTAATATAAATTGTGTTTGTTAATAAGTAAGCAAGTCGGTTAACGAAGAAATTTTTCTGCAACAGGAAAAGTGAGGGCCGAAAATCACAATGAAATGAGACGAGTTCAGAATAGTTGTCAGTTCAATTTTCGTTTGAATTAGCAGAAAAATTCAAATGAAGAAATATTTTGTAGTTTGTCTTTTGGAGCATGACTGTGATGTGCTGCTCAAACTCATAAACAAGATCTATGTTGATTCATTTAACTGTTTTCTTATCACAATGTAGTCTGCTCAAGACAAAATCGTTTTTGTAGTTTATAAAAAAGTTTTTTTTTGTCTGACTGTTAATACAAAAATAGCGCAACTTTTGCAAGCAATTAGACTGATCAGACAAAAATTGACTACTACTCCATACAGATATGAAAAAGGTGCAGATTAAAATGTTCTCTGGTCAACAAAAGGAAAGCGTTATCAAGTCGAAAAGAAAAGACGAATGTGTTGCAACGCAGAGGTGTGAAGATCTGTTGTAATGTTATCAGTTTCTTCGAACTAGGCTTTGAGCTCTCAAAATAACCGATCAGATTTGCCGTAAAAAACTTGTTTGCTTAGCGAATGGTCACTCTCTAATCACTGATTTATCACCAGATACGAGCGTACGAACGCCGAAAGTTGCGGTTTTGACCACGTGTCCCAAAAAGTGAACTTTGCTTTTCGTACAATCTCGGTTTTTGAATTTTCGTAAACTTGAAATTCTTCGCTTTGTTGGCAGTAGGGATGCGCCAAATCTCCACGCAGTTTTTTTGGCTTTGAGATTGTTCGTCTGCGTTGGCATTGTTTGCAAAGACTACGCCTCCGCCAATCGTCAGGATCGAGCCAATTTAAGAACAAGAAAGTTCAAGTGGCTTGAGGGCAAAAACACTTGACCTCAGTCGCAAACGTGGGGAGAATGATCTATCGTTTTTGAAACGGACAAACATAGGCAGAAGAGCAAACGAAAGATATCATAGTTTATTGGATTGTGTGTGTGTGTGTGTGTGTGTGTGTGTGTGTGTGTGTGTGTGTTTGTGTTTGTGTGTGTCTTGAGCATGTTTGTACGTGTAAATGTTTCTGTTTAAGAACGCAAAGCGCTCCTAACGAAAAAAGTAGCTGCTAGAATAGATTGTCTGAAACGAATTTTCAGTGACCTCAGCAATCGGAATTCATTGGTATTGAACCGTGAAAATTTGTGAATCAAGCCGAGACACATCACATTGCATCATCATGCTAACGTTCGGTGGAATTTAAAAGAAATTAATGAAAACAAGTTGGTTTTTAATGAATTTTAACAACTTAGTAATTAATTTGCGACGTAACAGTTTGTCAAACCGCAAAAAAACGAAAGAGTGTGTTGAAAAAACATCACCCCAACAAAAGAAAAAGAATAGTACAAAAGTAGTACAAAATTTTATACAAAAGTGTACTGAAAACGTACTGAAAACCCGGGAGTGGGAAAAAAGCTGTACAATTTAACGCAAGAACAAATATGTAGTTGAAAAGCGCTGGCCCAGAAACGAAAAACAGCTGCGCATTTTAAAAGGTAAATAGGAATAGAACAATACTGTAATAGTAAAAAAAGAGATTTTTCGTTTTTAAATGATTTAAGAAATCATAAAGCGTGCAAACTTTGAAAATGCTAAAGTTTCTAAAGAAGGGGATAATGAATCCTAAAGAATTCTTTGACGAGTCATAATTGACTATAAATACAAAAAAATACTCATCTTAGTTCTTTAAAAAAATAGAGTGAACTTAGAGTGCAAAATATGAATCACCAAAAAGTGGCGAGTTCTGAGAAGTTAGATATTTCGCCTGGAAAGCTTAAAAAAGTTTTTCTTCGAAGTTTAGGTTGTAGTGCGATTTTTTTAGATGAGGCAATTTTCAAGTATTTTGGGTTATAACAATCATGCGTTCTTGTCATTGAAATTACTTTGTCGGATTTTGTTGCTACGTAAGCTGAGTATCAAATGCACAACTCAAAAAAGCACAACACTCAAATTTTGGCACGATGAACACAATTTCGCGTAAAAATTCATTGCATCGGCAATTTGGTCCCTGACCAAAGCGACTGTCCGTTTAAGGAGTCCAAAAATAGCAAAAGTGCATTTCGATAAGCGGCAAAGATGAAGGCAAGCTTAACATTAAAAGAAAGCGAACCGCCAAGATTAGGGACCGGACCGCTTGGAAAAATCTGGAAATCATGGCCATCGGAAGGTGACGTGGATCCGGCTCATATCGCCCGATTCTCAAACGTGAAGGACCGGGCTCATTTTGGGGCGTGGAGGATCGGGTTTCCCCTTATGAGGGAAGCGCCCCGACAATATGACATCTCCCACTCGCGGCCCACTCCCCGGAGCTCAACAACAACCCGGGTTCTCACAAATATATATGGCTCAAAGTGGTCCGAGTGGGTAGCTTTGTTCCAAGAAGGGAAAGACGTAGATCAGACAAAACAGAGGTAGATCATAAAATATTCACTTGCAAACAAATCACAAGGGCGGCTTTTCGTAATAAAATGAATTTAGGATAAACCGTCCCACTAAGTTAATTTGAAAAAAAGACAACAAACAAATGGTTGTATACAAAATTCAACTATTTTCAAATGCATTAGACAACAAGTATAGTTTTCAAAAAGGTCGTATAAATCAAAAAATCTATTTGACAGAACTTTTAAAAAACCGCGTTAACAAAATAGTGGTTGTTATAAAATCCCTCTGAATATTTTCAATGCCAAAGTTTTAGTGTTGAGATAACAGTTTGTTAACCCCACAAAGAATACTGAGCTTACAGCCAAATTTGAGTTTTGTAAACATTTAAGCCGAGATTCAACAAGCTTAAGTTAATTCTCTGATGTTTGTACAAAAAACATAAAATTATATATTAAATTCTTTCACAGTGAATAAGCTTAAAAAACTCTCACAAAAACAGTGGGCTATTTTTTTGAAAACAAAAAAAAACCTTTTTTGTGCAGAAGTCGGAACAGCAAAAAACCAAAATTTCCAAAATTGATCAGAACTTTCAAAACGCAAAAAATGTTGTTTTTCAAAGGCAAGAGTTATGAGTGACTCATGTGTCTTCTTTCATTGTTTTAACAATATTCTTTTAAATACGTTTATGAAAAACTGGAAATTTATTTATGGGGTTGACGTTTCTGAGTATTTTGGACGCTTTTGGTCATGCAAAAACATCTTGAAATGCATCAAAATTTCAGTGTTGCGATCTTTAACCACTAGAAATACAAAAACTCGAGTTCGAATTTTACATTTTTAACGTTCAGCTGAACTGAGCTTTAAAAAAAGGTTTGTTTAATATGAAAGTTGAACGAAATATTGGGTTAACATGTTTGTATTCTTCAGACAGGACAGCTTCTTAGCATAAAGCATGCCGAACGGATCGCAACATGCCGTGTTTGCCTAGGATCGGGTGGATTTATTTCCGTCGCCCTATTAAAAGACATTGCACAAGATTACAAGGGATTTCCCGTTAGGTTATTGGAACAAAAGTTCAAAGTGATCTCTTTTAAAGTGTGTTTTAAATGTAATTTCGACCGTCTGAAAAAGTGTCTATAAAAACCAAAAAACTAGTTTTATTTCACCAACAAAACAATAGCAACCGCAAAACAATAGCAACAACTCTGAAAAACACTTGGTTTTTTCTCTGCGTCTCATCGATATGTACACTATTTCCCATTCGTCCCGCACGACTGCAACACCAAAAAAGTTAGATTTTCATCAGGTTCTTTTGACTAGGTTTTTTTGGCAAGGTACAGTTAATTTTCATGTTCGGTACAAACGATTGGAAAATCAACCCCACAAAATCTAGACAATATCTAGACAAATCTAGACATCTAGACAACGTTTCGTTGGAAGGTCGTTATGTTAACTTTCCTCAGCAGTAGCAACACCTGAATTTTTTTGAAACTTTATACAAATGGAGATTTTAACAATTTGCTAGGTGGGGCACAAGCCATAGAAAAGATAAAAATCTGTCTATCAGTTTTTTTGGAAACAATGTTCATTTTAAGAACTGATAGATGGGTTTCCCACAACGCAGAAATCAATGAAAATGATTGATTTGGCCGTTTTTGGGAGTGGAGCATAGTTTTGAACCACAGTGTAACTTAGTTTGAATCGCAGTTAGCAAAAGTGTGAAGTAAAAGTTCGAAGTCTTGAATATGTCGAATAAGAGCTCTTCAAGTTTTTGTCTGCTATCTTTGGCCAAGTTCTTCATGTTTGCACGGGATTAGGATTTCAAGCCAGAAGATCATAATTGCCCCGAAATAGGTCATTTTTTGTTCAAATGAGCACGTGGTTCAGCAAAAAAACTCTGAATGTAGTCGCTTCAAATTGCACAGTTGATAAATATAAAAAGGACATTCCACAGTAATCAAGACAAAAATTCAAGCCCAAAAAGTTTAAACTTAAAAGAAAATGAGGGGGACCGATGATTCGACAAATTCGACAATAAAGAAAGCCTTTTATCTGTCTATACATAAGCTTCATGTTCCGTTTTCCACATACATGACCAGGAAATGACTGAGTTCTTAGTCATCCGCTCAAAGCCAATCTTCAATGGCGTGGGTGAGCCGCACCCAAAAAGCAAACACACAATCCCCTTGCACGGAGCGCTTCTTTACGTCATTGTCGTTTCCCACAGTGGAATGGGTGTCGGGTGGATGTGACGACCACAAAATAACAACGAAGCATCTGATCTGCGTCAAAGTTACGGTAACTCGTTTGCGAAAGTAAGTGCGTGGGAGGGGGGATGTGAGCAACAGTTGTAAAAATAGTAGAATTTGTCAATAAGGAAGTGGGGATACACTTTCAACAAACATAAAAATTAAAATCACAAAAAGGGGATAAGGGCTGACACCAAACGTTGCGTTTAACAAAATCCGTGAACGAGTGGCTTAAAAAGCGTTCAGAAAGTGAACGGCTTTCTTAATTAGGTCATAACGCTATTTCAATTGATGAGACACAATGGGGGTCGACTCACCCTACTACGCATAAAATTTGTTGGCAGTAAAACGCGTAAACCCTGTCGCAAACATTTCGAATTTCCAACACTTCGGTCGGATTTGGGTCAATTAGCGAAAGTCATAAGCTGCGAAGATGTTATGTTAAAAACGTTTAAAAATTTTCGATTAAAAAAAACCCAGAATTTAAACTGTTTTTTGGTTTCTTTCTCAGATTAGCACTTCATCCACACAAACAGAATCTTGGAAGAAGTCTGGGTCTTTTATGGGTCCTCCACCAAAATAGCCCATGATGACTGAAAACGTCACTTTTCTTAGTGCCGTGCTCCTTCTAACGACCAATATCCCAGGGTTAAGCAAAAACTGGTTTTTGTTGGTTCAAAATGCAAAAAATGGACGAGAAAAAGGAACAAATTGAAAGAATTCTAATCGTAAAACTCTCCTCTGTGAAAAAAAATCCGAACTAAATTCCGAAATGAAAACTATAATTGAACTTGTGGTTCAAACACAGTTTTTAGTAGGTTCTGCCCAGCTTTCTAATGAAGTTTGAATCAACCCCATTCAAATTAATTTTTGAATTCTTGCTAAAACATGCGCAAAAATTGAATTTGAATCATTTATGATGCTTTTTTGTCGTTCAGGAACGTGAAAAACATTTAGAGGTATGCTTTTTTTCATTCCCCAAATGTGCAGGAATAAACTGTAATTGAGAAGTATTTCTCCAGAAGAAGAGGAAACGATGATTTTTGTCATTTAAAAGTCTAAAAGTCAATAATTACCGAATTTCAAAATACGAAGAATGGCCGTGGAATACACTCTTGACTGAATTGGCAACAGCTACACCATTTTTTTCTTGTTTATTAAATTTTTTTTCTAAAAAGGAATAAGTAACAGAGGGCAGAATCATAAAGCGCGTTGTACTCCCGCCAATAAGCTGATCGGCTAAATTCAAAAATTCACTGTGATTTTCAAAATGTCACTGCTCTGAGATTCGAATTGACGAATAATGAATTTTTGGAAATCTGTTTCAAGTGAAAAATTACATGGTCAAAAAAGGTAAAGCAGCAACTGCTCTCCTAACATCGACAATGTGTTTACAAAATTCTGAACCTTGCCTGATGCGCCTGAAATCTTTTCTGCACATTTGTTTTTCTAGTTAGTTACTTGTATTAATCGATTAAAAGGATCGTAGTTATTGTTAACAAAAAAAACCAAAACAAAAACATCTGGAAACACAACCATTCATTATTTTTAAATATTTACTTGTGTAATCCCCATTCTGCGCCTTCAGTCCACCTTTTGCAATAAAGGCGCTTTCTGTCTCTCCAAAATGGTCCAGATCCTGATAGACACACTTTCCCTTTCAGCCATTTCCTTTCGTTTACTGCTTTATTTCGACGACGATATAGGCAACACGTGATAACTTTGACTACACTTTTTGTGGTTTGCTGGTCGTCATCCCGACTTTGTGGTTTTTAAGTAACCGTTGTCACCTTCCTGCAGTAAAAAACCACGAATATTGCTATTAAAAGTAAGCGGTTTATTCTATTTTAAGCAGATTGATAAGATAAGCCGGGAGCACAGAGAACAGTGTCCGGGTTTTCCAGAATTAAGATAAAGTCTGTCCGGGACCAGCGATTTTCAAAGAAGGATTAAGATTTTGTGAGCAAGGGGTCTTACAATTGTTTATTATTGCATTATTAAATGTAGATTGTGTACAGATCGAGAGGGTGAAAGACAAAAACAATATAAATTGAAGACCATCACTTCTTGAAGAAGGGAGAAGGGCCTCCAAGTCCCATTGGAGAACCTAATGATCCGAGAGAGCCGAGGGAGCCTCCAATGCCGTAGGGAGAGCCGAAACCACCCATGGTGCCCATGCCACCCATACCGGGAGGAGGGATTGGAGGAGGAATACCACCCATGCTCATGCCGCTGAGGGGGTTGAGACCACCCATGCCGTAGGCGCCACCCATTCCGCCCATGCCGAGACCGTTCATGCCGGGGTAGGACATCATTCCGTAAGGAGAGCCGCCAAAGCCCATGGAGTTGCCCATACCACCCATACCTGAAAATAGATATTGGAAATGGGAAATTCCGATAAATGTTTCATTGATTTTCCAAATAATTCACCCAAATTGAAAATTTCGGCTTAAACGTTCGTTATGTATTTTTTCAACGAATCAAAGTTAGTTTTGCACAAAGTGTAGCCGATCCACTTTTTTAAGTTGAAAAAGCCTAAGCCTAAGCCTATTTATGAAAATCAGAATGTTTTTATTCTTAAAATTTTCACAAAAACCTGTTTTAAAAAATTCCATGGTTCGATTAATTTTTAGAAAAAAAGATATGTAATTTCTTGTGATACATGTATGGTTGAAAAATGAACAAAATGTAGAAAAACTGTTAGCTTTCCTGATTTTTCAAAACTTCAAAGAATGATAGCGTTTCAAAGCGAAAATACTGTTGAAATTATGTTTTAAGAAAAGAAAAATATGATTTTCTCACCTGGCATTCCTAGACCACCCATGGAGTAAGGATCAGATCCGAATGACCGGTAAGGGAAAGGCGCGCAACTGAAACATCAATTGTTACTTTTTTTTTAGCTGTTTTGAAAGCAAAAGTTCATTCAAAACCCACAGAGCGGTAGTGAAAACAGCAAGTAGACAGAAGACGGAGGACATTTCTGGCTTGTACTGCGACGCTGTTCGTTCAACCTTTTATGCCGCTCGGGGATCAACGGATTGACGAACACGTTCTACCTGCAGATTTACATACGTGGCGAACACTTTCAACTCGCCGAACCGGTTTCCCACGTTCCTCATTTTTTCTCATTATCGGGACAACGGGTCGGGTACGAGGTACAAGAATAATGGAGTAGAGAACAAAGACGAATTAGAAAAAGAGAACAAAGTGCCATCAACATTGCAAAGTTAAAAAAATATATTGTGAAATGTTTGCTACGAACATGAAACTAAACAGTTTAAAATTTTAACAACCTTTATACAACAATTTCCAAAGATTAGGAAATCGAGCTTCAAAGTTGCTTTCAGAGCTTCAAAGTTGCTGTCACTAGAGTTAGACCAGAAATCCGAAAACTGTTGCGCTTTAACAAGAAAATTATTTTAATTTGGTTTTTTTAAGGTAGCGTTGTGCAAAATTCTGTCTTTCTGAGACATCCTGCATTTGGAAAAATGCAAAATTTGAATAATACACAAAGGAAAAAACGAAATTTGATACAAAATTTTAGAAATTTGGAAAGCTCCCAGGTTTTGAGCTTCACTTTTGATGTGAATCTGCCTTGAAAAGGGAACGAATAATTAAAATTAATCAACAAAGGTCATTGTTGAGGACAGCATTCACACAATAAAACTCTTTTTTAATACTCCTGCGGAAAGTTACAAACTTCTGGGAAATCAAAAAGAACAAGATAGAGACTAAAGTTCGTCGGCAGTAATAATTTCAGTTTGGGCACATTTTCAAATCTTGCAACGACTTCAAATTTAAATTTGGGCAAATTGCGACTATTATTTAAACGTTTTATAACTTCCGGACTGTTTTCATAAAATTTTTCAAAACGCAGCCAAGGTAATTGAAGATTAACGACAAAAAGGTGCCTAAGAAAAGAATGAAACCCAAAATTAGGGGTAAATTTATTGTGACTGAAAGAGTAAAGATTTTTTTAAAAGTTTCCTGTTTCTAAAAATACGTTTTTCCGGGTTGATGCATTCGTTCAAACGTAATGATGTGAAATATAACGAATGTTTTGTTTCTATGACGCCTAGAGAAGCCCTTTCTGAAAAAAGGTTTTGAGATTTCATAGGTTGCTTCACTTCAAGACCCGACACAACATTTACATAAATGGGATACACAAAACATGTACTATTTTTTTCATGTTATCTTGTACAAACTTGAGAAAACATTCAGCTAAACTGAAATACTAGGTTTCCACTTCTGGGTTCGAGAAAATTGGAAGTTTGACTTCTGAAGGTAATATTTCAAAATTTTGGAAAAGATGGTGAGCTGAGGAACTGTACAAAATTGCTCGAAAATCAGGTTTATAACCCCTAAAAGTTGAATTTCAGGGCGGCCAAGGTCAAAACACAAAGGGAAGGCATTGCCTAATACTTTGGCAGACGGGATTTGGGGAAAATCTGGGACCAAGGTCAGATCAAGCACATTGTGTCAAAGACGTCAAAATGCAAATGTTATTCTGCAAAAGGAGGAAGAAAGCCGCGGTCTGCAATGGGAAATGTGTTGTTCACGGTCCAAAAAGCAACAATTATCTAATTTAAATGAATGTCACAGCTGAGACAACAATGGCGCGTTCGGCGAAGCGAGTTGAGGAAAAGGAAAACAAGCCTGAACTTGATTGTGAGTAAGCAAAAAGTGACCGGTTGAAGTGTGCTTTGTTAAAAGAAAAGATTCAGTTGCTTGGCTGGCCTCATGGGGGTCACGTGTTTTCCATATAGTGAAATTAAATTGAGACTGGCATTAAAGGCATTGTCTGGTGTTAATTTTGTTGGTTAGGCTAGCGGGCGGAATGAGAGCAAAGACAATAGAACGAATAGATGCCAAATAGAGAGGTTGAGACAAACAAAAAACATAGAATTATAGAGGTTTACAAACATGTTGAGAGAAGAGATGGACAAGAAAGACAGAGAGACAGAGAGACAGAGAGACAGAGAGACAGAGAGACAGAGAGACAGAGAGACAGAGAGACAGAGAGACAGAGAGACAGAGAGACAGAGAGACAGAGAGACAGAGAGACAGAGAGACAGAGAGACAGAGAGACAGAGAGACAGAGAGACAGAGAGACAGAGAGACAGAGAGACAGAGAGACAGAGAGACAGAGAGACAAAGAGACAGAGAGACAGAGAGACAGAGAGACAGAGAGACAGAGAGACAGAGAGACAGAGAGACAGAGAGACAGAGAGACAGAGAGACAGAGAGACAGAGAGACAGAGAGACAGAGAGACAGAGAGACAGAGAGACAGAGAGACAGAGAGACAGAGAGACAGAGAGACAGAGAGACAGAGAGACAGAGAGACAGAGAGACAGAGAGACAGAGAGACAAAGAGACAGAGAGACAGAGAGACAGAGAGACAGAGAGACAGAGAGACAGAGAGACAGAGAGACAGAGAGACAGAGAGACAAAGAGACAAAGAGACAGAGAGACAGAGAGACAGAGAGACAGAGAGACAGAGAGACAGAGAGACAGAGAGACAGAGAGACAAAGAGACAAAGAGACAGAGAGACAGAGAGAAACGGAGCTTATGTTTTGAAGGTGAATTCTGCAAAAAATGAGATTTCTCTTCGAATATAAACATCATGACGTAAACGCTCTATCATTAGCGCAACGGAGTCCAAAAGGTAGCACAACGATTTCCTTTGAGAGGAAACGAGGCATGTTGCATCTCTGAGGTAACCATTTCTGGACTACTGAATGCTGCTTTTGAAGTATAGCTAATCCGGATCAAACATGATATTTGAAGAGATTGAATTACGCCAATTTCAAGCTTTCGAAGACAATCCCTATTGTGAACTGAAATTCGGAACGTTGTTCCTGACGTTTTGATAACAGATAAACAAAAGACTTATAAGAATCTGGGTCTGAAACAAAGATAAATTAAGAACATTGCCTGCAAAGTACGTTTTCAACTAAAAAGCAAAAGACTTTCAGCCTAATATGGCAAATTGTAATTGTGAGGCCATATACGAAACACAAAATTTGTACTACATCTTGCAATTTTGAGGTTGTGGCGGCGAATAACTTACTACAATTTCACGCTACGTACCTGAACACTTTCACCCGACACTTTTGTGGCTGATAAATATAAGTCACAAAAAGAACAATTTCATGGAAATTGAGTAAAACCAATTGTTCATAATGTAAAAATAGTTTTACGGCTTTTGAATGACGTTTTTCGCAAAGTATAACAAATATGCACGTCAAGAATACAGCAATCTTTACGATTTGAAACGTTATAAACACCTAATGAAAAGAATAGGGCAACCCCCGCTTTTCATACAGAAAACAGTCTATTTTTATAAATCCACTAACCTACATGTATAAAAAATGGGGTTCAAAAGTAATATGTAGAAGATTTCAGGAAGATTGCGTTTCAACAACAAATACTCAATAATTCAATCGTAGCCAACACAAAGTCATTTTTCAGGCCATTAAAAAAACAGAACATCCTTTCCATATACGAATTGAAAATACAACTATTACTTGGTTTTGTCTTATTTTTGTTTACGTATATGTTAGATTCGTGTATTGCATCATTCTCCTAAGAAGAATGATGTTTACTGTGTCAAATTAAGTAGCAGAATATGAGCTTATTCTAGGTTTATGACTAGAGCTGCAGATAAATGGATGAAATAAATGGCAGTAGTCAAGCTTATGGGAATACACAAGTTTAGTTTTATAATAGGAGTGTGTTTGAGGCCGAAATACAATTTTTTATGTTTTTAACACCCGATGTTTTCCACATTCAACATTCTCCGAACGATTTTTCGTCAAAGTATGTCTCACACCCAAATGCTTTTACAGGAATTCCTTTTTTCTTAAGAGTTTTCAATACTTTTCTACCAGCCACAAAGTTCAAAAGGCTTTTACATGTCTATGAATCAGCTGTGCAATTATCCTGCCGGAACCAGTCGTTGCGTTGCCTGGAGCAGTAATCCCTGGATAGCGAAGGCACAAAAAATGCAACGCTCCGAACCAGTTTCGAATGGGTGGCAAAAAACAAGTACTGCCTGTTTGAGGTAGAGGGAACTGTACATCAACACATAAAAGTTGAGTAAAATTGTTGACCAGGAAACAATTCCATTGCATTTTGACTAAACGGCCTGTTTGTGACTATATGTTTTGTATTCCCGATTGGTTTCTTATCTACTTATATTTTATTTTCAAGGTAGCTGAAGGTGAAAAGTGGCCTTACTTCTAAATAAATTGCTTTAAATTAGAGAAAACTTACATCTGTTTTCTGTAGTTAGCAGACTTCACTTTAACTTTTTCCAGGAAAGCCGTCGAATTTACCTTCATTGCGATATGCAACCAAAACGTACTGTATGTTCAAGCAAACGAACTAGAAAACGGAATTAGATTCTAAAAAGCGAAAAAAAACTTAAAATTGTCGTATGCCGTCAAAGTTATTTTGTATTTGGGGTGAAAGAATTTGATTTAGTTTAAGATTTTATTCTCTAAAATGAAAAGAAATCGCTGTTCTTACAGAATTTGTCAAATGTCTATTACTTTTTCGAAATTCAAATTTGCCTTCGCCTTTGTAAACAAAACGCTTCCAGAAAAAAAACGAAAAGAAAAAAACCACTTTATGAATTTGAAAATAGCCTAACTAAATGTGACAAAAGAAGAGTGAATATTTGGGCCAAATGGTAGGACCAATTTTACTATTGATCTGTCTTCGTGATATCTGTGTGATCAATTCACTCATGACCAAATAGCTTTTTTAAGTGTTCGCGACGTGCCCTGGGAGAATCTTTATATCAAAACCTCAAGCCATACTAGAATTTTATTCTAGTCGCTTTTGGGCTTAAGACTCCTTAAGTCTTTCTAAAGTTGAGAGATGCCAACAAATGTCTTTAAGACGCGCTTTCTCTAGTGTTGGAATAGAGCGACATGATGTCTTGGATTTTGCCCAAACTTTGTCAAAAACGTTTAATTGATCTTAAAACACTATTTTGCAGCATTTGGATCGTTATCGATTTTTGGTCCCGGGTTACGGTAGGTCGCCCTTGGTTACTGTAGTTTTGCTGAAAATGGTCGACTATAGCTAATCTTTATTTTTATCAACTTCAATTTGTCTGAGGACAAATTGTTGTTTTTACGGCGTTGAAAAATAACTATGTTGAAGAAAGTTATTAATTTTCAAAATCTAAAAACCGTGTTTTTTCGAGGTTTTTTGAAGTTTTAACTAGGAAGAAGGGATAAGTGAGCAATGGCATTAGTACGACCAAATTCTGCACAAAATTTGCTACAAAATTAGTTTGCATATATTAATATTTCGACGCCTTTCATTTTCAAACAACGTGAATAATGCTGAAACTCTGCTGTTTCTGGGTGTTTGGCTTTTTCTTTAAATTTGCGCTTTTTAGCGGCATCTACGCGTTGTTTGAGAATAAAGGGCGTCGAAATATTAATTTTTGAAAAACTTATTTTGTAGCAAATTTTGTGCAGAATTCGGTCGTAATATTTGCTCACTTATCCCTTCTTCCTAGTTAAAACTTCAAAAAACCTTTAAAAAACGCGGTTTTTAGATTTTCAAAATTTCTAACTTTCTTAAACATGGTTATTTTTCAACGCCGTAAAAACAACAATTTGTCCTCAGACCAAAGAGATGTTGAATAAAATATAGATTATTTTATAAAATATTTTCGACCATTTTCAGCAAACCTACAGTAACCAGGGGCGACCTACCGTAACCCGGGAGCAAAAATCGAAAATGTTCCAAATGCTTCAAAATAGTGTTTTAAGACCAATTTTGACAAAGCTTGGGCAAAATCCAAGACATGTCGCATGGCCTTCCGAACGGCTCGACTTATACAGACATCGTGTCTTGATTTGGCTGTTGTGCTTAAAACCATTTGTACTCGGTTTAGTTTTTTGTTTTGTTTTCTTTCCTCAACGTCCCTTTTTTTCGATGTAGCAACTTGCTTTTCAGAACTAACTGCAATGTGATCTTTTAAAAAATGTGAAAATTTTTTTTAAATGTGAATAAAAATGAAAACGAATTTTTAATTAAAACAATCGTTAGCTAATTTGATGATAAAAAAGATGTATTTAATAGAAAAGTATTATATTAACCTTTATCAAAAGTTAAGTAATCTTTTCGGTTTTTCGACTTTGGAGATATTTGAACACCTGACCAAGCTCCATCTTTTTAGTTTCCAGCTTTTTAGGGCCAAATTATGATCGATTCAAGGAGAAATTGCGTCTTAAATCTTTCTAAGTTTGACAACTTTTCAATATCCCATATCCTTGACCCACTCCATGTAAGGTTTAAAACCTTTTTCGCAGTTTTTTGCTTGTCCCTCAACCACTCCTGAGCTGCACACCGCAATTATGTAGTAAACATCTGTCTTCTGCATGTAAAGAGCAAATGATAAAGATACTGAAGAAGAGGCAGGATTTCTTCCGAGAAGGCAGGTGTCGTTGCCGAATGGTAGTTGTCGTTTGTACATTTTTCCTTCTATAGCTGTTGAGCCTGTCTTTGCATTCTCCATGAGCTTAATCAGATCATTGGCCTCATCTTGCGTTATGTCAAAGGTATAACCAGGCTCTATTCTATGTCTCTTCATAGCAATTGTTTCATCGCTATAAAGCATTGCTCCCTTGGTAACTTCTTTGTACAACCAATCCAGAAACTGCTTAGTTGGCTCAGCGTGAACAGCGGCAAGTAGTATGAGAAAAAAGAAGGAACTCCACTAAATCAAAAGACTCATATTATACTGAAAAAACTCACCATTTATAACGAAAGACAACCGTGTCCAAACGGTGATGTAGAAGTGGATTATTCCATCGCGGGTCTTTTTATGTCTTTCATTTGGAGGTCTGTATAAGTTTGCTTGGGAAAATCTCACAGTTAACATGCATTCTTAACATGCTGATCTGCATGCGCCGAAGTCTATTGATTTTAGACGCCGTGGCGATTGAAACGTGCTGATACAAGGGGATTATGAAAATACAAGCTACCTCATGACATAAAAATGTTTTAATATTATAAAAACGGGAAATCTTCGCTTCAGTTTTAGCCAGTTTCTCCAATGATGGCTATTTCACTTTCGAAACCCTGTTCTCCGTAAAATTCTCATACTTTTATCTTTTCATATGGAACAAAAACACTTTTTTTTCAAATATAGATTTATGGAAACAAAACTGTTATGCAATTTCAAAACAAAAGTTATTTTTAGTTTATCATGACGGCATTGTTGCATATTGCAAAAACCAACATTTCGCCTTTTTTGTTGAATACAAGAAAGTAGTTTGAATGATTGAAAGAAAGAACTGAACTAAAAAAAGAAAAGTAACAGACAAGTCGAAGGACTACCATTCTTTTTAAAAATCCAAACTCAATTTACGTTATGTTGTCACTTCAAATTCTTCAAAATGTGAGTTAAGTAAGAAAATTCTGCGATCTATCTAAAAATTGGAACCGAAATCTTCATTTCGCCCACTTTTCAACCCCCATGATGTTTATGGCGTGCGACCGGAAATGTTTATCAGCGGCATTTTCGAGCGAACGCGCAATTTCGCACCTTCAGCTGTTCTCACTCTTACTTGTTTACCTTTGAATATCACGTCTATTGTTTAAAACGACTGTTTTTCTTTTGTTCTAAAAATTTTATAATTTTTTTTAGAGCAAAAACTAAATTTATGGGGCAAAAATAGTGGTTTTATTCGTTTTTTCAACCGAATTTTGACTTTTTATAATTGAAACGGCATTTTTTGATTTTTATTTTTACCAAATTTTAAAATATAAAAAAATAACCATGTTTAAACAAATGTTTTGAATAATTTCAAGTTTTTAAACCACAAATTGCAGCAAAGATCAAACGGAAGCTGTAATTTGTCATACCTCATTATCTCCAAGGTAACACCTTGTTTACACCACTTTAGCCATCGTTTATCGTTGCAACCTCTTTTTTTAACTTCAATACTCCGTTTTACAATAATTTTCCATCTTCAGAGCCATAATGAGCAGTTCAACGTCAGAAACACCGCCTTACGTGGTGGGAACGAGCTACTTAGGGGAAAGTATGGCTCAGTTGTCCCTAGAACAAAGATTACCCTTCGGTAGAGAACAGCCAGTAGAGGTAATTACTTTAATTGCTTTTTCATAGTTAAGAAATGAATTTCAGGTCCCTGTTTATAAACGCCCGGGTTATTGCACAACAGGGACAGAAGTTAAGCTAATTGCCAATCACTTCCGAGTTTCTATCAAGAATAATAAACTTCCGGTGGGTGTGATTTTTTTTTATCCTTCTGTTAAATTTTCAATAACAAAAAGACGATCAAATTCTAGTTTGATCACGAAAACTTCTAGAAATGTTTTCCTCTTTAGCCTTATTGAAAATGTAACTTTCAAAAAGCGGAGTGTTCGTATTTTTAAAAATTGAATTTTTGCTCTTGGCATTCGCTACGTTACAGATTTTGCACCTAGGCGCATTATTAATGTATTCTGGCGCAAAGTTATTGATTTTTGTAAGATAGCATAGGCTCGTCCTGACCAGGGAAGAAATATGCACGGTTGTAATCATTTGTATCTGTTTGAGAAAGCAACTAATTAGCAGTTTTTGAAAACGCGCAAAAAAGAGGTTATGTTTATTTTTTTGAAAAGAGTTGAGTTCCGTTAAGTGTAAATTGTGCGTTTTGTCTAATCGTTTTTCCTTAAAATTTATTTCAAAATAGTTATCTTGTAAACTTTGTAGATAGTAGTTTGAACTTTAGGAAGTGCTCAACTTTATGAAATGTTCTAGTTCAACATTTGTGATAGAACGACTAGTTTCTAGCTTTTTATTGAAAGAAGCACCCATATTTACAGTTTTGAAATTTAGCACTCTACGCGAAAAACAAAGCAACTTCATTATACGTGTCCTTGCAGTAGGTGCCGTTTTTTATCTACCTCTGCCACTTCTGGACCATTTATTTGGAAATGCTAAATGGGACACTGTCCGTTGAACATTAACGGTTGTTTAAACAGCTGGCGGTCTTCAACAAATTATTCCACCCAATGTGAAACTATTTAAAAACAGCAAAAACTAACTTTTTGATCTCCTTTCTGAAAACCGTGTTTCTTCCAAATGTTGCTCGCCGTTTCTAGTGCCGCAGGGCTGTAGTTTTTACCACCTACAATTAGAAAAAGGAAAAATACAATATGTGTAATTCTAAAAGTTAAAATTAAAGTTAAGCTAGGTGGTTTCAGGTGTACCACTACCGCGTCAAAATTCTCGAGGTTCCAAAACCAGACACCGGTGGTGGACGAGGTCGAGGAAGAGGACGAGGCCGTGGACGCGGTGGCCGCCCAGCTCCTCCGAAAGGACCACAACCAGTAAAACTCATGTACGTTTCCCTAACAGTGGAAAGAGATTTGAAATACTTCAGAGAACACAAAAATTTCGCTTTCTGGGAAGCTGTTAGACAGTTTTACTACAACGGAATGATATGTGGGATTGATCAAGTGGTCTTTGACAACTTTGAAAGCGCTTGGCTGCCGATAAAGATTGAAGGAAGAATTCAGCACACAGTTCCTCATCCAGACGAAAAGGTATTTTAACATTGATTTTCAAGCTAATGATTTTTAGATCGGAAGAAAATGGGAAATAGTAGTATCCCTTGAATTCAACTGCTTTTATGAAATAAACTTGAACCACAAACAAGTGAACACCAGGTTTATGTCAGAACTCTTCCTCAAAAGTCTAGTAACACAGAGGGTGAAATATGTTCCGGACAAAAATTCGGATCAATGGTTTGTTGAATTCAATAAATTATGTAATCAACCGTTTAAGGAATTTTGTCAAACAGTGGCACTTCCAAAATGGTTCAATGTTCAAAGTGCATCATAGCGGATTGTTTAGAAAGCCTGAAGACGCTAAGGTACGTACTATTTATAGATAATGCCTTCTTTTCACTAGGAAAATGAATCATTTTGATTTTCGTAGCGCAGTTTTGTAAATTCAAAAACGTTTACCAAATTTTTGGTACGATAATTTTGAGTAAACTGGCACGATAATTCGTTTTTCGGTCAAAATATTAGGAATTCTGAGAATAACACATGTGAGGATATTAAGAATAAGCTGTGCTTAACTGCATTTATTGTCAAGTTAGATGAATGAAAAGGGGGAAAGTCACACAAGAGAATATCAAAGACCCGATGCTACATCTCGGGCAAACACAACTGTCCGTCCTTTCAGGACACAAATAGGCGGGGCATGCTAAACAATTAATACAGGTGACATCCCTCGGGTTCGTCTTTTGAGATGAGCTCCTGCGATGGGTCGTGGCCTTTTTGTTGTTGTGAGAAAGAGTGGTGATGTTCCGAGGGGGCGTTGGAGAAGGGTTCCGTCGGGCTGGTGAGGCGAGTGTTGAGGGTGGGTGCTTATATACCGGGCTCGGGTTTCATGTCTAATAAAACTTTTATGGATGTTCCTTTTTGAGGTGTGTTTGAAATGGGTTGTAAAAAATGTATGATGTTTTTTTATTGTTGGTGCGGAACGTGTCTTGTTAAAATATGAATGTTTATGAGTGTGTTTAGCGTAACAAGTCGTAAAAAGTGAGGAGACTGTTGCTCGGTTTTTTGTTTGTGTTCTTTCTACCAGGAAAAATATCGAAGTATTACTCTACTGCGGGTACTTGTTTTTTCTTTAGTGGAGTTTCTTTTGGTTGTTGACAAGAGGGGGTGGGGTTGGGTGTAGTGGCCATGGGCAGGGAGTGTAAAGGGGTTGTGTTGAGGGGGTCCTAATGGGACGGGACATAATAACGACGAACCGCTTGCTGCTTTGACTCTTCTTTCGTTTCATTTATGGTGGCCGGCCGGCGTTGAACAAATTTTCTGACCGATTTCCGCGCGTGGCAAGTATATTCTTCTGACTCCGAAATGAATTTTCTTGTGAAATTCTGTGTTTTTTGCTCGTTTTTCGTTAATTGGGGAGGTATCTCGGGTTAGGGGACGGGGTGGGGTAGTTCGACCCGGGACCTCCATGTGAAACAGGAAAATCAATTGCTTAGTATCCAAACAACGGCACAAAAAACACTTCTTATGACAGTTTGTCAGTTTTTAGGGTCATTAGGGAATAAGGAATCCTTAAGGTCCTTAAGGGTCCAAAAGTTATAACTCGCTTCAAACTCAAAGTTTTTTTAAACTTTTGACCTACCTCGAAAAATACAAAATGCGCGATAAACAAGGTTTTTTGCAGGTTTACAAAAAGTTCATAATTTTTAGAGAAAATTGTTCCCAGGAGTGAGAGCTTGGATTGGATTGTATGCTGCAGCCAAAGCCGGAGAAAAAGACCTATTCCTTAATTTTGGTCGTTAGTTTTGTTTCGATTCGAGTATTCTATTTTCATTTCAGTTGCTAACAAACTTTTCTACTTCCCTGATATGGATCTCATTACATTTTACTTAGAAGTTATCCAGGAAGTGAGCGATTTTTTCCTATCCATTTTAACAAGCAAAATTATGTTTTAGCTAAACATCCACGTGATTGGTGAGGAGACCATTCACCGGTTGATGATGGAAACTGGAATGGGCAGAGAACAACGTAACAAAATGACGTCACTTACTGAAGGCCTTAAGGTTACAAGTAAACAAGCCCTTGTAATTGACCTGGGGTGGGTGATTAAGGGAAGGTTTTTGTAACAATTTGTTTTGCAGCGATCCAAGGAAGAAACAAAAGCCCCAAAAACCCTTTTTAGGAGAACGTCACTACAAAATTGTTGGAATCGGTGATTCTGTTCTCTTTTTTTGTGTGATTGTTATGTTTTAGCTGCGACATGCGCAAGCGCTCATGTACCAGATGTGGATCGAGAGTTTGACAAAAAGCACACAGTTGCTGAGATTTATCACCACCTTGGCAAGACTTTGAGGTACGTAAAAGTGAAAGCCAGAGATTGAGAGACAGAGAAACAGAAACACAGACACACAGACACACAGACACACAGACACACAGACACACAGACACACAGACACACAGACACACAGACACACAGACACACAGACACACAGACACACAGAAACACAGAGACACAGACACACAGACACACAGACACACAGACACACAGACACACAGACACACAGACACACAGACACACAGACACACAGACACACAGACACACAGACACACAGACACACAGACACACAGACACACAGACACACAGACACACAGACACACAGACACACAGACACACAGACACACAGACACACAGACACACAGACACACAGACACACAGAAACACAGACACACAGACACACAGAAACACAGACACACAGACACACAGACACACAGACACACAGACACACAGACACACAGACACACAGACACACAGACACACAGACACACAGACATACAGACACACAGACACACAGACACACAGACACACAGACACACAGACACACAGACACACAGACACACAGACACACAGACACACAGACACACAGACACACAGACACACAGACACACAGAAACACAGACACACAGACACACAGACACACAGACACACAGACACACAGACACACAGACACACAGACACACAGACACACACACAGACACACAGACACACAAACACACAGATACACAGACACACAGACACACATACACATATACACACGACAGACAGACAGACAGACACACAGACACACTTTTTCAGGTACCCTACTATGCCGCTAGTGATCGTGAAACAAGGTCAGAAAGAGGAACTCCAACCCATGGAGGTGAGCAACCATTAAACATCCTACTAATTTTAAAATCTTAGGTTCTCTTTGTTCACGAGCGGCCTCAAAAGTATGCTAAAATTTTGGACATGAAGGACCTAAGGCGTTTCATTCAGGTAAGTCGGGTTTTTACAAAATTGTATTACAAGATATATTCAGAAAGTTAGCAAGACTCCGGATGAATATAAAGAAGAAACAGACCAACTGCTCCAAATGGCTCAGCTTCAAGGTCCTAAAGCTCCCTTCTTGAATCACTACGGAGTATGAAATCATTCATTGATGTGAAAAATCTGTTTTAGGTGCAAATCGATACAAACTGGACAGAAGTAACTGGGAAAGTGCTAGATCCTCCTACACTGAGAGATGCCGTAAGTTTTGATTTTGGGCAAAGCTAATGTTTCACTTAGGACGGAAATCCTGCAAAAATGACAAAAGAGTACAAGTATCAAGTAAAAGAAGTCACAGGTGAGCGCTCGACAATCAGTAAATACTTAGATTTGTCCCTTTAGAATCAGCCACTGAAGTTTGCATTGATGTAGTTATCACCCATGATCCGTATACAGGTGAACCAGCACTCAGACACGAGCAGGCAAGGTTGGTTTTGTCTGTCTCTCTGTCTCTCTGTCTCTCTGTCTCTCTGTCTCTCTGTCTCTCTGTCTCTCTATCTCTCTGTCTCTCTGTCTCTCTGTCTCTCTGTCTCTCTGTCTCTCTGTCTCTCTGTCTCTCTATCTCTCTGTCTCTCTGTCTCTCTGTCTCTCTGTCTCTCTGTCTCCTTGTCTCCCTGTCTCCCTGTTTCTCTGTCTCTCTGGCTCTCTGTCTCCCTGTCTCCCTGTCTTCCTGTTTCTCTGTTTCTCTGGCTCTCTGTCTCTCTGGCTCTCTGTCTCTCTGTCTTTCTGTCTCTCTGTCTCTCTGTCTCTCTGTCTCTCTGTCTCTCTGTCTCTCTGTCTCTCTGTCTCTCTGTCTCTCTGTCTCTCTGTCTTTCTGTCTTTCTGTCTCTCTGTCTCTCTGTATCTCTGTCTCTCTGTCTCTCTGTCTCTCTGTCTCTCTGTCTCTCTGTCTCTCTGTCTCTCTGTCTCTCTGTCTCTCTGCCTCTCTGTCTCTCTGTCTCTTTGTCTCTCTGTCTCTCTGTCTCTCTGTCTCTCTATTTTCCTGTCTCTCTGTCTCTCTGTCTTTCTGTCTCTCTGTCTCTCTATCTCTATGTTTCTTTGCATCTCTGCCTCTCTGCCTCTTGGTATCTGTATTTTTGCCGCTGCATCTGTCTCTTATTCCCTCTCTTTGGGTTCCTTTCAACAATAACATTCCAGAGAATTCTACGAATTACTCGTCGACAAAACGAAAGACCGCGGTATTCAAATGGCGAAGAGACTACCTGAAGTTATCAAAGTGAGTTGGTTTTCTCTACCTTTAATTGTCTACGCATAATTCAGGCCCAGCACTACACAAACGATCCTAATTTCCGCCATCCCGAATATGATAAAAATTCCGCGCCTATTCCTGGAGCCAGGGCACCTATCGAAGGAGTTCCAACGATTGCAGCGGTAATTTACCAATTGTTTAGTGTTGGTTATGTTTTTTTCAGGCAATGAGCCATGCAAAGCAGAAATTTTACAAAACAGCTGAATCTAAGAATCAGCGTCAAATAATCTTGTTCTTCACAGTTTGGAGTTGCGATTTCTACGGTTGGTTTTTTTTTGTTCATTGGTGTGTAAAAGAAATTTTAGGCACGATAAAGACTCTTGGAAACAGTGTCATTGGGGTGGCAACTCAAGTGGTCGACAGAACTACGGTTGATATTGCGATGAACGATGCAGGGGCTGGAAAACAGTGAAGAGGGAAAAAAAGGAAATACTATTTCAGTGCCGTCTTTTACAACATTGCTTTGAAAATCAATGCCAAATTAGGCGGTGTGAACATGAGGTGCGACATCCCACCGCAGCTGAATGCAGCTGAAAAGTACGTTGTCGCTCACTCACTCACTCATTCGCTCACTCACTCACTCACTCACTCACTCACTCATTCGCTCACTCACTCACTCACTCACTCACTCACTCACTCACTCACTCACTCACTCACTCACTCACTCACTCACTCACTCACTCACTCACTCACTCACTCACTCACTCACTCACTCACTCACTCACTCACTCACTCACTCACTCACTCACTCACTCACTCACTCACTCACTCACTCACTCACTCACTCACTCACTCACTCACTCACTCACTCACTCACTCACTCACTCACTCACTCACTCACTCACTCACTCACTCACTCACTCACTCACTCACTCACTCACTCACTCACTCACTCACTCACTCACTCACTCACTCACTCACTCACTCACTCACTCACTCACTCACTCACTCACTCACTCACTCACTCACTCACTCACTCACTCACTCACTCACTCACTCACTCACTCACTCACTCACAATTTTTATGAATTTTAGGCAAGGCAATGAAATTCCGACTGTAATGTACGTCGGAATTGATGTAACACACCCTGGCTTTGAAAATCGAGTTCTTGCTGCCCCTATTGACATCTCCTTAGCGGCAATCATTGGCAGTTACGATTATTGGGGAACTCAGTAAGCTTCAGTGATCAAAACAACTGACTTTGTATTTAGGTATGCCGTGCGTTACTACGCCCAGATGAAAGCTAAGGAGACAGTTGAATGCTTTGACAGTCAATTCAAGTTACTCATGTGGGAGTTCTACAGCGTAGGTTCCATAAATTCACGTTTTTACATTCGTTTTTAGAGAAACAATCAGACCTTCCCCAAACACGTCGTGATCTACCGCGATGGTGTTTCAGACTCACAAATGCTCTCTACAGCTCAGTTAGAGCTGACATGGATGAAGTGAGAACTCATTCGTATTAATGCTGAATTTCAAGTTTTTTAGGGGTGCTTGGGAGCATACACTTTCCTTGCAACCTGATGTTTCTCAGCGCCCAAAACCACCAACATATACCTACATCGTTGTTCAAAAGCGACACTCAACAAGGATGATCAAACCAGTTGAGGATAAAAAGAAAAAGTGAGACGAATCGAATGGATTTCCAAGACTAATCTCGATTCAGATATGAGAATCCATCTTCTGGGACTGTAGTCGACCGACTGATTACATCATCAAGGTTGTTTGACTTCTATCTGGCCAGTCATCATGGTGCAATTGTGAGTAATTAAACAGTAAATTGCGAAAATGAAGTGACTGCAGGGAACAAGTCGGATGGCTCATTATACTGTGGTTTATGACGAATGGAAGCTGTTTCCGGATGATATTTACGTGAGTCTATCAAAAAATGATCTACCTTGCAACTTTTCAACGGAAAAATGCGCCTCAGGGTTCAGTATGCAATCTTTTTAAAAAGCTTTTGTGGCTAGTGCAGATCAACTTTCGGTTTTTGCAATATTAACAGCCAAATGAGTTTTGTAGTTGTTGCGTGAAACTAAGTTATCTAAAGAAATTTTTTTCTTCTTTGAAGCATCTCACTTTCAGCGTCAGTCAAAAACGACCAAAATGTGTAATTTTCAGCGATACGTTTCCTTAAATAGGCTCTTTTAAATGATTTGCTTTCAAGAATAACATCCCCAATGTAGAACACAATGTGTTTTGTTCTGAAAAACTACAAATATCTTTGGGGAAAATTAAAAACAGGCGTTTGGTAGTAATCGTAAAGAACCCAGTTTGCAATGCATGTTTCAAAAAAAACAGCAAATCCGCAATTTAACGCTGGCAAGACGACGGGAAAATTTTTTGTTAAGTTTTCTATGTCTGGTTGATATTAGTGCTTAAAACATGAAAAAATATCTGCCCAAAGACCGGCTATCGGAGTTGTTCGGTCCGTTCTAAGCGAAAACGTGGGTGAAAAAAGCCTGTATTAGGACGCTTTTGACTCACAGAAAAAAAGTAGGTTGTGTTGAAGAAAGAATAATTCTTAAAATGTCCATATGATATAAAAGTCAAACGCAGCATTCGCAAAATACTAGACATATTCAAACTCATTTGGCAGCTAGATTTCTAAAAAAAACCAAAAGTTGTTATCTTTATAGCTCATATCTTGTGCTTATAAAGGTAAGATGTAGAGTTCATGTATTATGTAAATGTTCAGGCCATGACCTACCGTCTTGCATTCCTCAACGCTCGTTGCCGAATGCCATGTTCTCTTCCGGCTCCAGTCTACTATGCTGATCTTGCTTGCAACCAAGCGAAGGAGATGTACCGAGTTTTTGCCAGGTTTGCAACACATTTTAACCGTTTTATCTTTTTTTTTAAAGGAACAATCCGGATTCTTGGAAAAATTGTGATCCCTCCACTATGTCAGAGGATGACAAAAGGCAAATGGATTTCTACCATTTGAATAGAAAAACGCAAATTGAGAAAGCTCTGACCATTCATCAGGACTTGCCGGGTATGCACTTTGTTTAAGCGGTGTATAATCTATGTGTCTAATTTTGTGTTTTTTTTTTGGGTAGCCTATAAACATATTTTTCTCACTCACTCTGTAATACATAAGTACACAAGTCAATAAAGAACAAATCACATTTCAATTTTACCACCTTTTTTATACAGACAGAGAAACAGAGATACAGAGAGACAGAGAGACAGAGAGACAGAGAGACAGAGAGACAATAAGACAGCGAGACAGCGAGACAACGAGATAGAGATACAGAGAAACAGAGAGACAGAGAGACTGTGAGACAGATAGGCATAGAGACAGAGAGACAGAGAAACAGAGAAACAGAGAGACAGAGAGACAGAGAGACAGAGAGACAGAGAGACAGAGAGACAGAGAGACAGAGAGACAGAGAGACAGAGAGACAGAGAGACAGAGAGACAGAGAGACAGAGAGACAGAGAGACAGAGAGAAAGAGAGACAGAGAGACAGAGAGACAGAGAGACAGAGAGACAGAGAGACAAAAAGACAAAGAGACATAGAGACATAGAGACAGGGAGACAGAGATACAGAGATACAGAGATACAGAGAGACAGAGAGACAAAGAAACAGAGAGACAGAGAGACAGAGAGACAGAGAGACAAAGAGACAGAGAGACAGAGAGACAGAGAGACAGAGAAACTGAGAAACAGATATTGCGATGATTGTGGCACAAAGCTAAAGAAACTTTCCTTTAAACTTTAATTTATTAAAGCGATTATGATCATCGAAACCTCGCTGATGTCAAAAGCAGGTTTTCTTATACTTCCTTCAAATTCGGGTAGTGTTCTTCTCTAATGCAGATGCTGGCGTTTAAGTTCTTTATTTCCGGAGCGAGAAAAAAGATGTCAAGGCACAATTCAAGATGTGGTTCTTCTTAAAACAGAAAAACTGAAAAAAATAAGTTCAGAAATATATACTAGATTCACCCCTTTACAAACTCCCGGGAAAAAAAATGAGTAAAAAAAGTCATGTCAATAGGAGCATGTCGAAGATTTATGCCTGAAAAGGTTTTGTAAGTGGCTGGAAGAGAAAACGATATAACGAAGCTAATCCACAACACAATAAAAGATAAGAGAGATATGCAGATTTGAAAATATGAGGCGGGGTGTTATGTCTGGGTCAGCGATCGATTACACTGTAACAAAAGCAGAGCAGCTGTTTGGGAAACACAGCATGGGACAGACGCAAAGAAAAAGAGAGAGAGAGAGAGAGAGAGAGAGAGAGAGAGAGAGAGAGAGAGATAAAGAACTAAAAATGAATAAAGATAAAAAGGAGAAAAAGGAGGGAGAGAGAGCGCGAAAAAAAACAGGGAAATTGGAGTTGACTATGCGGATTCAGAAAAGACTTTCCAAAACTCATTCTGTCTCTCTTTTTCTCTGTCTCTCTGTCTCTCTGTCTCTCTGTCTCTCTGTCTCTCTGTCTCTCTGTCTCTCTGTCTCTCTGTCTCTCTGTCTCTCTGTCTCTCTGTCTCTCTGTCTCTCTGTCTCTCTGTCTCTCTGTCTCTCTGTCTCTCTGTCTCTCTGTCTCTCTGTCTCTCTGTCTCTCTGTCTCTCTGTCTCTCTGTCTCTCTGTCTCTCTGTCTCTCTGTCTCTCTGTCTCTCTGTCTCTCTGTCTCTCTGTCTCTCTGTCTATCTGTCTCTCTGTCTCTCTGTCTCTCTGTCTCTCTGTCTCTCTGTCTCTCTGTCTCTCTGTCTCTCTGTCTCTCTGTCTCTCTGTCTCTCTGTCTCTCTGTCTATCTGTCTCTCTGTCTCTCTGTCTCTCTGTTTCTCTGTCTCTCTGTCTCTCTGTCTCTCTGACTCTCTGACTCTCTGTCTCTCTGTCTCTCTGTCTCTCTGTCTCTCTGTCTCTCTGTCTCTCTCTGTCTCTCTGTCTATCTGTCTCTATGTCTCTCTGTCTCCCTGTCTCTCTGACTCTCTGTCTCTCTGTCTCTCTGTCTCTCTGTCTCTCTGTCTCTCTGTCTCTCTGTCTCTCTGTCTATCTGTCTCTATGTCTCTCTGTCTCTCTGTCTCTCTCTGTCTCTCTGTCTCTCTGTCTCTCTCTGTCTCTCTGTCTATCTGTCTCTATGTCTCTCTGTCTCCCTGTCTTTCTGACTCTCTGTCTCTCTGTCTCTCTGTCTCTCTGTCTCTCTGTCTCTCTGTCTCTCTGTCTCTCTGTCTCTCTGTCTCTCTGTCTCTCTGTCTCTCTGTCTCTCTGTCTCTCTGTCTCTCTGTCTCTCTGTCTCTCTGTCTTTCTGTCTCTCTGTCTCTCTGTCTCTCTGTCTCTCTGTCTCTCTGTCTCTCTGTCTCTCTGTCTCTCTGTCTCTCTGTCTCTCTGTCTCTCTGTCTCTCTGTCTATCTGTCTATCTGTCTCTCTGTCTCTCTGTCTCTCTGTCTCTCTGTCTCTCTGTCTCTCTGTCTCTCTGTCTCTCTGTCTCTCTGTCTCTCTGTCTCTCTGTCTCTCTGTCTATCTGTCTCTCTGTCTCTCTGTCTCTCTGTTTCTCTGTCTCTCTGTCTCTCTGTCTCTCTGACTCTCTGTCTCTCTGTCTCTCTGTCTCTCTGTCTCTCTGTCTCTCTGTCTCTCTCTGTCTCTCTGTCTATCTGTCTCTATGTCTCTCTGTCTCCCTGTCTCTCTGACTCTCTGTCTCTCTGTCTCTCTGTCTCTCTGTCTCTCTGTCTCTCTGTCTCTCTGTCTCTCTGTCTATCTGTCTCTATGTCTCTCTGTCTCTCTGTCTCTCTCTGTCTCTCTGTCTCTCTGTCTCTCTCTGTCTCTCTGTCTATCTGTCTCTATGTCTCTCTGTCTCCCTGTCTTTCTGACTCTCTGTCTCTCTGTCTCTCTGTCTCTCTGTCTCTCTGTCTCTCTGTCTCTCTGTCTCTCTGTCTCTCTGTCTCTCTGTCTCTCTGTCTCTCTGTCTCTCTGTCTCTCTGTCTCTCTGTCTCTCTGTCTTTCTGTCTCTCTGTCTCTCTGTCTCTCTGTCTCTCTGTCTCTCTGTCTCTCTGTCTTTCTGTCTCTCTGTCTCTCTGTCTCTCTGTCTCTCTGTCTCTCTGTCTCTCTGTCTCTCTGTCTCTCTGTCTCTCTGTCTCTCTGTCTCTCTGTCTCTCTGTCTCTCTGTCTCTCTGTCTCTCTGTCTCTCTGTCTCTCTGTCTCTCTGTCTCTCTGTCTCTCTGTCTATCTGTCTCTCTGTCTCTCTGTCTCTCTGTTTCTCTGTCTCTCTGTCTCTCTGTCTCTCTGACTCTCTGTCTCTCTGTCTCTCTGTCTCTCTGTCTCTCTGTCTCTCTGTCTCTCTCTGTCTCTCTGTCTATCTGTCTCTATGTCTCTCTGTCTCCCTGTCTCTCTGACTCTCTGTCTCTCTGTCTCTCTGTCTCTCTGTCTCTCTGTCTCTCTGTCTCTCTGTCTCTCTGTCTATCTGTCTCTATGTCTCTCTGTCTCTCTGTCTCTCTCTGTCTCTCTGTCTCTCTGTCTCTCTCTGTCTCTCTGTCTATCTGTCTCTATGTCTCTCTGTCTCCCTGTCTTTCTGACTCTCTGTCTCTCTGTCTCTCTGTCTCTCTGTCTCTCTGTCTCTCTGTCTCTCTGTCTCTCTGTCTCTCTGTCTCTCTGTCTCTCTGTCTCTCTGTCTCTCTGTCTCTCTGTCTCTCTGTCTCTCTGTCTTTCTGTCTCTCTGTCTCTCTGTCTCTCTGTCTCTCTGTCTCTCTGTCTCTCTGTCTTTCTGTCTCTCTGTCTCTCTGTCTCTCTGTCTCTCTGTCTCTCTGTCTCTCTGTCTCTCTGTCTCTCTGTCTCTCTGTCTCTCTGTCTCTCTGTCTCTCTGTCTATCTGTCTATCTGTCTCTCTGTCTCTCTGTCTCTCTGTCTCTCTGTCTCTCTGTCTCTCTGTCTCTCTGTCTCTCTGTCTCTCTGTCTCTCTGTCTCTCTGTCTCTCTGTCTATCTGTCTCTCTGTCTCTCTGTCTCTCTGTTTCTCTGTCTCTCTGTCTCTCTGTCTCTCTGACTCTCTGTCTCTCTGTCTCTCTGTCTCTCTGTCTCTCTGTCTCTCTCTGTCTCTCTGTCTATCTGTCTCTATGTCTCTCTGTCTCCCTGTTTCTCTGACTCTCTGTCTCTCTGTCTCTCTGTCTCTCTGTCTCTCTGTATCTCTGTCTCTCTGTCTCTCTGTCTATCTGTCTCTATGTCTCTCTGTCTCTCTGTCTCTCTCTGTCTCTCTGTCTCTCTGTCTCTCTCTGTCTCTCTGTCTATCTGTCTCTATGTCTCTCTGTCTCCCTGTCTTTCTGACTCTCTGTCTCTCTGTCTCTCTGTCTCTCTGTCTCTCTGTCTCTCTGTCTCTCTGTCTCTCTGTCTCTCTGTCTCTCTGTCTCTCTGTCTCTCTGTCTCTCTGTCTCTCTGTCTCTCTGTCTTTCTGTCTCTCTGTCTCTCTGTCTCTCTGTCTCTCTGTCTCTCTGTCTCTCTGTCTCTCTGTCTCTCTGTCTCTCTGTCTCTCTGTCTCTCTGTCTCTCTGTCTCTCTGTCTCTCTGTCTCTCTGTCTCTCTGTCTCTCTGACTCTCTGTCTCTCTGTCTCTCTGTCTCTCTGTCTCTCTGTCTCTCTGTCTCTCTCTGTCTCTCTGTCTATCTGTCTCTATGTCTCTCTGTCTCCCTGTCTCTCTGACTCTCTGTCTCTCTGTCTCTCTGTCTCTCTGTCTCTCTGTCTCTCTGTCTCTCTGTCTCTCTGTCTATCTGTCTCTATGTCTCTCTGTCTCTCTGTCTCTCTCTGTCTCTCTGTCTCTCTGTCTCTCTCTGTCTCTCTGTCTATCTGTCTCTATGTCTCTCTGTCTCCCTGTCTTTCTGACTCTCTGTCTCTCTGTCTCTCTGTCTCTCTGTCTCTCTGTCTCTCTGTCTCTCTGTCTCTCTGTCTCTCTGTCTCTCTGTCTCTCTGTCTCTCTGTCTCTCTGTCTCTCTGTCTCTCTGTCTCTCTGTCTCTCTGTCTCTCTGTCTCTCTGTCTATCTGTCTCTCTGTCTCTCTGTCTCTCTGTCTCTCTGTCTCTCTGTCTCTCTGTCTTTCTGTCTCTCTGTCTCTCTGTCTCTCTGTCTCTCTGTCTCTCTGTCTCTCTGTCTATCTGTCTCTCTGTCTCTCTGTCTCTCTGTTTCTCTGTCTCTCTGTCTCTCTGTCTCTCTGACTCTCTGACTCTCTGTCTCTCTGTCTCTCTGTCTCTCTGTCTCTCTGTCTCTCTGTCTCTCTCTGTCTCTCTGTCTATCTGTCTCTATGTCTCTCTGTCTCCCTGTCTCTCTGACTCTCTGTCTCTCTGTCTCTCTGTCTCTCTGTCTCTCTGTCTCTCTGTCTCTCTGTCTCTCTGTCTATCTGTCTCTATGTCTCTCTGTCTCTCTGTCTCTCTCTGTCTCTCTGTCTCTCTGTCTCTCTCTGTCTCTCTGTCTATCTGTCTCTATGTCTCTCTGTCTCCCTGTCTTTCTGACTCTCTGTCTCTCTGTCTCTCTGTCTCTCTGTCTCTCTGTCTCTCTGTCTCTCTGTCTCTCTGTCTCTCTGTCTCTCTGTCTCTCTGTCTCTCTGTCTCTCTGTCTCTCTGTCTCTCTGTCTCTCTGTCTCTCTGTCTTTCTGTCTCTCTGTCTCTCTGTCTCTCTGTCTCTCTGTCTCTCTGTCTCTCTGTCTCTCTGTCTCTCTGTCTCTCTGTCTCTCTGTCTCTCTGTCTATCTGTCTATCTGTCTCTCTGTCTCTCTGTCTCTCTGTCTCTCTGTCTCTCTGTCTCTCTGTCTCTCTGTCTCTCTGTCTCTCTGTCTCTCTGTCTCTCTGTCTCTCTGTCTATCTGTCTCTCTGTCTCTCTGTCTCTCTGTTTCTCTGTCTCTCTGTCTCTCTGTCTCTCTGTCTCTCTGTCTCTCTGTCTCTCTGTCTCTCTGTCTCTCTGTCTCTCTGTCTCTCTCTGTCTCTCTGTCTATCTGTCTCTATGTCTCTCTGTCTCCCTGTCTCTCTGACTCTCTGTCTCTCTGTCTCTCTGTCTCTCTGTCTCTCTGTCTCTCTGTCTCTCTGTCTCTCTGTCTATCTGTCTCTATGTCTCTCTGTCTCTCTGTCTCTCTCTGTCTCTCTGTCTCTCTGTCTCTCTCTGTCTCTCTGTCTATCTGTCTCTATGTCTCTCTGTCTCCCTGTCTTTCTGACTCTCTGTCTCTCTGTCTCTCTGTCTCTCTGTCTCTCTGTCTCTCTGTCTCTCTGTCTCTCTGTCTCTCTGTCTCTCTGTCTCTCTGTCTCTCTGTCTCTCTGTCTCTCTGTCTCTCTGTCTTTCTGTCTCTCTGTCTCTCTGTCTCTCTGTCTCTCTGTCTCTCTGTCTCTCTGTCTCTCTGTCTCTCTGTCTCTCTGTCTCTCTGTCTCTCTGTCTCTCTGTCTCTCTGTCTCTCTGTCTCTCTGTCTCTCTGTCTCTCTGTCTCTCTGTCTCTCTGTCTCTCTGTCTCTCTGTCTCTCTGACTCTCTGTCTCTCTGTCTCTCTGTCTCTCTGTCTCTCTGTCTCTCTGTCTCTCTGTCTCTCTCGTTCTCTCTGTCTATCTGTCTCTATGTCTCTCTGTCTCCCTGTCTCTCTGACTCTCTGTCTCTCTGTCTCTCTGTCTCTCTGTCTCTCTGTCTCTCTGTCTCTCTGTCTCTCTGTCTCTCTGTCTCTCTGTCTCTCTGTCTCTCTGTCTCTCTGTCTCTCTGTCTCTCTGTCTCTCTGTCTCTCTGTCTCTCTGTCTCTCTATCTCTCTGTCTCTCTGTCTCTCTGTCAATCTGTCTCTCTGTCTCTCTGTCTCTCTGTCTCTCTGTCTCTCTGTCTCTCTGTCTCTCTGTCTCTCTGTCTCTCTGTCTCTCTGTCTATCTGTCTCTCTGCCTCTCTGTCTCTCTGTTTCTCTGTCTCTCTGTCTCTCTGTCTCTCTGACTCTCTGACTCTCTGTCTCTCTGTCTCTCTGTCTCTCTGTCTCTCTGTCTCTCTGTCTCTCTCTGTCTCTCTGTCTATCTGTCTCTATGTCTCTCTGTCTCCCTGTCTCTCTGACTCTCTGTCTCTCTGTCTCTCTGTCTCTCTGTCTCTCTGTCTCTCTGTCTCTCTGTCTCTCTGTCTATCTGTCTCTATGTCTCTCTGTCTCTCTGTCTCTCTCTGTCTCTCTGTCTCTCTGTCTCTCTCTGTCTCTCTGTCTATCTGTCTCTATGTCTCTCTGTCTCCCTGTCTTTCTGACTCTCTGTCTCTCTGTCTCTCTGTCTCTCTGTCTCTCTGTCTCTCTGTCTCTCTGTCTCTCTGTCTCTCTGTCTCTCTGTCTCTCTGTCTCTCTGTCTCTCTGTCTCTCTGTCTCTCTGTCTCTCTGTCTTTCTGTCTCTCTGTCTCTCTGTCTCTCTGTCTCTCTGTCTCTCTGTCTCTCTGTCTCTCTGTCTCTCTGTCTCTCTGTCTCTCTGTCTCTCTGTCTCTCTGTCTCTCTGTCTCTCTGTCTTTCTGTCTCTCTGTCTCTCTGTCTCTCTGTCTCTCTGTCTCTCTGTCTCTCTGTCTCTCTGTCTCTCTGTCTCTCTGTCTCTCTGTCTCTCTGTCTCTCTGTCTCTCTGTCTCTCTGTCTCTCTGTCTCTCTGTCTCTCTGTCTCTCTGTCTCTCTGTCTCTCTGTCTCTCTGTCTCTCTGACTCTCTGTCTCTCTGTCTCTCTGTCTCTCTGTCTCTCTGTCTCTCTGTCTCTCTGTCTCTCTCGTTCTCTCTGTCTATCTGTCTCTATGTCTCTCTGTCTCCCTGTCTCTCTGACTCTCTGTCTCTCTGTCTCTCTGTCTCTCTGTCTCTCTGTCTCTCTGTCTCTCTGTCTCTCTGTCTCTCTGTCTCTCTGTCTCTCTGTCTCTCTGTCTCTCTGTCTCTCTGTCTCTCTCTGTCTCTCTGTCTATCTGTCTCTATGTCTCTCTGTCTCCCTGTCTCTCTGACTCTCTGTCTCTCTGTCTCTCTGTCTCTCTGTCTCTCTGTCTCTCTGTCTCTCTGTCTCTCTGTCTCTCTGTCTCTCTGTCTCTCTGTCTCTCTGTCTCTCTGTCTCTCTGTCTCTCTGTCTCTCTGTCTCTCTGTCTCTCTCTGTCTCTCTGTCTCTCTGTCTCTCTCTGTCTCTCTGTCTATCTGTCTCTATGTCTCTCTGTCTCTATGTCTCTCTGTCTCCCTGTCTTTCTGACTCTCTGTCTCTCTGTCTCTCTGTCTCTCTGTCTCTCTGTCTCTCTGTCTCTCTGTCTCTCTGTCTCTCTGTCTCTCTGTCTCTCTGTCTCTCTGTCTCTCTGTCTCTCTGTCTCTCTGTCTCTCTGTCTCTCTGTCTCTCTGTCTCTCTGTCTCTCTGTCTCTCTGTCTCTCTGTCTCTCTGTCTCTCTGTCTCTCTGTCTCTCTGTCTCTCTGTCTCTCTGTCTCTCTGTCTCTCTGTCTCTCTGTCTCTCTGTCTCTCTGTCTCTCTGTCTCTCTGTCTCTCTGTCTCTCTGACTCTCTGTCTCTCTGTCTCTCTGTCTCTCTGTCTCTCTGTCTCTCTGTCTCTCTGTCTCTCTGTCTCTCTGTCTCTCTCGTTCTCTCTGTCTATCTGTCTCTATGTCTCTCTGTCTCCCTGTCTCTCTGACTCTCTGTCTCTCTGTCTCTCTGTCTCTCTGTCTCTCTGTCTCTCTGTCTCTCTGTCTCTCTGTCTCTCTGTCTCTCTGTCTCTCTGTCTCTCTGTCTCTCTGTCTCTCTGTCTCTCTGTCTCTCTGTCTCTCTGTCTCTCTGACTCTCTGTCTCTCTGTCTCTCTGTCTCTCTGTCTCTCTGTCTCTCTGTCTCTCTGTCTCTCTCGTTCTCTCTGTCTATCTGTCTCTATGTCTCTCTGTCTCCCTGTCTCTCTGACTCTCTGTCTCTCTGTCTCTCTGTCTCTCTGTCTCTCTGTCTCTCTGTCTCTCTGTCTCTCTGTCTCTCTGTCTCTCTGTCTCTCTGTCTCTCTGTCTCTCTGTCTCTCTGTCTCTCTGTCTCTCTGTCTCTCTGTCTCTCTGTCTCTCTATCTCTCTGTCTCTCTGTCTCTCTGTCAATCTGTCTCTCTGTCTATCTGTCTCTATGTCTCTCTGTCTCCCTGTCTTTCTGACTCTCTGTCTCTCTGTCTCTCTGTCTCTCTGTCTCTCTGTCTCTCTGTCTCTCTGTCTCTCTGTCTCTCTGTCTCTCTGTCTCTCTGTCTCTCTGTCTCTCTGTCTCTCTGTCTCTCTGTCTCTCTGTCTCTCTGTCTCTCTGTCTCTCTGTCTCTCTGTCTCTCTGTCTCTCTGTCTCTCTGTCTCTCTGTCTCTCTGTCTCTCTGTCTCTCTGTCTCTCTGTCTCTCTGTCTCTCTGTCTCTCTGTCTCTCTCTGTCTCTCTGTCTATCTGTCTCTATGTCTCTCTGTCTCTCTGTCAATCTGTCTCTCTGTCTATCTGTCTCTATGTCTCTCTGTCTCCCTGTCTTTCTGACTCTCTGTCTCTCTGTCTCTCTGTCTCTCTGTCTCTCTGTCTCTCTGTCTCTCTGTCTCTCTGTCTCTCTGTCTCTCTGTCTCTCTGTCTCTCTGTCTCTCTGTCTCTCTGTCTCTCTGTCTCTCCTACTCTCTCTGTCTCTCTGTCTCTCTGTCTCTCTCTGTCTCTCTGTCTATCTGTCTCTATGTCTCTCTGTCTCCCTGTCTCTCTGACTCTCTGTCTCTCTGTCTCTCTGTCTCTCTGTCTCTCTGTCTCTCTGTCTCTCTGTCTCTCTGTCTCTCTGTCTCTCTGTCTCTCTGTCTCTCTGTCTCTCTGTCTCTCTGTCTCTCTGTCTCTCTGTCTCTCTGTCTCTCTGTCTCTCTGTCTCTCTGTCTCTCTGTCTCTCTGTCTCTCTGTCTCTCTGTCTCTCTGTCTCTCCTACTCTCTCTGTCTCTCTGTCTCTCTGTCTCTCTCTGTCTCTCTGTCTATCTGTCTCTATGTCTCTCTGTCTCCCTGTCTCTCTGACTCTCTGTCTCTCTGTCTCTCTGTCTCTCTGTCTCTCTGTCTCTCTGTCTCTCTGTCTCTCTGTCTCTCTGTCTCTCTGTCTCTCTGTCTCTCTGTCTCTCTGTCTCTCTGTCTCTCTGTCTCTCTGTCTCTCTGTCTCTCTGTCTCTCTGTCTCTCTGTCTCTCTGTCTCTCTGTCTCTCTGTCTCTCTGTCTCTCTGTCTCTCTGTCTCTCTGTCTCTCTGTCTATCTGTCTCTATGTCTCTGTGTCTCCCTGTCTCTCTGACTCTCTGTCTCTCTGTCTCTCTGTCTCTCTGTCTCTCTGTCTCTCTGTCTCTCTGTCTCTCTGTCTCTCTGTCTCTCTGTCTCTCTGTCTCTCTGTCTCTCTGTCTCTCTGTCTCTCTGTCTCTCTGTCTCTCTGTCTCTCTGTCTCTCTGTCTCTCTGTCTCTCTGTCTCTCTGTCTCTCTGTCTCTCTGTCTCTCTGTATCTCTGTCTATCTGTCTCTCTGTCTCTCTGTCTCTCTGTCTCTCTGTCTCTCTGTCTCTCTGTCTCTCTCTGTCTCTCTGTCTATCTGTCTCTATGTCTCTCTGTCTCCCTGTCTCTCTGACTCTCTGTATCTCTGTCTATCTGTCTATATGTCTCTCTGTCTCTCTGTCTCTCTCTGTCTCTCTGTCTCTCTGTCTCTCTCTGTCTCTCTGTCTATCTGTCTCTATGTCTCTCTGTCTCCCTGTCTCTCTGACTCTCTGTCTCTCTGTCTCTCTGTCTCTCTGTCTCTCTGTCTCTCTGTCTCTCTGTCTCTTTCTGTCTCTCTGTCTATCTGTCTCTATGTCTCTCTGTCTCCCTATCTCTCTGACTCTCTGTCTCTCTGTCTCTCTGTCTCTCTGTCTCTCTGTCTCTCTGTCTCTCTGTCTCTCTGTCTCTCTATCTCTCTGTCTCTCTGTCTCTCTGTCTCTCTGTCTCTCTGTCTCTCTGTCTCTCTGTCTCTCTGTCTCTCTGTCTCTCTGTCTCTCTGTCTCTCTGTCTCTCTGTCTATCTGTCTCTATGTCTCTCTGTCTCTCTGTCTCTCTCTGTCTCTCTGTCTCTCTGTCTCTCTCTGTCTCTCTGTCTATCTGTCTCTATGTCTCTCTGTCTCCCTGTCTCTCTGACTCTCTGTCTCTCTGTCTCTCTGTCTCTCTGTCTCTCTGTCTCTCTGTCTCTCTGTCTCTCTGTCTCTCTGTCTCTTTGTCTCTCTGTCTCTCTGTCTCTCTGTCTCTCTGTCTCTCTGTCTCTCTGTCTCTCTGTCTCTCTGTCTCTCTGTCTCTCTGTCTCTCTGTCTCTCTGTCTCTCTGTCTCTCTGTCTCTCTGTCTCTCTGTCTCTCTGTCTCTCTGTCTCTCTGTCTATTTGTCTCTCTGTCTCTCTGTCTCTCTGTCTCTCTGTCTCTCTGTCTCTCTGTCTCTCTGTCTCTCTGTCTCTCTGTCTCTCTGTCTCTCTGTCTCTCTGTCTCTCTGTCTCTCTGTCTCTCTGTCTCTCTGTCTCTCTGTCTCTCTGACTCTCTGTCTCTCTGTCTCTCTGTCTCTCTGTCTCTCTGTCTCTCTGTCTCTCTGTCTCTCTGTCTCTCTGTCTATCTGTCTCTCTGTCTCTCTGTCTCTCTGTTTCTCTGTCTCTCTGTCTCTCTGTCTCTCTGACTCTCTGACTCTCTGTCTCTCTGTCTCTCTGTCTCTCTGTCTCTCTGTCTCTCTGTCTCTCTCTGTCTCTCTGTCTATCTGTCTCTATGTCTCTCTGTCTCCCTGTCTCTCTGACTCTCTGTCTCTCTGTCTCTCTGTCTCTCTGTCTCTCTGTCTCTCTGTCTCTCTGTCTCTCTGTCTATCTGTCTCTATGTCTCTCTGTCTCTCTGTCTCTCTCTGTCTCTCTGTCTCTCTGTCTCTCTCTGTCTCTCTGTCTATCTGTCTCTATGTCTCTCTGTCTCCCTGTCTTTCTGACTCTCTGTCTCTCTGTCTCTCTGTCTCTCTGTCTCTCTGTCTCTCTGTCTCTCTGTCTCTCTGTCTCTCTGTCTCTCTGTCTCTCTGTCTCTCTGTCTCTCTGTCTCTCTGTCTCTCTGTCTCTCTGTCTCTCTGTCTTTCTGTCTCTCTGTCTCTCTGTCTCTCTGTCTCTCTGTCTCTCTGTCTCTCTGTCTCTCTGTCTCTCTGTCTCTCTGTCTCTCTGTCTCTCTGTCTCTCTGTCTATCTGTCTATCTGTCTCTCTGTCTCTCTGTCTCTCTGTCTCTCTGTCTCTCTGTCTCTCTGTCTCTCTGTCTCTCTGTCTCTCTGTCTCTCTGTCTCTCTGTCTCTCTGTCTATCTGTCTCTCTGTCTCTCTGTCTCTCTGTTTCTCTGTCTCTCTGTCTCTCTGTCTCTCTGACTCTCTGTCTCTCTGTCTCTCTGTCTCTCTGTCTCTCTGTCTCTCTGTCTCTCTCTGTCTCTCTGTCTATCTGTCTCTATGTCTCTCTGTCTCCCTGTCTCTCTGACTCTCTGTCTCTCTGTCTCTCTGTCTCTCTGTCTCTCTGTCTCTCTGTCTCTCTGTCTCTCTGTCTATCTGTCTCTATGTCTCTCTGTCTCTCTGTCTCTCTCTGTCTCTCTGTCTCTCTGTCTCTCTCTGTCTCTCTGTCTATCTGTCTCTATGTCTCTCTGTCTCCCTGTCTTTCTGACTCTCTGTCTCTCTGTCTCTCTGTCTCTCTGTCTCTCTGTCTCTCTGTCTCTCTGTCTCTCTGTCTCTCTGTCTCTCTGTCTCTCTGTCTCTCTGTCTCTCTGTCTCTCTGTCTCTCTGTCTCTCTGTCTTTCTGTCTCTCTGTCTCTCTGTCTCTCTGTCTCTCTGTCTCTCTGTCTCTCTGTCTTTCTGTCTCTCTGTCTCTCTGTCTCTCTGTCTCTCTGTCTCTCTGTCTCTCTGTCTCTCTGTCTCTCTGTCTCTCTGTCTCTCTGTCTCTCTGTCTCTCTGTCTATCTGTCTATCTGTCTCTCTGTCTCTCTGTCTCTCTGTCTCTCTGTCTCTCTGTCTCTCTGTCTCTCTGTCTCTCTGTCTCTCTGTCTCTCTGTCTCTCTGTCTCTCTGTCTATCTGTCTCTCTGTCTCTCTGTCTCTCTGTTTCTCTGTCTCTCTGTCTCTCTGTCTCTCTGACTCTCTGTCTCTCTGTCTCTCTGTCTCTCTGTCTCTCTGTCTCTCTGTCTCTCTCTGTCTCTCTGTCTATCTGTCTCTATGTCTCTCTGTCTCCCTGTTTCTCTGACTCTCTGTCTCTCTGTCTCTCTGTCTCTCTGTCTCTCTGTATCTCTGTCTCTCTGTCTCTCTGTCTATCTGTCTCTATGTCTCTCTGTCTCTCTGTCTCTCTCTGTCTCTCTGTCTCTCTGTCTCTCTCTGTCTCTCTGTCTATCTGTCTCTATGTCTCTCTGTCTCCCTGTCTTTCTGACTCTCTGTCTCTCTGTCTCTCTGTCTCTCTGTCTCTCTGTCTCTCTGTCTCTCTGTCTCTCTGTCTCTCTGTCTCTCTGTCTCTCTGTCTCTCTGTCTCTCTGTCTCTCTGTCTCTCTGTCTTTCTGTCTCTCTGTCTCTCTGTCTCTCTGTCTCTCTGTCTCTCTGTCTCTCTGTCTCTCTGTCTCTCTGTCTCTCTGTCTCTCTGTCTCTCTGTCTCTCTGTCTCTCTGTCTCTCTGTCTCTCTGTCTCTCTGTCTCTCTGACTCTCTGTCTCTCTGTCTCTCTGTCTCTCTGTCTCTCTGTCTCTCTGTCTCTCTCTGTCTCTCTGTCTATCTGTCTCTATGTCTCTCTGTCTCCCTGTCTCTCTGACTCTCTGTCTCTCTGTCTCTCTGTCTCTCTGTCTCTCTGTCTCTCTGTCTCTCTGTCTCTCTGTCTATCTGTCTCTATGTCTCTCTGTCTCTCTGTCTCTCTCTGTCTCTCTGTCTCTCTGTCTCTCTCTGTCTCTCTGTCTATCTGTCTCTATGTCTCTCTGTCTCCCTGTCTTTCTGACTCTCTGTCTCTCTGTCTCTCTGTCTCTCTGTCTCTCTGTCTCTCTGTCTCTCTGTCTCTCTGTCTCTCTGTCTCTCTGTCTCTCTGTCTCTCTGTCTCTCTGTCTCTCTGTCTCTCTGTCTCTCTGTCTCTCTGTCTCTCTGTCTCTCTGTCTATCTGTCTCTCTGTCTCTCTGTCTCTCTGTCTCTCTGTCTCTCTGTCTCTCTGTCTTTCTGTCTCTCTGTCTCTCTGTCTCTCTGTCTCTCTGTCTCTCTGTCTCTCTGTCTATCTGTCTCTCTGTCTCTCTGTCTCTCTGTTTCTCTGTCTCTCTGTCTCTCTGTCTCTCTGACTCTCTGACTCTCTGTCTCTCTGTCTCTCTGTCTCTCTGTCTCTCTGTCTCTCTGTCTCTCTCTGTCTCTCTGTCTATCTGTCTCTATGTCTCTCTGTCTCCCTGTCTCTCTGACTCTCTGTCTCTCTGTCTCTCTGTCTCTCTGTCTCTCTGTCTCTCTGTCTCTCTGTCTCTCTGTCTATCTGTCTCTATGTCTCTCTGTCTCTCTGTCTCTCTCTGTCTCTCTGTCTCTCTGTCTCTCTCTGTCTCTCTGTCTATCTGTCTCTATGTCTCTCTGTCTCCCTGTCTTTCTGACTCTCTGTCTCTCTGTCTCTCTGTCTCTCTGTCTCTCTGTCTCTCTGTCTCTCTGTCTCTCTGTCTCTCTGTCTCTCTGTCTCTCTGTCTCTCTGTCTCTCTGTCTCTCTGTCTCTCTGTCTCTCTGTCTCTCTGTCTTTCTGTCTCTCTGTCTCTCTGTCTCTCTGTCTCTCTGTCTCTCTGTCTCTCTGTCTCTCTGTCTCTCTGTCTCTCTGTCTCTCTGTCTCTCTGTCTCTCTGTCTATCTGTCTATCTGTCTCTCTGTCTCTCTGTCTCTCTGTCTCTCTGTCTCTCTGTCTCTCTGTCTCTCTGTCTCTCTGTCTCTCTGTCTCTCTGTCTCTCTGTCTATCTGTCTCTCTGTCTCTCTGTCTCTCTGTTTCTCTGTCTCTCTGTCTCTCTGTCTCTCTGACTCTCTGTCTCTCTGTCTCTCTGTCTCTCTGTCTCTCTGTCTCTCTGTCTCTCTCTGTCTCTCTGTCTATCTGTCTCTATGTCTCTCTGTCTCCCTGTCTCTCTGACTCTCTGTCTCTCTGTCTCTCTGTCTCTCTGTCTCTCTGTCTCTCTGTCTCTCTGTCTCTCTGTCTATCTGTCTCTATGTCTCTCTGTCTCTCTGTCTCTCTCTGTCTCTCTGTCTCTCTGTCTCTCTCTGTCTCTCTGTCTATCTGTCTCTATGTCTCTCTGTCTCCCTGTCTTTCTGACTCTCTGTCTCTCTGTCTCTCTGTCTCTCTGTCTCTCTGTCTCTCTGTCTCTCTGTCTCTCTGTCTCTCTGTCTCTCTGTCTCTCTGTCTCTCTGTCTCTCTGTCTCTCTGTCTCTCTGTCTTTCTGTCTCTCTGTCTCTCTGTCTCTCTGTCTCTCTGTCTCTCTGTCTCTCTGTCTCTCTGTCTCTCTGTCTCTCTGTCTCTCTGTCTCTCTGTCTCTCTGTCTCTCTGTCTCTCTGTCTCTCTGTCTCTCTGTCTCTCTGTCTCTCTGTCTCTCTGTCTCTCTGTCTCTCTGTCTCTCTGACTCTCTGTCTCTCTGTCTCTCTGTCTCTCTGTCTCTCTGTCTCTCTGTCTCTCTGTCTCTCTCGTTCTCTCTGTCTATCTGTCTCTATGTCTCTCTGTCTCCCTGTCTCTCTGACTCTCTGTCTCTCTGTCTCTCTGTCTCTCTGTCTCTCTGTCTCTCTGTCTCTCTGTCTCTCTGTCTCTCTGTCTCTCTGTCTCTCTGTCTCTCTGTCTCTCTGTCTCTCTGTCTCTCTGTCTCTCTGTCTCTCTGTCTCTCTGTCTCTCTATCTCTCTGTCTCTCTGTCTCTCTGTCAATCTGTCTCTCTGTCTCTCTGTCTCTCTGTCTCTCTGTCTCTCTGTCTCTCTGTCTCTCTGTCTCTCTGTCTCTCTGTCTCTCTGTCTATCTGTCTCTCTGCCTCTCTGTCTCTCTGTTTCTCTGTCTCTCTGTCTCTCTGTCTCTCTGACTCTCTGACTCTCTGTCTCTCTGTCTCTCTGTCTCTCTGTCTCTCTGTCTCTCTGTCTCTCTCTGTCTCTCTGTCTATCTGTCTCTATGTCTCTCTGTCTCCCTGTCTCTCTGACTCTCTGTCTCTCTGTCTCTCTGTCTCTCTGTCTCTCTGTCTCTCTGTCTCTCTGTCTCTCTGTCTATCTGTCTCTATGTCTCTCTGTCTCTCTGTCTCTCTCTGTCTCTCTGTCTCTCTGTCTCTCTCTGTCTCTCTGTCTATCTGTCTCTATGTCTCTCTGTCTCCCTGTCTTTCTGACTCTCTGTCTCTCTGTCTCTCTGTCTCTCTGTCTCTCTGTCTCTCTGTCTCTCTGTCTCTCTGTCTCTCTGTCTCTCTGTCTCTCTGTCTCTCTGTCTCTCTGTCTCTCTGTCTCTCTGTCTCTCTGTCTTTCTGTCTCTCTGTCTCTCTGTCTCTCTGTCTCTCTGTCTCTCTGTCTCTCTGTCTCTCTGTCTCTCTGTCTCTCTGTCTCTCTGTCTCTCTGTCTCTCTGTCTCTCTGTCTCTCTGTCTTTCTGTCTCTCTGTCTCTCTGTCTCTCTGTCTCTCTGTCTCTCTGTCTCTCTGTCTCTCTGTCTCTCTGTCTCTCTGTCTCTCTGTCTCTCTGTCTCTCTGTCTCTCTGTCTCTCTGTCTCTCTGTCTCTCTGTCTCTCTGTCTCTCTGTCTCTCTGTCTCTCTGTCTCTCTGACTCTCTGTCTCTCTGTCTCTCTGTCTCTCTGTCTCTCTGTCTCTCTGTCTCTCTGTCTCTCTCGTTCTCTCTGTCTATCTGTCTCTATGTCTCTCTGTCTCCCTGTCTCTCTGACTCTCTGTCTCTCTGTCTCTCTGTCTCTCTGTCTCTCTGTCTCTCTGTCTCTCTGTCTCTCTGTCTCTCTGTCTCTCTGTCTCTCTGTCTCTCTGTCTCTCTGTCTCTCTGTCTCTCTCTGTCTCTCTGTCTATCTGTCTCTATGTCTCTCTGTCTCCCTGTCTCTCTGACTCTCTGTCTCTCTGTCTCTCTGTCTCTCTGTCTCTCTGTCTCTCTGTCTCTCTGTCTCTCTGTCTCTCTGTCTCTCTGTCTCTCTGTCTCTCTGTCTCTCTGTCTCTCTGTCTCTCTGTCTCTCTGTCTCTCTGTCTCTCTCTGTCTCTCTGTCTCTCTGTCTCTCTCTGTCTCTCTGTCTATCTGTCTCTATGTCTCTCTGTCTCTATGTCTCTCTGTCTCCCTGTCTTTCTGACTCTCTGTCTCTCTGTCTCTCTGTCTCTCTGTCTCTCTGTCTCTCTGTCTCTCTGTCTCTCTGTCTCTCTGTCTCTCTGTCTCTCTGTCTCTCTGTCTCTCTGTCTCTCTGTCTCTCTGTCTCTCTGTCTCTCTGTCTCTCTGTCTCTCTGTCTCTCTGTCTCTCTGTCTCTCTGTCTCTCTGTCTCTCTGTCTCTCTGTCTCTCTGTCTCTCTGTCTCTCTGTCTCTCTGTCTCTCTGTCTCTCTGTCTCTCTGTCTCTCTGTCTCTCTGTCTCTCTGTCTCTCTGTCTCTCTGACTCTCTGTCTCTCTGTCTCTCTGTCTCTCTGTCTCTCTGTCTCTCTGTCTCTCTGTCTCTCTGTCTCTCTGTCTCTCTGTCTCTCTCGTTCTCTCTGTCTATCTGTCTCTATGTCTCTCTGTCTCCCTGTCTCTCTGACTCTCTGTCTCTCTGTCTCTCTGTCTCTCTGTCTCTCTGTCTCTCTGTCTCTCTGTCTCTCTGTCTCTCTGTCTCTCTGTCTCTCTGTCTCTCTGTCTCTCTGTCTCTCTGTCTCTCTGTCTCTCTGTCTCTCTGTCTCTCTGTCTCTCTGTCTCTCTGTCTCTCTGACTCTCTGTCTCTCTGTCTCTCTGTCTCTCTGTCTCTCTGTCTCTCTGTCTCTCTGTCTCTCTGTCTCTCTCGTTCTCTCTGTCTATCTGTCTCTATGTCTCTCTGTCTCCCTGTCTCTCTGACTCTCTGTCTCTCTGTCTCTCTGTCTCTCTGTCTCTCTGTCTCTCTGTCTCTCTGTCTCTCTGTCTCTCTGTCTCTCTGTCTCTCTGTCTCTCTGTCTCTCTGTCTCTCTGTCTCTCTGTCTCTCTGTCTCTCTGTCTCTCTGTCTCTCTATCTCTCTGTCTCTCTGTCTCTCTGTCAATCTGTCTCTCTGTCTATCTGTCTCTATGTCTCTCTGTCTCCCTGTCTTTCTGACTCTCTGTCTCTCTGTCTCTCTGTCTCTCTGTCTCTCTGTCTCTCTGTCTCTCTGTCTCTCTGTCTCTCTGTCTCTCTGTCTCTCTGTCTCTCTGTCTCTCTGTCTCTCTGTCTCTCTGTCTCTCTGTCTCTCTGTCTCTCTGTCTCTCTGTCTCTCTGTCTCTCTGTCTCTCTGTCTCTCTGTCTCTCTGTCTCTCTGTCTCTCTGTCTCTCTCTGTCTCTCTGTCTATCTGTCTCTATGTCTCTCTGTCTCTCTGTCAATCTGTCTCTCTGTCTATCTGTCTCTATGTCTCTCTGTCTCCCTGTCTTTCTGACTCTCTGTCTCTCTGTCTCTCTGTCTCTCTGTCTCTCTGTCTCTCTGTCTCTCTGTCTCTCTGTCTCTCTGTCTCTCTGTCTCTCTGTCTCTCTGTCTCTCTGTCTCTCTGTCTCTCTGTCTCTCCTACTCTCTCTGTCTCTCTGTCTCTCTGTCTCTCTCTGTCTCTCTGTCTATCTGTCTCTATGTCTCTCTGTCTCCCTGTCTCTCTGACTCTCTGTCTCTCTGTCTCTCTGTCTCTCTGTCTCTCTGTCTCTCTGTCTCTCTGTCTCTCTGTCTCTCTGTCTCTCTGTCTCTCTGTCTCTCTGTCTCTCTGTCTCTCTGTCTCTCTGTCTCTCTGTCTCTCTGTCTCTCTGTCTCTCTGTCTCTCTGTCTCTCTGTCTCTCTGTCTCTCTGTCTCTCCTACTCTCTCTGTCTCTCTGTCTCTCTGTCTCTCTCTGTCTCTCTGTCTATCTGTCTCTATGTCTCTCTGTCTCCCTGTCTCTCTGACTCTCTGTCTCTCTGTCTCTCTGTCTCTCTGTCTCTCTGTCTCTCTGTCTCTCTGTCTCTCTGTCTCTCTGTCTCTCTGTCTCTCTGTCTCTCTGTCTCTCTGTCTCTCTGTCTCTCTGTCTCTCTGTCTCTCTGTCTCTCTGTCTCTCTGTCTCTCTGTCTCTCTGTCTCTCTGTCTCTCTGTCTCTCTGTCTCTCTGTCTCTCTGTCTCTCTGTCTCTCTGTCTATCTGTCTCTATGTCTCTGTGTCTCCCTGTCTCTCTGACTCTCTGTCTCTCTGTCTCTCTGTCTCTCTGTCTCTCTGTCTCTCTGTCTCTCTGTCTCTCTGTCTCTCTGTCTCTCTGTCTCTCTGTCTCTCTGTCTCTCTGTCTCTCTGTCTCTCTGTCTCTCTGTCTCTCTGTCTCTCTGTCTCTCTGTCTCTCTGTCTCTCTGTCTCTCTGTCTCTCTGTCTCTCTGTCTCTCTGTATCTCTGTCTATCTGTCTCTCTGTCTCTCTGTCTCTCTGTCTCTCTGTCTCTCTGTCTCTCTGTCTCTCTCTGTCTCTCTGTCTATCTGTCTCTATGTCTCTCTGTCTCCCTGTCTCTCTGACTCTCTGTATCTCTGTCTATCTGTCTATATGTCTCTCTGTCTCTCTGTCTCTCTCTGTCTCTCTGTCTCTCTGTCTCTCTCTGTCTCTCTGTCTATCTGTCTCTATGTCTCTCTGTCTCCCTGTCTCTCTGACTCTCTGTCTCTCTGTCTCTCTGTCTCTCTGTCTCTCTGTCTCTCTGTCTCTCTGTCTCTTTCTGTCTCTCTGTCTATCTGTCTCTATGTCTCTCTGTCTCCCTATCTCTCTGACTCTCTGTCTCTCTGTCTCTCTGTCTCTCTGTCTCTCTGTCTCTCTGTCTCTCTGTCTCTCTGTCTCTCTATCTCTCTGTCTCTCTGTCTCTCTGTCTCTCTGTCTCTCTGTCTCTCTGTCTCTCTGTCTCTCTGTCTCTCTGTCTCTCTGTCTCTCTGTCTCTCTGTCTCTCTGTCTATCTGTCTCTATGTCTCTCTGTCTCTCTGTCTCTCTCTGTCTCTCTGTCTCTCTGTCTCTCTCTGTCTCTCTGTCTATCTGTCTCTATGTCTCTCTGTCTCCCTGTCTCTCTGACTCTCTGTCTCTCTGTCTCTCTGTCTCTCTGTCTCTCTGTCTCTCTGTCTCTCTGTCTCTCTGTCTCTCTGTCTCTTTGTCTCTCTGTCTCTCTGTCTCTCTGTCTCTCTGTCTCTCTGTCTCTCTGTCTCTCTGTCTCTCTGTCTCTCTGTCTCTCTGTCTCTCTGTCTCTCTGTCTCTCTGTCTCTCTGTCTCTCTGTCTCTCTGTCTCTCTGTCTCTCTGTCTCTCTGTCTCTCTGTCTATTTGTCTCTCTGTCTCTCTGTCTCTCTGTCTCTCTGTCTCTCTGTCTCTCTGTCTCTCTGTCTCTCTGTCTCTCTGTCTCTCTGTCTCTCTGTCTCTCTGTCTCTCTGTCTCTCTGTCTCTCTGTCTCTCTGTCTCTCTGTCTCTCTGACTCTCTGTCTCTCTGTCTCTCTGTCTCTCTGTCTCTCTGTCTCTCTGTCTCTCTCTGTCTCTCTGTCTATCTGTCTCTATGTCTCTCTGTCTCCCTGTCTCTCTGACTCTCTGTCTCTCTGTCTCTCTGTCTTTCTGTCTCTCTGTCTCTCTGTCTCTCTGTCTCTCTGTCTCTCTGACTCTCTGTCTCTCTGTCTCTCTGTCTCTCTGTCTCTCTGTCTCTCTGTCTCTCTCTGTCTCTCTGTCTATCTGTCTCTATGTCTCTCTGTCTCCCTGTCTCTCTGACTCTCTGTCTCTCTGTCTCTCTGTCTTTCTGTCTCTCTGTCTCTCTGTCTCTCTGTCTCTCTGTCTCTCTGTCTCTCTGTCTCTCTGTCTCTCTGTCTCTCTGTCTCTCTGTCTCTCTGTCTCTCTGTCTCTCTGTCTCTCTGTCTCTCTGTCTCTCTGTCTCTCTGTCTCTCTGTCTCTCTGTCTCTCTGTCTCTCTGTCTCTCTGTCTCTCTGTCTCTGTCTATCTGTCTCTCTGTCTCTCTGTCTCTCTGTCTCTCTGTCTCTCTGTCTCTCTGTCTCTCTGTCTCTCTGTCTCTCTGTCTCTCTGTCTCTCTGTCTCTCTGTCTCTCTGTCTCTCTGTCTCTCTGTCTCTCTGTCTCTCTGTCTCTCTGTCTCTCTGTCTCTCTGTCTCTCTGTCTCTCTCTGTCTCTCTGTCTATCTGTCTCTATGTCTCTCTGTCTCCCTGTCTCTCTGTCTCTCTGTCTCTCTGTCTCTCTGTCTCTCTGTCTCTCTGTCTCTCTGTCTCTCTGTCTCTCTGTCTCTCTGTCTCTCTGTCTCTCTGTCTCTCTGTCTCTCTGTCTCTCTGTCTCTCTGTCTCTCTGTCTCTCTGTCTCTCTGTCTCTCTGTCTCTCTGTCTCTCTGTCTCTCTGTCTCTCTGTCTCTCTGTCTCTCTGTCTCTCTGTCTCTCTGTCTCTCTGTCTCTCTGTCTCTCTGTCTCTCTGTCTCTCTGTCTCTCTGTCTATTTGTCTCTCTGTCTCTCTGTCTCTCTGTCTCTCTGTCTCTCTGTCTCTCTGTCTCTCTGTCTCTCTGTCTCTCTGTCTCTCTGTCTCTCTGTCTCTCTGTCTCTCTGTCTCTCTGTCTCTCTGACTCTCTGTCTCTCTGTCTCTCTGTCTCTCTGTCTCTCTGTCTCTCTGTCTCTCTCTGTCTCTCTGTCTATCTGTCTCTATGTCTCTCTGTCTCCCTGTCTCTCTGACTCTCTGTCTCTCTGTCTCTCTGTCTTTCTGTCTCTCTGTCTCTCTGTCTCTCTGTCTCTCTGTCTCTCTGTCTCTCTGTCTCTCTGTCTCTCTGTCTCTCTGTCTCTCTGTCTCTCTGTCTTTCTGTCTCTCTGTCTCTCTGTCTCTCTGTCTCTCTGTCTCTCTGTCTCTCTGTCTCTCTGTCTCTCTGTCTCTCTGTCTCTCTGTCTCTCTGTCTCTGTCTATCTGTCTCTCTGTCTCTCTGTCTCTCTGTCTCTCTGTCTCTCTGTCTCTCTGTCTCTCTGTCTCTCTGTCTCTCTGTCTCTCTGTCTCTCTGTCTCTCTGTCTCTCTGTCTCTCTGTCTCTCTGTCTCTCTGTCTCTCTGTCTCTCTGTCTCTCTGTCTCTCTGTCTCTCTGTCTCTCTGTCTCTCTGTCTCTCTGTCTCTCTGTCTCTCTGTCTCTCTGTCTATTTGTCTCTCTGTCTCTCTGTCTCTCTGTCTCTCTGTCTCTCTGTCTCTCTGTCTCTCTGTCTCTCTGTCTCTCTGTCTCTCTGTCTCTCTGTCTCTCTGTCTCTCTGTCTCTCTGTCTCTCTGTCTCTCTGTCTCTCTGACTCTCTGTCTCTCTGTCTCTCTGTCTCTCTGTCTCTCTGTCTCTCTGTCTCTCTCTGTCTCTCTGTCTATCTGTCTCTATGTCTCTCTGTCTCCCTGTCTCTCTGACTCTCTGTCTCTCTGTCTCTCTGTCTTTCTGTCTCTCTGTCTCTCTGTCTCTCTGTCTCTCTGTCTCTCTGACTCTCTGTCTCTCTGTCTCTCTGTCTCTCTGTCTCTCTGTCTCTCTGTCTCTCTCTGTCTCTCTGTCTATCTGTCTCTATGTCTCTCTGTCTCCCTGTCTCTCTGACTCTCTGTCTCTCTGTCTCTCTGTCTTTCTGTCTCTCTGTCTCTCTGTCTCTCTGTCTCTCTGTCTCTCTGTCTCTCTGTCTCTCTGTCTCTCTGTCTCTCTGTCTCTCTGTCTCTCTGTCTCTCTGTCTCTCTGTCTCTCTGTCTCTCTGTCTCTCTGTCTCTCTGTCTCTCTGTCTCTCTGTCTCTCTGTCTCTCTGTCTCTCTGTCTCTGTCTATCTGTCTCTCTGTCTCTCTGTCTCTCTGTCTCTCTGTCTCTCTGTCTCTCTGTCTCTCTGTCTCTCTGTCTCTCTGTCTCTCTGTCTCTCTGTCTCTCTGTCTCTCTGTCTCTCTGTCTCTCTGTCTCTCTGTCTCTCTGTCTCTCTGTCTCTCTGTCTCTCTCTGTCTCTCTGTCTATCTGTCTCTATGTCTCTCTGTCTCCCTGTCTCTCTGACTCTCTGTCTCTCTGTCTCTCTGTCTCTCTGTCTCTCTGTCTCTCTGTCTCTCTGTCTCTCTGTCTCTCTGTCTCTCTGTCTCTCTGTCTCTCTGTCTCTCTGTCTCTCTGTCTCTCTGTCTCTCTGTCTCTCTGTCTCTCTGTCTCTCTGTCTCTCTGTCTCTCTGTCTCTCTGTCTCTCTGTCTCTCTGTCTCTCTGTCTCTCTGTCTCTCTGTCTCTCTGTCTCTCTCTGTCTCTCTGTCTATCTGTCTCTATGTCTCTCTGTCTCCCTGTCTCTCTGACTCTCTGTCTCTCTGTCTCTCTGTCTTTCTGTCTCTCTGTCTCTCTGTCTCTCTGTCTCTCTGTCTCTCTGACTCTCTGTCTCTCTGTCTCTCTGTCTCTCTGTCTCTCTGTCTCTCTGTCTCTCTCTGTCTCTCTGTCTATCTGTCTCTATGTCTCTCTGTCTCCCTGTCTCTCTGACTCTCTGTCTCTCTGTCTCTCTGTCTTTCTGTCTCTCTGTCTCTCTGTCTCTCTGTCTCTCTGTCTCTCTGTCTCTCTGTCTCTCTGTCTCTCTGTCTCTCTGTCTCTCTGTCTCTCTGTCTCTCTGTCTCTCTGTCTCTCTGTCTCTCTGTCTCTCTGTCTCTCTGTCTCTCTGTCTCTCTGTCTCTCTGTCTCTCTCTGTCTCTCTGTCTATCTGTCTCTATGTCTCTCTGTCTCCCTGTCTCTCTGACTCTCTGTCTCTCTGTCTCTCTGTCTCTCTGTCTCTCTGTCTCTCTGTCTCTCTGTCTCTCTGTCTCTCTGTCTCTCTGTCTCTCTGTCTCTCTGTCTCTCTGTCTCTCTGTCTCTCTGTCTCTCTGTCTCTCTGTCTCTCTGTCTCTCTGTCTCTCTGTCTCTCTGTCTCTCTGTCTCTCTGTCTCTCTGTCTCTCTGTCTCTCTGTCTCTCTGTCTCTCTGTCTCTCTGTCTCTCTCTGTCTCTCTGTCTATCTGTCTCTATGTCTCTCTGTCTCCCTGTCTCTCTGACTCTCTGTCTCTCTGTCTCTCTGTCTTTCTGTCTCTCTGTCTCTCTGTCTCTCTGTCTCTCTGTCTCTCTGACTCTCTGTCTCTCTGTCTCTCTGTCTCTCTGTCTCTCTGTCTCTCTGTCTCTCTCTGTCTCTCTGTCTATCTGTCTCTATGTCTCTCTGTCTCCCTGTCTCTCTGACTCTCTGTCTCTCTGTCTCTCTGTCTTTCTGTCTCTCTGTCTCTCTGTCTCTCTGTCTCTCTGTCTCTCTGTCTCTCTGTCTCTCTGTCTCTCTGTCTCTCTGTCTCTCTGTCTCTCTGTCTCTCTGTCTCTCTGTCTCTCTGTCTCTCTGTCTCTCTGTCTCTCTGTCTCTCTGTCTCTCTGTCTCTCTGTCTCTCTGTCTCTCTGTCTCTCTGTCTCTCTGTCTCTGTCTATCTGTCTCTCTGTCTCTCTGTCTCTCTGTCTCTCTGTCTCTCTGTCTCTCTGTCTCTCTGTCTCTCTGTCTCTCTGTCTCTCTGTCTCTCTGTCTCTCTGTCTCTCTGTCTCTCTGTCTCTCTGTCTCTCTGTCTCTCTGTCTCTCTGTCTCTCTGTCTCTCTGTCTCTCTCTGTCTCTCTGTCTATCTGTCTCTATGTCTCTCTGTCTCCCTGTCTCTCTGACTCTCTGTCTCTCTGTCTCTCTGTCTCTCTGTCTCTCTGTCTCTCTGTCTCTCTGTCTCTCTGTCTCTCTGTCTCTCTGTCTCTCTGTCTCTCTGTCTCTCTGTCTCTCTGTCTCTCTGTCTCTCTGTCTCTCTGTCTCTCTGTCTCTCTGTCTCTCTGTCTCTCTGTCTCTCTGTCTCTCTGTCTCTCTGTCTCTCTGTCTCTCTGTCTCTCTGTCTCTCTGTCTCTCTGTCTCTCTGTCTCTCTGTCTCTCTGTCTCTCTGTCTCTCTGTCTCTCTGTCTATTTGTCTCTCTGTCTCTCTGTCTCTCTGTCTCTCTGTCTCTCTGTCTCTCTGTCTCTCTGTCTCTCTGTCTCTCTGTCTCTCTGTCTCTCTGTCTCTCTGTCTCTCTGTCTCTCTGACTCTCTGTCTCTCTGTCTCTCTGTCTCTCTGTCTCTCTGTCTCTCTGTCTCTCTCTGTCTCTCTGTCTATCTGTCTCTATGTCTCTCTGTCTCCCTGTCTCTCTGACTCTCTGTCTCTCTGTCTCTCTGTCTTTCTGTCTCTCTGTCTCTCTGTCTCTCTGTCTCTCTGTCTCTCTGTCTCTCTGTCTCTCTGTCTCTCTGTCTCTCTGTCTCTCTGTCTCTCTGTCTTTCTGTCTCTCTGTCTCTCTGTCTCTCTGTCTCTCTGTCTCTCTGTCTCTCTGTCTCTCTGTCTCTCTGTCTCTCTGTCTCTCTGTCTCTGTCTATCTGTCTCTCTGTCTCTCTGTCTCTCTGTCTCTCTGTCTCTCTGTCTCTCTGTCTCTCTGTCTCTCTGTCTCTCTGTCTCTCTGTCTCTCTGTCTCTCTGTCTCTCTGTCTCTCTGTCTCTCTGTCTCTCTGTCTCTCTGTCTCTCTGTCTCTCTGTCTCTCTGTCTCTCTGTCTCTCTGTCTCTCTGTCTCTCTGTCTCTCTGTCTCTCTGTCTCTCTGTCTATTTGTCTCTCTGTCTCTCTGTCTCTCTGTCTCTCTGTCTCTCTGTCTCTCTGTCTCTCTGTCTCTCTGTCTCTCTGTCTCTCTGTCTCTCTGTCTCTCTGTCTCTCTGTCTCTCTGTCTCTCTGTCTCTCTGTCTCTCTGTCTCTCTGACTCTCTGTCTCTCTGTCTCTCTGTCTCTCTGTCTCTCTGTCTCTCTGTCTCTCTCTGTCTCTCTGTCTATCTGTCTCTATGTCTCTCTGTCTCCCTGTCTCTCTGACTCTCTGTCTCTCTGTCTCTCTGTCTTTCTGTCTCTCTGTCTCTCTGTCTCTCTGTCTCTCTGTCTCTCTGACTCTCTGTCTCTCTGTCTCTCTGTCTCTCTGTCTCTCTGTCTCTCTGTCTCTCTCTGTCTCTCTGTCTATCTGTCTCTATGTCTCTCTGTCTCCCTGTCTCTCTGACTCTCTGTCTCTCTGTCTCTCTGTCTTTCTGTCTCTCTGTCTCTCTGTCTCTCTGTCTCTCTGTCTCTCTGTCTCTCTGTCTCTCTGTCTCTCTGTCTCTCTGTCTCTCTGTCTCTCTGTCTCTCTGTCTCTCTGTCTCTCTGTCTCTCTGTCTCTCTGTCTCTCTGTCTCTCTGTCTCTCTGTCTCTCTGCCTCTCTGTCTCTGTCTATCTGTCTCTCTGTCTCTCTGTCTCTCTGTCTCTCTGTCTCTCTGTCTCTCTGTCTCTCTGTCTCTCTGTCTCTCTGTCTCTCTGTCTCTCTGTCTCTCTGTCTCTCTGTCTCTCTGTCTCTCTGTCTCTCTGTCTCTCTGTCTCTCTGTCTCTCTGTCTCTCTGTCTCTCTGTCTCTCTCTGTCTCTCTGTCTATCTGTCTCTATGTCTCTCTGTCTCCCTGTCTCTCTGACTCTCTGTCTCTCTGTCTCTCTGTCTCTCTGTCTCTCTGTCTCTCTGTCTCTCTGTCTCTCTGTCTCTCTGTCTCTCTGTCTCTCTGTCTCTCTGTCTCTCTGTCTCTCTGTCTCTCTGTCTCTCTGTCTCTCTGTCTCTCTGTCTCTCTGTCTCTCTGTCTCTCTGTCTCTCTGTCTCTCTGTCTCTCTGTCTCTCTGTCTCTCTGTCTCTCTGTCTCTCTGTCTCTCTGTCTCTCTGTCTCTCTGTCTATTTGTCTCTCTGTCTCTCTGTCTCTCTGTCTCTCTGTCTCTCTGTCTCTCTGTCTCTCTGTCTCTCTGTCTCTCTGTCTCTCTGTCTCTCTGTCTCTCTGTCTCTCTGTCTCTCTGTCTCTCTGACTCTCTGTCTCTCTGTCTCTCTGTCTCTCTGTCTCTCTGTCTCTCTGTCTCTCTCTGTCTCTCTGTCTATCTGTCTCTATGTCTCTCTGTCTCCCTGTCTCTCTGACTCTCTGTCTCTCTGTCTCTCTGTCTTTCTGTCTCTCTGTCTCTCTGTCTCTCTGTCTCTCTGTCTCTCTGTCTCTCTGTCTCTCTGTCTCTCTGTCTCTCTGTCTCTCTGTCTCTCTGTCTTTCTGTCTCTCTGTCTCTCTGTCTCTCTGTCTCTCTGTCTCTCTGTCTCTCTGTCTCTCTGTCTCTCTGTCTCTCTGTCTCTCTGTCTCTGTCTATCTGTCTCTCTGTCTCTCTGTCTCTCTGTCTCTCTGTCTCTCTGTCTCTCTGTCTCTCTGTCTCTCTGTCTCTCTGTCTCTCTGTCTCTCTGTCTCTCTGTCTCTCTGTCTCTCTGTCTCTCTGTCTCTCTGTCTCTCTGTCTCTCTGTCTCTCTGTCTCTCTGTCTCTCTGTCTCTCTCTGTCTCTCTGTCTATCTGTCTCTATGTCTCTCTGTCTCCCTGTCTCTCTGACTCTCTGTCTCTCTGTCTCTCTGTCTCTCTGTCTCTCTGTCTCTCTGTCTCTCTGTCTCTCTGTCTCTCTGTCTCTCTGTCTCTCTGTCTCTCTGTCTCTCTGTCTCTCTGTCTCTCTGTCTCTCTGTCTCTCTGTCTCTCTGTCTCTCTGTCTCTCTGTCTCTCTGTCTCTCTGTCTCTCTGTCTCTCTGTCTCTCTGTCTCTCTGTCTCTCTGTCTCTCTGTCTCTCTGTCTCTCTGTGTCTCTGTCTCTCTGTCTCTCTGTCTCTCTCTGTCTCTCTGTCTATCTGTCTCTATGTCTCTCTGTCTCCCTGTCTCTCTGACTCTCTGTCTCTCTGTCTCTCTGTCTCTCTGTCTCTCTCTCTATCTGTCTCTATGTCTCTCTGTCTCCCTGTCTCTCTGACTCTCTGTCTCTCTGTCTCTCTGTCTCTCTGTCTCTCTGTCTCTCTGTCTCTCTGTCTCTCTGTCTCTCTGTCTCTCTGTCTCTCTGTCTCTCTGTCTCTCTGTCTCTCTGTCTCTCTGTCTCTGTCTATCTGTCTCTCTGTCTCTCTGTCTCTCTGTCTCTCTGGCTCTCTGTCTCTCTGTCTCTCTCTGTCTCTCTGTCTATCTGTCTCTATGTCTCTCTGTCTCCCTGTCTCTCTGACTCTCTGTCTCTCTGTCTCTCTGTCTCTCTGTCTCTCTGTCTCTCTGTCTCTCTGTCTCTCTGTCTCTCTGTCTCTCTCTGTCTCTCTGTCTATCTGTCTCTATGTCTCTCTGTCTCCCTGTCTCTCTGACTCTCTGTCTCTCTGTCTCTCTGTCTCTCTGTCTCTCTGTCTCTCTGTCTCTCTGTCTCTCTGTCTCTCTGTCTCTCTGTCTCTCTGTCTCTCTGTCTCTCTGTCTCTCTGTCTCTCTGTCTCTCTGTCTCTCTGTCTCTCTGTCTCTCTGTCTCTCTGTCTCTCTGTCTCTCTGTCTCTCTGTCTCTCTGTCTCTCTGTCTCTCTGTCTCTCTGTCTCTCTGTCTCTCTGTCTCTCTGTCTCTCTGTCTCTCTGTCTCTCTGTCTCTCTGTCTCTCTGTCTCTCTGTCTCTCTGTCTATTTGTCTCTCTGTCTCTCTGTCTCTCTGTCTCTCTGTCTCTCTGTCTCTCTGTCTCTCTGTCTCTCTGTCTCTCTGTCTCTCTGTCTCTCTGTCTCTCTGTCTCTCTGTCTCTCTGTCTCTCTGTCTCTCTGACTCTCTGTCTCTCTGTCTCTCTGTCTCTCTGTCTCTCTGTCTCTCTGTCTCTCTCTGTCTCTCTGTCTATCTGTCTCTATGTCTCTCTGTCTCCCTGTCTCTCTGACTCTCTGTCTCTCTGTCTCTCTGTCTTTCTGTCTCTCTGTCTCTCTGTCTCTCTGTCTCTCTGTCTCTCTGTCTCTCTGTCTCTCTGTCTCTCTGTCTCTCTGTCTCTCTGTCTCTCTGTCTTTCTGTCTCTCTGTCTCTCTGTCTCTCTGTCTCTCTGTCTCTCTGTCTCTCTGTCTCTCTGTCTCTCTGTCTCTCTGTCTCTCTGTCTCTGTCTATCTGTCTCTCTGTCTCTCTGTCTCTCTGTCTCTCTGTCTCTCTGTCTCTCTGTCTCTCTGTCTCTCTGTCTCTCTGTCTCTCTGTCTCTCTGTCTCTCTGTCTCTCTGTCTCTCTGTCTCTCTGTCTCTCTGTCTCTCTGTCTCTCTGTCTCTCTGTCTCTCTGTCTCTCTCTGTCTCTCTGTCTATCTGTCTCTATGTCTCTCTGTCTCCCTGTCTCTCTGACTCTCTGTCTCTCTGTCTCTCTGTCTCTCTGTCTCTCTGTCTCTCTGTCTCTCTGTCTCTCTGTCTCTCTGTCTCTCTGTCTCTCTGTCTCTCTGTCTCTCTGTCTCTCTGTCTCTCTGTCTCTCTGTCTCTCTGTCTCTCTGTCTCTCTGTCTCTCTGTCTCTCTGTCTCTCTGTCTCTCTGTCTCTCTGTCTCTCTGTCTCTCTGTCTCTCTGTCTCTCTGTCTCTCTGTGTCTCTGTCTCTCTGTCTCTCTGTCTCTCTGTCTATCTGTCTCTCTGTCTCTCTGTCTCTCTGTCTCTCTGTCTCTCTGTATCTCTGTCTCTCTCTGTCTCTCTGTCTCTCTCTGTCTCTCTCTCTATCTGTCTCTATGTCTCTCTGTCTCCCTGTCTCTCTGACTCTCTGTCTCTCTGTCTCTCTGTCTCTCTGTCTCTCTGTCTCTCTGTCTCTCTGTCTCTCTGTCTCTCTGTCTCTCTGTCTCTCTGTCTCTCTGTCTCTCTGTCTCTCTGACTCTCTGTCTCTCTGTCTCTCTGTCTCTCTGTCTCTCTGTCTCTCTGTCTCTCTGTCTCTCTGTCTCTCTGTCTCTCTCTGTCTCTCTGTCTATCTGTCTCTATGTCTCTCTGTCTCCCTGTCTCTCTGACTCTCTGTCTCTCTGTCTCTCTGTCTCTCTGTCTCTCTGTCTCTCTGTCTCTCTGTCTCTCTGTCTCTCTGTCTCTCTGTCTCTCTGTCTCTCTGTCTCTCTGTCTCTCTGTCTCTCTGTCTCTCTGTCTCTCTGTCTCTCTGTCTCTCTGTCTCTCTGTCTCTCTGTCTCTCTGTCTCTCTGTCTCTCTGTCTCTCTGTCTCTCTGTCTCTCTGTCTCTCTGTCTCTCTGTCTCTCTGTCTCTCTGTCTCTCTGTCTATCTGTCTCTCTGTCTCTCTGTCTCTCTGTCTCTCTGTCTCTCTGTCTCTCTGTCTCTCTGTCTCTCTCTGTCTCTCTGTCTCTCTCTGTCTCTCTCTCTATCTGTCTCTATGTCTCTCTGTCTCCCTGTCTCTCTGACTCTCTGTCTCTCTGTCTCTCTGTCTCTCTGTCTCTCTGTCTCTCTGTCTCTCTGTCTCTCTGTCTCTCTGTCTCTCTGTCTCTCTGTCTCTCTGTCTCTCTGTCTCTCTGTCTATCTGTCTATCTGTCTCTCTGTCTCTCTGTCTCTCTGTCTCTCTGTCTCTCTGTCTCTTTCTGTCTCTCTGTCTCTCTCTGTCTCTCTCTCTATCTGTCTCTATGTCTCTCTGTCTCCCTGTCTCTCTGACTCTCTGTCTCTCTGTCTCTCTGTCTCTCTGTCTCTCTGTCTCTCTGTCTCTCTGTCTCTCTGTCTCTCTGTCTCTCTGTCTCTCTGTCTCTCTGTCTCTCTGTCTCTCTGTCTCTCTGTCTCTCTGTCTCTCTGTCTCTCTGTCTCTCTGTCTCTCTGTCTCTCTGTCTCTCTGTCTCTCTGTCTCTCTGTCTCTCTGTCTCTCTGTCTCTCTGTCTCTCTGTCTCTCTGTCTCTTTGTCTCTCTGTCTCTCTGTCTCTCTGACTCTCTGTCTCTCTGTCTCTCTGTCTCTCTGTCTCTCTGTCTCTCTGTCTCTCTGTCTCTCTCTGTCTCTCTGTCTATCTGTCTCTATGTCTCTCTGTCTCCCTGTCTCTCTGACTCTCTGTCTCTCTGTCTCTCTGTCTCTCTGTCTCTCTGTCTCTCTGTCTCTCTGTCTCTCTGTCTCTCTGTCTCTCTGTCTCTCTGTCTCTCTGTCTCTCTGTCTCTCTGTCTCTTTGTCTATCTGTCTCTATGTCTCTCTGTCTCCCTGTCTCTCTGACTCTCTGTCTCTCTGTCTCTCTGTCTCTCTGTCTCTCTGTCTCTCTGTCTCTCTGTCTCTCTGTCTCTCTGTCTCTCTGTCTCTCTGTCTCTCTGTCTCTCTGTCTCTCTGTCTCTCTGTCTCTCTGTCTCTCTGTCTCTCTGTCTCTTTGTCTCTCTGTCTCTCTGTCTCTCTGACTCTCTGTCTCTCTGTCTCTCTGTCTCTCTGTCTCTCTGTCTCTCTGTCTCTCTCTGTCTCTCTGTCTATCTGTCTCTATGTCTCTCTGTCTCCCTGTCTCTCTGACTCTCTGTCTCTCTGTCTCTCTGTCTCTCTGTCTCTCTGTCTCTCTGTCTCTCTGTCTCTCTGTCTCTCTGTCTCTCTGTCTCTCTGTCTCTCTGTCTCTCTGTCTCTCTGTCTCTCTGTCTCTCTGTCTCTCTGTCTCTCTGTCTCTTTGTCTCTCTGTCTCTCTGTCTCTCTGTCTCTCTGTCTCTCTGTCTCTCTGTCTCTCTGTCTCTCTGTCTCTCTGTCTCTCTGTCTCTCTGTCTCTCTGTCTCTCTGTCTCTCTGTCTCTCTGTCTCTCTGTCTCTCTGTCTCTCTGTCTCTCTGTCTCTCTGTCTCTCTGTCTCTCTGTCTCTCTGTCTCTCTGTCTCTCTGTCTCTCTGTCTCTCTGTCTCTCTGTCTCTCTGTCTCTCTGTCTCTCTGTCTCTCTGTCTCTCTGTCTCTCTGTCTCTCTGTCTCTCTGTCTCTCTGTCTCTCTGTCTCTCTGTCTCTCTGTCTCTCTGTCTCTCTGTCTATCTGTCTCTCTGTCTCTCTGTCTCTCTGTCTCTCTGTCT